>CM026393.1:2165497-2292681 GCA_014843695.1 Archivesica marissinica
TAACTAGCCAATTATCCACCAATGTCAACATTGCAGGTTGTTCAATAACTAGCCAATTATCCACCAATGTCAACATTGCAGGTTGTTCAATAACTAGCCAATTATCCACCCATGTCAACATTGCAGGTTGTTCAATAACTAGCCAATTATCCATCCATGTCAACATTGCAGGTTGTTCAATAACTAGCCAATTATCCATCCATGTCAACATTGCAGGTTATTCAATAACTAGCCAATTATCGATCCATGTCAACATTGCAGGTTGTTCAATAACTAGCCAATTATCCATCCATGTCAACATTGCAGGTTGTTCAATAACTAGCCAATTATCCACCAATGTCAACATTGCAGGTTGTTCAATAACTAGCCAATTATCCACCAATGTCAACATTGCAGGTTGTTCAATAACTAGCCAATTATCCATCCATGTCAACATTGCAGGTTGTTCAATAACTAGCCAATTATCCATCCATGTCAACATTGTAGGTTGTTCAATAACTAGCCAATTATCCACCAATGTCAACATTGCAGGTTGTTCAATAACTAGCCAATTATCCACCCATGTCAACACTGCAGGTTGTTCAATAATTAGCCAATTATCCATCCATGTCAACATTGCAGGTTGTTCAATAACTAGCCAATTATCCATCCATGTCAACATTGCAGGTTGTTCAATAACTAGCCAATTATCCATCCATGTCAACATTGCAGGTTGTTCAATAATTAGCCAATTATCCATCCATGTCAACATTGCAGGTTGTTCAATAACTAGCCAATTATCCATCCATGTCAACACTGCAGGTTGTTCAATAACTAGCCAATTATCCATCCATGTCAACATTGCAGGTTGTTCAATAATTAGTCAATTATCCATCCATGTTAACATTGCAGGTTGTTCAATAACTAGCCAATTATCCATCCATGTCAACACTGCAGGTTGTTCAATAACTAGCCAATTATCCACCCATGTCAACATTGCAGGTTGTTCAATAACTAGCCAATTATCCATCCATGTCAACATTGCAGGTTGTTCAATAATTAGTCAATTATCCATCCATGTCAACATTGCAGGTTGTTCAATAACTAGCCAATTATCCATCCATATCAACATTGCAGGTTGTTCAATAAATAGCCAATTACCCATCCATATCAACATTGCAGGTTGTTCAATAACTAGCCAATTATCCACCCATGTCAACATTGCAGGTTGTTCAATAACTAGCCAATTATCCATCCATGTCAACATTGCAGGTTGTTCAATAACTAGCCAATTATCCATCCATGTCAACATTGCAGGTTATTCAATAACTAGCCAATTATCGATCCATGTCAACATTGCAGGTTGTTCAATAACTAGCCAATTATCCACCAATGTCAACATTGCAGGTTGTTCAATAACTAGCCAATTATCCATCCATGTCAACATTGCAGGTTGTTCAATAACTAGCCAATTATCCATCCATGTCAACATTGTAGGTTGTTCAATAACTAGCCAATTATCCACCAATGTCAACATTGCAGGTTGTTCAATAACTAGCCAATTATCCACCCATGTGAACATTGCAGGTTGTTCAATAATTAGCCAATTATCCATCCATGTCAACATTGCAGGTTGTTCAATAACTAGCCAATTATCCATCCATGTCAACATTGCAGGTTGTTCAATAACTAGCCAATTATCCATCCATATCAACATTGCAGGTTGTTCAATAATTAGCCAATTATCCATCCATGTCAACATTGCAGGTTGTTCAATAACTAGCCAATTATCCATCCATGTCAACATTGCAGGTTGTTCAATAACTAGCCAATTATCCATCCATGTCAACATTGCAGGTTGTTCAATAATTAGTCAATTATCCATCCATGTCAACATTGCAGGTTGTTCAATAACTAGCCAATTATCCACCAATGTCAACATTGCAGGTTGTTCAATAACTAGCCAATTATCCATCCATGTCAACATTGCAGGTTGTTCAATAATTAGTCAATTATCCATCCATGTCAACATTGCAGGTTGTTCAATAACTAGCCAATTATCCATCCATATCAACATTGCAGGTTGTTCAATAAATAGCCAATTACCCATCCATATCAACATTGCAGGTTGTTCAATAATTAGCTAATTATTCATCCATGTCAACATTGCAGGTTGTTCAATATTTAGCCAATTATCCATCCATGAAAACATTGCAGGTTGTTCAATATTTAGCCAATTATCCATCCATGAAAACATTGCAGGTTGTTCAATAATTAGCCAATTATCCACCAATGTCAACATTGCAACTGCCATACACCTGGTGAAACAATGTTGACGTGTATTATACCACACGACCATATATACGGTCATTCACAAAAACACATTTACAGTTGATATAAGTATTTTATCCTACATCCTTCATCCTTTGATCATTAAGAAAGAGAATACATACAATGTTACCACATAATACATCTATATTTATAGAGTTTAAAAATACATGTTTAATCATAGGTGGCAAGCCCTCCGCCACTGCACGCATGTAGCCAATGTTCACCAATATGTTGAGACCCGGGTTCGATCCTCGGACAGGGAAGTATGTGAGATGGTACGATGGTCGCCAGATCGGACAGGTGGGTTTTGTCCGGGTACTCCGGTTTCCTCCCACATGAATGACCACATATACGTTTTCATCCGAGCCAACGAGAGTGATTAATATAAAGTTGTTAAAACTTGCTTCACAATCGTTGTAAAATAAATAAAGTATAAAAAAAAATGTTGAGAGCACTCCCCCATCCCCAATCACCATTTTGAAAGGAAATAGAAACTATTCAAGCAAGCAGTATTGTACCCTGCCAGGTTTTTCACATAACATGACATTACCCCATGACCATAGTACAGTAGTGTACCATTTGCTCTCAAGAAAATCTGTTGATACCTTTGACCTCCAAGTTTGATGCTTGAACCTGGGTTGTGTACTTGACATTCCATATCATTATGGTGAACATTTTGAAAATCCATTCACGGGTTTACAACTTAAACTCTGGACAATGCATTTTGATTCCTTTAACCACTAAGTGTGACATTGACCGTTAATGCAATGGACGGGGACGCAAAACTCTGTCCCACTATATCAAACATTCGTGTGAAATTAATTAAACTTGCAGTTTACAACGATTGTGAGACAAGCTTTAACAACTTATATTAATAACTCTCATTGGTGCGGATGAAAGCGTATATGTGGTCATTTGTTTGGGAGGAAACCCACCCATCTTGCATGCAACACATTCTCCCGATTATCTTGAACATTTGTGCCATGTTATTTTAAAATCCCGCATACTTAAAACTTAAAACGGCTCCATTGTTCTATTAGCCATGAAAGAGCATATATAGCTAAACAAGAGCACTTATATCCACACAAGAGCATTTATATCCACACAAGAGCATCTATATCCACACAAGGGCATTTATATCCACACAAGAGCATCTATATCCACACAAGGGCATTTATATCCACACAAGGGCATTTATATCCACACAAGAGCATTTATATCCACACAAGAGCATCTATATCCACACAAGGGCATCTATATCCACACAAGGGCATTTATATCCACACAAGAGCATTTATATCCACACAAGGGCATTTATATCCACACAAGGGCATTTATATCCACACAAGGGCATTTATATCCACACAAGGGCATTTATATCCACACAAGAGCATATATATCCACACAAGAGCATCTATATCCACACAAGGGCATTTATATCCACACAAGAGCATCTATATCCACACAAGGGCATTTATATCCACACAAGGGCATTTATATCCACACAAGGGCATTTATATCCACACAAGAGCATCTATATCCACACAAGGGCATTTATATCCACACAAGGGCATTTATATCCACACAAGGGCATTTATATCCACACAAGAGCATTTATATCCACACAAGGACATTTATAGCCACAAAAGAGCATTTATAGCCACACAAGGGCATTTATAGCCACACAAGGACATTTATAGCCACACAAGAGCATTTATAGCCACACAAGGGCATTTATATCCACACAAGGACATTTATAGCCACACAAGAGCATTTATAGCCACACAAGGGCATTTATAGCCACACAAGAGCATTTATATCCACACAAGGGCATTTATACCCACACAAGTGCATTTATAGCCACACAAGAGCATTTATATCCACACAAGGGCATTTATAGCCACACAAGAGCATTTATATCCACACAAGAGCATTTATAGCCACACAAGAGCATTTATATCCACACAAGAGCATTTATACCCACACAAGTGCATTTATAGCCACACAAGAGCATTTATATCCACACAAGGGCATTTATAGCCACACAAGAGCATTTATAGCCACACAAGGACATTTATAGCCACACAAGAGCATTTATAGCCACACAAGGGCATTTATATCCACACAAGGACATTTATAGCCACACAAGAGCATTTATAGCCACACAAGGGCATTTATACACACACAAGTGCATTTATAGCCACACAAGAGCATTTATATCCACACAAGGGCATGTATAGCCACACAAGAGCATTTATATCCACACAAGAGCATTTATACCCACACAAGTGCATTTATAGCCACATAAGAGCATTTATATCCACACAGGGGCATTTATAGCCACACAAGAGCATTTATAGCCACACAAGGACATTTATAGCCACACAAGAGATTTATAGCCACACAAGGGCATTTATATCCACACAAGGACATTTATAGCCACACAAGAGCATTTATAGCCACACAAGGGCATTTATATCCACACAAGAGCATTTATACCCACACAAGTGCATTTATAGCCACACAAGAGCATTTATATCCACACAAGGGCATTTATAGCCACACAAGAGCATTTATAGCCACACAAGGACATTTATAGCCACACAAGAGCATTTATAGCCACACAAGGGCATTTATAGCCACACAAGAGCATTTATACCCACACAAGAGCATTTATATCCACACAAGAGCATTTATAGCCACACAGGGGCATTCATAGCCACACAAGAGCATTTATATCCACACAAGAACTTTTATATCCACACAAGAGCATTTATATCCACACAAGGGCATTTATAGCCACACAAGAGCATTTATATCCACACAAGGACATTTATAGCCACACAAGAGCATTTATAGCCACATAAGGGCATTTATAGCCACACAAGAGCATTTATATCCACACAAGAGCATTTATAGCCACACAAGGGCATTTATAGCCACACAAGAGCATTTATATCCACACAAGAACTTTTATATCCACACAAGAGCATTTATATCCACACAAGGGCATTTATAGCCACACAAGAGCATTTATATCCACACAAGGACATTTATAGCCACACAAGAGCATTTATAGCAACACAAGGGCATTTATAGCCACGCAAGAGCATTTATATCCACACAAGGACATTTATAGCCACACAAGAGCATTTATAGCCACACAGGGGCATTTATAGCCACACAAGAGCATTTATATCCACACAAGGGCATTTATATCCAAACAAGGGCATTTATAGCCACACAAGAGCATTTATAGCCACACAAGGGCATTTATAGCCACACAAGGACATTTATAGCCACACAAGAGCATTTATCCACACAAGGGCATTTATATCCACACAAGGGCATTTATAGCCACACAAGAGCATTTATATCCACACAAGAGCATTTATAGCCAAACAAGGGCATTTATATCCACACAAGGGCATTTATATCCACACAAGGGCATTTATAGCCACACAAGAGCATTTATATCCACACAAGAGCATTTATAGCCAAACAAGGGCATTTATATCCACACAAGGGCATTTATATCCACACAAGGGCATTTATAGCCACACAAGAGCATTTATAGCCACACAAGAACATTTATAGCCACACAAGAATATTTATATCCACACAAGAGCATTTATATCCACACAAGAGCATTTATATCCACACAAGAGCATTTATATCCACACAAGGGCATTTATAGCCACACAAGAGCATTTATAGCCACACAAGAACATTTATATCCACACAAGATCATTTATAGCCACACAAGAATATTTATATCCACACAAGAGCATTTATATCCACACAAGAGCATTTATATCCACACAAGAGCATTTATATCCACACAAGAGCATTTATATCCACACAAGGGCATTTATAGCCACACAAGAGCATTTATAGCCACACAAGGACATTTATAGCCACACAAGAGCATTTATATCCACACAAGAGCATTTATAGCCAAACAAGGTCATTTATATCCACACAAGGGCATTTATATCCACACAAGAGCATTTATATCCACACAAGAGCATTTATATTATATCCACACAAGAGCATCTATATCTACACAAGGGCATTTATATCCACACAAGAGCATTTATATTATATCCACACAAGAGCATTTATATCCACACAAGGGCATTTATATCCACACAAGAGCATTTATATCCACACAAGAGCATTTATATTATATCCACACAAGAGCATTTATATTATATCCACACAAGAGCATTTATATTATATCTACACAAAGGCATTTATATCCACACAAGAGCATTTATATTATATCTACACAAGAGCATTTATATCCACACAAGAGCATTTATAGCCACACAAGGGCATTTATAGCCACACAAGAACATGTATAGACACACACAGGCATTTATAGACACACAAGAGCATTTATAGACACACAAGAGCTAACCATAGATATGTTTGCATGAACTGGGCTTAAAGGCAGCATGATATCAGCCATATCTGGCAAGCCAAAGCAGAAATTGTCCTCTCCAAAACCTACAATACAAATTTTAAAACATCTTTACCGACACACACTCACCCAATACAAATCAATACAACAAACTGTCTTTACTGTGAAATGCTAAACCAGGAAGCACCAGTGCAGTTGTTTCTATCACTTTCATGTTTTGTTGTACCAATTGTTCACAGTAAATATGATTTGTTGTATAAGGTAGGTAACCCATGTGATTGTGGTTTATTTCCTCGCTACGGTTAAACTGTACTGCTTGATATGCTACACCATCGTATTCACCCATTTAAAGAGCATTATTCATTGTATTCACCCATTTATAGAGCATTATTCATTGTATTCACCCATTTAAAGAGCTTACACCATCGTATTCACCCATTTAAAGAGCTTACACCATTGAATTCACCCATTTAAAGAGCATTATTCATTGTATACATCTATTTAAAGAGCTTACACCATCGTATTCACCCATTTAAAGAGCATTATTCATTGTATTCAGCCATTTAAAGAGCTTACACCATTGTATTCACCCATTTAAAGAGCATTATTCATTGTATTCACCCATTTAAAGAGCTTACACCATTGTATTCACCCATTTAAAGAGCATTATACATTGTATTCACCCATTTAAAGAGCTTACACCATTGTATTCACCCATTTAAATAGCATTATTCATTGTATTCACCCATTTAAAGAGCATTATTCATTGTATTCACCCATTTAAAGAGCATTATTCATTGTATTCACCCATTTAAAGAGCATTATTCATTGTATTCACCCATTTAAAGAGCATTATTCATTGTATCCATCTATTTAAAGAGCTTACACCATCGTATTCACCCATTTAAAGAGCTTACACCATCGAATTCACCCATTTAAAGAGCATTATTCATTGTATACTTCTATTTAAAGAGCTTACACCATCGAATTCACCCATTTAAAGAGCATTATTCATTGTATTCACCCATTTATAGAGCATTATTCATTGTATTCACCCATTTAAAGAGCTTACACCATTGTATTCACCCATTTAAAGAGCTTACACCATCGAATTCACCCATTTAAAGAGCATTATTCATTGTATACATCTATTTAAAGAGCTTACACCATCGAATTCACCCATTTAAAGAGCATTATTCATTGTATTCACCCATTTATAGAGCATTATTCATTGTATTCACCCATTTAAAGAGCTTACACCATCGAATTCACCCATTTAAAGAGCATTATACATTGTATTCACCCATTTAAAGAGCATTATACATTGTATTCAGCCATTTAAAGAGCTTACACCATTGTATTCACCCATTTAAAGAGCATTATTCATTGTATTCACCCATTTAAAGAGCTTACACCATTGTATTCACCCATTTAAAGAGCATTATACATTGTATTCACCCATTTAAAGAGCTTACACCATTGTATTCACCCATTTAAATAGCATTATTCATTGTATTCACCCGTTTAAATAGCATTATTCATTGTATTCTCCCATTTAAAGAGCTTACACCATCATATTCTCCCATTTAAAGAGCTTACACCATCATATTCACCAATTTAAGGAGCTTACACCATCATATTTACCCATTTAAAGAGCTTACACAGTTGTTTTCACCCATTTAAAGAGCTTACATGGTTGTTTTCACCCATTTAAAGAGCTTACAGTTGTTTTCACCCATTTAAAGAGCTTACAGTTGTTTTCACCCATTTAAAGAGCCTAAACGACACTTCTTGGAGTGACGCAGATAGGATGATCGCCAAGAAAAGTCCTTTCCACACGAACATTTCAATTTCTTCTCTCCGTGTTTTCCATTCACATGATCCTTATAAGTCAAAGCATTTTTGAAGAGCTTTCCGCACTCTTGACATCTATATTTCTCCATGTCTACTGCTACTTCCACCACACCGACACATGTAGCCTCATGCCGCAGCATGTTGTGTTTGTAGAAGAAAGATTTCTTACAATTCTTACACCCAAACTGCTTGTTTTTCAAATGGACATTCACATGACCGACATAATGACCTTTTTCGAAGAATATACGTTCACAGTACATGCAGGTGTACTTTGCGACTCGACTGTGTACAGTCAGCCTGTGACGTGACAGACTTTGCTTTGTGTTGAACATCGCCGGACATTTCTCGCACATGAGTTTTTCACGTCCATGGATGACCAGGATGTGTTGTTTCACTAAATGTCGCGATGAGAAAGTGCAAGAGCAGATGCTACATGTATGCTTCATACTCCTGTGAACACTAGCAGTATGCCGAGACAGGTTACTCTCGTGAAATGTGCGGTATTTACAGAGGGAACAGTTGAAGACGTTCATGGTGGTATGCTGGGAATCCCTGGACTCATTGAAGACGTTCATGGTGGTATGCTGGGAATCCATGGACTCATTGAAGACGTTCATGGTCGTATGCTGGGAATCCATGGACTCATTGAAGACGTTCATGGTCGTATGCTGGGAATCCATGGACTCCTTTTTGTTTGTGTAGTCATCCAGACTGCAGCCCAAAATATCAAATATATTGGACTCGACATAAACCCTGAAATGAAAATTTTAAAATTACTTTATATTTTGTTGCTATAAATAAAGACGAAATCCACTGTCGTAATACAAGGGCTAGAGCTAGTCTATTTGGTGAACAACGGCTAGAGCTAGTCTATTTGGTGAACAACGGCTAGAGCTAGTCTATTTGGTGAACAACGGCTAGAGCTAGTCTATTTGGTGAACAACGGCTAGAGCTAGTCTATTTGGTGAACAATGGCTAGAGCTAGTCTATTTGGTGAACAACGGCTAGAGCTAGTCTATTTGGTGAACAATGGCTAGAGCTAGTCTATTTGGTAAACAACGGCTAGATCTAGTCTATTTGGTGAACAATGGCTAGAGCTAGTCTATTTGGTAAACAACGGCTAGAGCTAGTCTATTTGGTGACAATGGCTAGAGCTAGTCTATTTGGTAAACAACGGCTAGAGCTAGTCTATTTGGTGAACAACGGCTAGAGCTAGTCTATTTGGTGAACAATGGCTAGAGCTAGTCTATTTGGTGAACAACGGCTAGAGCTAGTCTATTTGGTGAACAACGGCTAGAGCTAGTCTATTTGGTGAACAACGGTTAGAGCTAGTCTATTTGGTGAACAACGGTTAGAGCTAGTCTATTTGGTGAACAACGGCTAGAGCTAGTCTATTTAGTAAACAACGGCTAGAGCTAGTCTATTTGGTGAACAACAGCTAGAGCTAGTCTATTTGGTGAATAACGGCTAGAGCTAGTCTATTTGGTGAATAACGGCTAGAGCTAGTCTATTTGGTGAACAATGGCTAGAGCTAGTCTATTTGGTGAACAACGGCTAGAGCTAGTCTATTTGGTGAATAACGGCTAGAGCTAGTCTATTTGGTGAACACCGGCTAGAGCTAGTCTATTTGGTAAACAATGGCTAGAGCTAGTCTATTTGGTGAACAACGGCTAGAGCTAGTCTATTTGGTGAACAACAGCTAGAGCTAGTCTATTTGGTGAACAACGGCTAGAGCTAGTCTATTTGGTGAACAACGGTTAGAGCTAGTCTATTTGGTGAACAACGGCTAGAGCTAGTCTATTTGGTAAACAACGGCTAGAGCTAGTCTATTTGGTGAACAACGGCTAGAGCTAGTCTATTTGGTGAACAACAGCTAGAGCTAGTCTATTTGGTAAACAACGGCTAGAGCTAGTCTATTTGGTGAACAACGGCTAGAGCTAGTCTATTTAGTAAACAATGGTTAGAGCTAGTCTATTTGGTGAACAATGGCTAGAGCTAGTCTATTTGGTAAACAATGGCTAGAGCTAGTCTATTTGGTGAACAATGGCTAGAGCTAGTCTATTTAGTAAACAACGGTTAGAGCTAGTCTATTTGGTGAACAATGGCTAGAGCTAGTCTATTTGGTAAACAACGGCTAGAGCTAGTCTATTTGGTAAACAACGGCTAGAGCTAGTCTATTTGGTAAACAACGGTTAGAGCTAGTCTATTTGGTAAACAACGGTTAGAGCTAGTCTATTTGGTGAACACCGGCTAGAGCTAGTCTATTTGGTAAACAATGGCTAGAGCTAGTCTATTTAGTAAACAACGACTAGAGCTAGTCTATTTAGTAAACAACGACTAGAGCTAGTCTATTTTATGACTTGAATTGTGCTCCGCCAACAAAATAACATAACATTAAATTTTATTTGTTTGTATCATTATATGTATAGGATATAAACCGAAAACGATCAAATATGTAAAATATTGGACTGTGTGAGGCACGTAGCGTCGAAGACAGTGCCAATATTTTACATATTAGATCCATTTGAGGTTTAAATCTTACTTAAAACACACACTTATGTAACAATGTCTTACTAATTAAAACTGTTAATTTAGTACATTTACCATAGAATTTAATAAAATACTCTGGTGTTTTGCCAGGAGATCGTGTAGTGGTTAACAGTTAACAGTTTAACCAACATTAGAAAGGCCAGGAGATCATGTAGTGGTTAACAGTTAACAGTTTAACCAACATTAGAAAGGCCAGGAGATCGTGTAGTGGTTAACAGTTAACAGTTTAACCAACATTAGAAAGACCAGGAGATCGTGTAGTGGTTAACAGTTAACAGTTTAACCAACATTAGAAAGGCCAGGAGATCGTGTAGTGGTTAACAGTTAACAGTTTAACCAACATTAGAAAGGCCAGGAGATCGTGTAGTGGTTAACAGTTAACAGTTTAACCAACATTAGAAAGGCCAGGAGATCGTGTAGTGGTTAACAGTTAACAGTTTAACCAACATTAGAAAGGCCAGGAGATCGTGTAGTGGTTAACAGTTTAACAAACATTAGAAAGGCCAGGAGATCGTGTAGTGGTTAACAGTTAACAGTTTAACCAACATTAGAAAGGCCAGGAGATCGTGTAGTGGTTAACAGTTAACAGTTTAACCAACATTAGAAAGGCCAGGAGATGGTGTAGTGGTTAACAGTTTAACTAACATTAGAAAGGCCAGGAGATCGTGTAGTGGTATACAGTTAACAGTTTAACCAACATTAGAAAGGCCAGGAGATCGTGTAGTGGTTAACAGTTAACAGTTTAACCAACATTAGAAAGACCAGGAGATCGTGTAGTGGTTAACAGTTTAACCAACATTAGAAAGGCCAGGAGATCATGTAGTGGTTAACAGTTAACAGTTTAACCAACATTAGAAAGGCCAGGAGATCATGTAGTGGTTAACAGTTAACAGTTTAACCAACATTAGAAAGGCCAGGAGATCGTGTAGTGGTTAACAGTTTAACCAACATTAGAAAGGCCAGGAGATCGTGTAGTGGTTAACAGTTTAACCAACATTAGAAAGGCCAGGAGATCGTGTAGTGGTTAACAGTTTAACCAACATTAGAAAGGCCAGGAGATCATGTAGTGGTATACAGTTAACAGTTTAACCAACATTAGAAAGGCCAGGAGATCGTGTAGTGGTATACAGTTAACAGTTTAACCAACATTAGAAAGGCCAGGAGATCGTGTAGTGGTATACAGTTAACAGTTTAACCAACATTAGAAAGGCCAGGAGATCGTGTAGTGGTATACAGTTAACAGTTTAACCAACATTAGAAAGGCCAGGAGATCGTGTAGTGGTTAACAGTTTAACCAACATTAGAAAGGCCAGGAGATCGTGTAGTGGTTAACAGTTAACAGTTTAACCAACATTAGAAAGGCCAGGAGATCGTGTAGTGGTTAACAGTTTAACCAACATTAGAAAGGCCAGGAGATCGTGTAGTGGTTAACAGTTGTTTAACCAACATTAGAAAGGCCAGGAGATCGTGTAGTGGTTAACAGTTAACAGTTTAACCAACATTAGAAAGGCCAGGAGATCGTGTAGTGGTTAACAGTTTAACCAACATTAGAAAGGCCAGGAGATCATGTAGTGGTTAACAGTTAACAGTTTAACCAACATTAGAAAGGCCAGGAGATCGTGTAGTGGTTAACAGTTTAACCAACATTAGAAAGGCCAGGAGATCGTGTAGTGGTTAACAGTTTAACCAACATTAGAAAGGCCAGGAGATCGTGTAGTGGTTAACAGTTTAACCAACATTAGAAAGGCCAGGAGATCGTGTAGTGGTTAACAGTTTAACCAACATTAGAAAGGCCAGGAGATCGTGTAGTGGTATACAGTTAACAGTTTAACCAACATTAGAAAGGCCAGGAGATCGTGTAGTGGTATACAGTTAACAGTTTAACCAACATTAGAAAGGCCAGGAGATCGTGTAGTGGTTAACAGTTTAACCAACATTAGAAAGGCCAGGAGATCGTGTAGTGGTTAACAGTTAACAGTTTAACCAACATTAGAAAGGCCAGGAGATCGTGTAGTGGTTAACAGTTTAACCAACATTAGAAAGGCCAGGAGATCATGTAGTGGTTAACAGTTTAACCAACATTAGAAAGGCCAGGAGATTGTGTAGTGGTTAACAGTTTAACCAACATTAGAAAGGCCAGGAGATCGTGTAGTGGTTAACAGTTAACAGTTTAACCAACATTAGAAAGGCCAGGAGATCGTGTAGTGGTTAACAGTTTAACCAACATTAGAAAGGCCAGGAGATCGTGTAGTGGTTAACAGTTTAACCAACATTAGAAAGGCCAGGAGATCGTGTAGTGGTTAACAGTTTAACCAACATTAGAAAGGCCAGGAGATCGTGTAGTGGTTAACAGTTTAACCAACATTAGAAAGGCCAGGAGATCGTGTAGTGGTTAACAGTTTAACCAACATTAGAAAGGCCAGGAGATCGTGTAGTGGTATACAGTTAACAGTTTAACCAACATTAGAAAGGCCAGGAGATCGTGTAGTGGTTAACAGTTTAACCAACATTAGAAAGGCCAGGAGATCGTGTAGTGGTTAACAGTTTAACCAACATTAGAAAGGCCAGGAGATCGTGTAGTGGTATACAGTTAACAGTTTAACCAACATTAGAAAGGCCAGGAGATCGTGTAGTGGTATACAGTTAACAGTTTAACCAACATTAGAAAGGCCAGGAGATCGTGTAGTGGTATACAGTTAACAGTTTAACCAACATTAGAAAGGCCAGGAGATCGTGTAGTGGTTAACAGTTAACAGTTTAACCAACATTAGAAAGGCCAGGAGATCGTGTAGTGGTTAACAGTTTAACCAACATTAGAAAGGCCAGGAGATCGTGTAGTGGTTAACAGTTAACAGTTTAACCAACATTAGAAAGGCCAGGAGATCATGTAGTGGTTAACAGTTAACAGTTTAACCAACATTAGAAAGGCCAGGAGATCGTGTAGTGGTTAACAGTTTAACCAACATTAGAAAGGCCAGGAGATCATGTAGTGGTTAACAGTTAACAGTTTAACCAACATTAGAAAGGCCAGGAGATCGTGTAGTGGTTAACAGTTTAACCAACATTAGAAAGGCCAGGAGATCGTGTAGTGGTATACAGTTAACAGTTTAACCAACATTAGAAAGGCCAGGAGATCGTGTAGTGGTATACAGTTAACAGTTTAACCAACATTAGAAAGGCCAGGAGATCGTGTAGTGGTATACAGTAAGATTATACTACCTAATTCCTGCACAACAATTTATTACAGGTTCTAATGCAAAACGATGTGATGTACAATGTATCGCTGCATGAGGGTTAATAAGAAACTAACACAAAGTGTGATTTTTTAGGTAACTCAATTACGCAATACGGCCTATGACAAATATAAACAAAAGGGGTTCATCGCCCTGGATCGCTCACCTGAGTGGAAAAGCTCAAAGGGCTATTCGGAAAAGTTGTATATTTGACTTAAAACTATTAAGGTACGTTTCATTTAATGTTTAGGTCTCCCATTGGAACTATCCCCAGATTTTCATATTCGGAACTATAGCCTACACAAGTGTAGTGGTCTAGTAACAGGAACTATAGCCTATACAGATGTTAACTGAAATCATAAAGAAAAGTTCAAGTTCATTTAATATATCCTTTATTTCCATATAACAGCTGCGTACAAACATAGCATTGCAATGATCCACAGTTCTTCACTATGGTGATATCTATGTTCCAATCAGAATGTACAGTTCTTCACTATGGTGCTATCTATGTTCCAATCAGAATGTACAGTTCTTCACTATGGTGCTATCTATGTTCCAATCAGAATGTACAGTTCTTCACTATGGTGATATCTATGTTCCAATCAGAATGTACAGTTCTTCACTATGGTGCTATCTATGTTCCAATCAGAATGTATAGTTCTTCACTATGGTGCTATCTATGTTCCAATCAGAATGTACAGTTCTTCACTATGGTGCTATCTATGTTCCAATCAGAATGTATAGTTCTTCACTATGGTGATATCTATGTTCCAATCAGAATGTACAGTTCTTCACTATGGTGCTATCTATGTTCCAATCAGAATGTACAGTTCTTCACTATGGTGATATCTATGTTCCAATCAGAATGTACAGTTCTTCACTATGGTGCTATCTATGTTCCAATCAGAATGTATAGTTCTTCACTATGGTGATATCTATGTTCCAATCAGAATGTACAGTTCTTCACTATGGTGCTATCTATGTTCCAATCAGAATGTACAGTTCATCACTATGGTGATATCTATGCTCCAATCAGAATGTAGTTCTTCACTATGGTGCTATCTATGTTCCAATCAGAATGTACAGTTCTTCACTATGGTGCTATCTATGCTCCAATCAGAATGTAGTTCTTCACTATGGTGCTATCTATACTCCAATCAGAATGTACAGTTCTTCACTATGGTGCTATCTATACTGTAATCAGAATGTACAGTTCTTCACTATGGTGCAATCTACGTTCCAATCAGAATGTACAGTTCTTCACTATGGTGCTATCTATGTTCCAATCAGAATGTGCAGTTCTTCACTATGGTGCTATCTACGTTCCAATCAGAATGTGCAGTTCTTCACTATGGTGCTATCTACGTTCCAATCAGAATGTGCAGTTCTTCACTATGGTGCTATCTACGTTCCAATCAGAATGTACAGTTCTTCACTATGGTGCTATCTATACTCCAATCAGAATGCGCAGTTCTTCACTATGGTGCTATCTACGTTCCAATCAGAATGTGCAGTTCTTCACTATGGTGCTAGCTACGTTCCAATCAGAATGTGCAGTTCTGCAGATGTCTACTAAGGGTACTATAGTATCTATACAATTTTCCACACTTGTGACATGGTTTATCTGACTGTCCATGAATATTCATATGTTGCACCAAGTAGGGTCTTGTATTGAAGACTTTGTCGCATTCTGGACATGGAAACTTTCTCTCTGCCATCTGTTTCTTTTTCCTCTCCTTCATTCCTGTACACATAGAAAACATAGAGTAAATACATAGTAAACACACAGAAAACACATTAGAAAACACATAGAACACGCATAGAAAAAACATTGAAAACACAGAAAACACAGAGAAAACACATAGTAAACACATAGTAAACACAGAGAAAACACATAGAAAACGCATAGAAAATGCATAGAAAACACATATAAATACATATAGAAACCACAGAGAAACCACAGAGAAACCACATAGAAAACACATAGAAAACACAGAGAAAACACATAGAAAACACATAGAAAACACATAGAAAATGAAAACACAGAGAAAACACATAGAAAATGCATAGAAAACACATAGAAAACACATATAAATACATATAGAAACCACAGAGAAACCACAGAGAAAACACATAGAAAACACAGAGAAAACACATAGAAAACACAGAGAAAACGCATATAAATACATATAGAAACCACAGAGAAACCACAGAGAAACCACAGAGAAAACACATAGAAAACACAGAGAAAACACATAGAAAACACAGAGAAAACACACAGAGAAAACACATAGAAAACACATAGAAAACACAGAGAAAACACATAGAAAATGCAGAGAAAACGCATAGAAAACACAGAGAAAACACATATAAATACATATAGAAACCACAGAGAAACCACAGAGAAAACACATAGAAAACACAGAGAAAACACAGAGAAAACACATAGAAAACACACACAGAAAACACAGAGAAAACGCATAGAAAACGCATAGAAAACGCATAGAAAACACAGAGAAAACACATAGAAAACACATATAAATACATATAGAAACCACAGAGAAAACACATAGAAAACACAGAGAAAACACAGAGAAAACACATAGAAAACACATAGAAAACACATAAAAAACACACATACAGAGGTTTTATAGTAGGTGTAGTACTTCAACCATCACTGTATCATTAGTGATTACCACATTAGTGATTACTGCATTAGTGATTACCACATTAGTGATTACTGCATTAGTGATTACTGCATTAGTGATTACCGCATTAGTGATTACTGCATTAGTGATTACCGTAGTGATTACCGCATTAGTGATTACTGCATTAGTGATTACCGTAGTGATTACTGCATTAGTGATTACCGTAGTGATTACCACATTAGTGATTACTGCATTAGTGATTACTGCATTACTGCATTAGTGATTACTGCATTAGTGATTACCACATTAGTGATTACCGTATTAGTGATTACCGCATTAGTGATTACTGCATTAGTGATTACTGCATTAGTGATTACTGCATTAGTGATTACCGCATTAGTGATTACTGCATTAGTGATTACCATAGTGATTACCGCATTAGTGATTACTGTATTAATGATTACCACATTAGTGATTACCGCATTAGTGATTACTGCATTAGTGATTGCCGCATTAGTGATTACTGCATTAGTGATTACCGCATTACTGCATTAGTGATTACCTATAACTATCTTTGTCTTGTTTTTTGTTTCAGAGGTGATATCAATAGTTATGCCGGGGAGGAAGACCATGTCCCAGGTCTAACCACTGGCCTTCCTCAACCTTCCTGTACAGCTTCAGCATTGAAACCAGAGTGGTAAGCTGGAAATCCATCATGTTAACCTTGCTACTGTACTATATTCCTGTACACTGTGTGGTACATCAGGTTAACCTTGCTACTGTACTATAGTCATGTACACCATGTGGAACATCATGTTAACCTTGCTATTGTACTATAGTCATGTACACTGTGTGGAACATCATGTTAACCTTGCTATTGTACTATAGTCCTGTACACTGTGTGGTACATCAGGTTAACCATGCTACTGTACTATAGTCATGTACACCATGTGGAACATCATGTTAACCTTGCTACTGTACTATAGTCCTGTACACTGTGTGGAACATCATGTTAACCATGCTGCTGTACTATAGTCCTGTACACTGTGTGGAACATCATGTTAATCTTGCTACTGTACTATAGTCCTGTACACTGTGTGGAACATCATGTTAACCTTGCTACTGTACTATAGTCCTGTACACTGTGTGGTACATCATGTTAACCTTGCTACTGTACTATAGTCCTGTACACTGTGTGGAACATCATGTTAACCTTGCTACTGTACTATAGTTATGTACACTGTGTGTGTGTGTGGAACATCATATTAACCATGCTACTGTACTATAGTCCTGTACACTGTATGCGTGTGGAACATCATGTTAACCATGCTACTGTACTATAGTCATGTACACTGTGTGGTACATCATGTTAACCTTGCTACTGTACTATAATCCTGTACACTGTGTGGAACATCATGTTAACCTTGCTACTGTACTATAGTCCTGTACACTGTGTGGAACATCATGTTAACCATGCTACTGTACTATAGTCCTGTACAGTGTGTGGAACATCATGTTAACCTTGCTACTGTACTATAGTCCTGTACACTGTGTGGAACATCATGTTAACCTTGCTACTGTACTATAGTCATGTACACTGTGTGGAACATCATGTTAACCATGCTGCTGTACTATAGTCCTGTACACTGTGTGGAACATCATGTTAACCATGCTGCTGTACTATAGTCCTGTACACTGTGTGGAACATCATGTTAACCTTGCTACTGTACTATAGTCCTGTACACTGTGTGGAACATCATGTTAACCATGCTACTGTACTATAGTCCTGTACACTGTGTGGTACATCATGTAAACCTTGCTACTGTACTATAGTCCTGTACACCGTGTGGAACATCATGTTAACCATGCTACTGTACTATAGTCCTGTACACTGTGTGTGTGTGGAACATCATGTTAACCTTGCTACTGTACTATAGTCCTGTACACTGTGTGGAACATCATGTTACCCATGCTACTGTACTATAGTCCTGTACACTGTGTGTGTGTGTGGAACATCATGTTAACCTTGCTACTGTACTATAGTCCTATACACTGTGTGGTACATCATGTTACCCATGCTACTGTACTATAGTCCTGTACACTGTGTGGAACATCATGTTAACCTTGCTACTGTACTATAGTCCTGTACACTGTGTGGAACATCATGTTAACCATGCTGTTGTACTATAGTCCTGTACACTGTGTGTGTGTGGAACATCATGTTAACCTTGCTACTGTACTATAGTCCTGTACACTGTGTGGAACATCATGTTAACCTTGCTAATGTACTATAGTCCTGTACACTGTGTGGAACATCATGTTAACCATGCTACTGTACTATAGTCCTGTACACTGTGTGGAACATCATGCTAACCATGCTACTGTACTATAGTCCTGTACATTGTGTGGAACATCGTGTTAACCTTGCTACTGTACTATAGTCATGTACACTGTGTGGAACATCATGTTAACCTTGCTACTGTACTATAGTCCTGTACACTGTGAGGAACATCATGTTAACCTTGCTACTGTACTATAGTCCTGTACACTGTGTGGAACATCATGATAACCTTGCTACTGTACTATAGTCATGTACACTGTGTGGAACATCATGTTAACCATGCTGCTGTACTATAGTCATGTACACCATGTGGAACATCATGTTAACCTTGCTATTGTACTATAGTCCTGTACACTGTGTGGAACATCATATTAACCATGCTGCTGTACTATAGTCATGTACACCATGTGGAACATCATGTTAACCTTGCTATTGTACTATAGTCCTGTACACTGTGTGGTACATCAGGTTAACCTTGCTACTGTACTATAGTCCTGTACACTGTGTGGTACATCATGTTAACCATGCTACTGTACTATAGTCCTGTACACTGTGTGTGTGTGTGTGGAACATAATGTTAACCATGCTACTGTGCTATAGTCCTGTACACCATGTGGAACATCATGTTAACCATGCTGCTGTACTATAGTCCTGTACACTGTGTGGAACATCATGTTAACCATGCTACTGTACTATAGTCATGTACACTGTGTGGAACATCATGTTAACCTTGCTACTGTACTATAGTCCTGTACACTGTGTGGAACATCATGTTAACCATGCTACTGTACTATAGTCATGTACACTGTGTGGAACATCATGTTAACCTTGCTACTGTACTATAGTCCTGTACACTGTGTGGAACATCATGTTAACCATGCTACTGTACTATAGTCCTGTACACTGTGTGGAACATCATGTTAACCATGCTACTGTACTATAGTCCTGTACACTGTGTGGAACATCATGTTAACCATGCTACTGTACTATAGTCATGTACACTGTGTGGAACATCATGTTAACCATGCTACTGTACTATAGTCATGTACACTGTGTGGAACATCATGTTAACCATGCTGCTGTACTATAGTCCTGTACACTGTGTGGTACATCATGTTAACAATGCTACTGTACTATAGTCATGTACACTGTGTGGTACATCATGTTAACCTTGCTACTGTACTATAGTCCTGTACACTGTGTGTGTGTGGAACATCATGTTAACCTTGCTACTGTACTATAGCCCTGTACACTATGTGGTACATCATGTTAACCATGCTACTGTACTATAGTCATGTACAATGTGTGAAACATCATGTTAACCTTGCTACTGTACTATAGTCCTGTACACTGTGTGTGTGTGGAACATCATGTTAACCATGCTACTGTACTATAGTCCTGTACACTGTGTGTGTGTGGAACATCATGTTAACCTTGCTACTGTACTATAGTCCTGTACACTGTGTGGAACATCATGTTAACCATGCTACTGTACTATAGTCCTGTACACTGTGTGTGTGTGGAACATCATGTTAACCATGCTACTGTACTATAGTCTTGTACACTGTGTGTGTGTGGAACATCATGTTAACCTTGCTACTGTACTATAGTCCTGTACACTGTGTGGTACATCATGTTAACCATGCTACTGTACTATAGTCCTGTACACTGTGTGGAACATCATGTTAACCATGCTGCTGTACTATAGTCCTGTACACCATGTGGAACATCATGTTAACCTTGCTACTGTACTATAGTCCTGTACACCATGTGGAACATCATGTTAACCATGCTACTGTACTATAGTCATGTACAATGTGTGAAACATCATGTTAACCTTGCTACTGTACTATAGTCCTGTACACTGTGTGTGTGTGGAACATCATGTTAACCTTGCTACTGTACTATAGTCATGTACAATGTGTGAAACATCATGTTAACCTTGCTACTGTACTATAGTCCTGTACACTGTGTGTGTGGAACATCATGTTAACCATGCTACTGTACTATAGTCCTGTACACTGTGTGTGTGTGGAACATCATGTTAACCTTGCTACTGTACGATAGTCCTGTACACTGTGTGGTACATCATGTTAACCATGCTACTGTACTATAGTCCTGTACACTGTGTGGAACATCATGTTAACCATGCTACTGTAATATAGTCCTGTACACTGTGTGGAACATCATGTTAACCTTGCTACTGTACTATAGTCATGTACACTGTGTGTGTGTGGAACATCATGTTAACCATGCTACTGTACTATAGTCCTGTACACTGTGTGTGTGTGGAACATCATGTTAACCTTGCTACTGTACTATAGTCCTGTACACTGTGTGGAACATCATGTTAACCATGCTACTGTACTATAGTCCTGTACACTGTGTGTGTGTGGAACATCATGTTAACCATGCTACTGTACTATAGTCCTGTACACTGTGTGTGTGGTGTGTGTGTGTGTGTGTGTGTGTGTGTGTGTGTGTGTGTGTGTGTGTGTGTGTGTGTGTGTGTGTGTGGAACATCATGTTAACCTTGCTACTGTACCATAGTCCTGTACACTGTGTGGAACATCATGTTAACCTTGCTACTGTACTATAGTCCTGTACACTGTGTGGAACATCATGTTAACCTTGCTACTGTACTATAGTCCTGTACACTGTGTGGAACATCATGTTAACCTTGCTACTGTACTATAGTCCTGTACACTGTGTGGTACATCATGTTAACATTGCTACTGTACTATAGTCCTGTACACTGTGTGTGTGTGTGTGTGGAACATCATGTTAACCTTGCTACTGTACTATAGTCCTGTACACTGTGTGGAACATCATGTTAACCTTGCTACTGTACTATAGTCCTGTACACTGTGTGGAACATCATGTTAACCATGCTACTGTACTATAGTCCTGTACACTGTGTGGAACATCATGTTAACCTTGCTATTGTACTATAGTCCTGTACACTGTGTGGAACATCATGTTAACCATGCTGCTGTACTATAGTCATGTACACCATGTGGAACATCATGTTAACCTTGCTATTGTACTATAGTCCTGTACACTGTGTGGTACATCAGGTTAACCTTGCTACTGTACTATAGTCCTGTACACCATGTGGAACATCATGTTAACCTTGCTATTGTACTATAGTCCTGTACACTGTGTGGAACATCATGTTAACCATGCTACTGTACTATAGTCATGTACACTGTGTGGAACATCATGTTAACCTTGCTACTGTACTATAGTCCTGTACACTGTGTGGAACATCATGTTAACCATGCTGTTGTACTATAGTCCTGTACACTGTGTGGTACATCATGTTAACCATGCTGTTGTACTATAGTCCTGTACACTGTGTGTGTGTGGAACATCATGTTAACCTTGCTACTGTACTATAGTCCTGTACACTGTGTGGAACATCATGTTAACCTTGCTAATGTACTATAGTCCTGTACACTGTGTGGAACATCATGTTAACCATGCTACTGTACTATAGTCATGTACACTGTGTGGAACATCATGTTAACCATGCTACTGTACTATAGTCATGTACACCATGTGGAACATCATGTTAGAGGGGGAGGAAAGTTACAATGTACACTGATAGATTGAGTCATAGCCATAATGCTGGCTAACATTGAAATAGAATATAAACAGGCTACATTGAAATAGAATATAAACAGGCTAACATTGAAATAGAATATAAACAGGCTAACATTGAAATAGAATATAAACAGGCTAACATTGAAATAGAATATAAACAGGCTACATTGAAATAGAATATAAACAGGCTACATTGAAATAGAATATAAACAGGCTAACATTGAAATAGAATATAAACAGGCTAACATTGAAATAGAATATAAACAGGCTACATTGAAATAGAATATAAACAGGCTACATTGAAATAGAATATAATCAGGCTAACATTGAAATAGAATATAAACAGGACTTTGTGAGAATTGTAATGTTTGGGTAGTAATCTTGATGTTTGTATTATAAATACGCGCTTTTGAACGTTTTATTTTTAGATGAAAAGAGCGCTATATAAGTTTGGTATATAACAATAATAATAAATCTTGATGTTTGTATTATAAATCTATAAATCTTGATGCTTGTATTATAAATCTATAAATCTTGATGCTTGTATTATAAATCTTGATGTTTGTATTATAAATCTATAAATCTTGATGTTTGTATTATAAATCTATAAATCTTGATGCTTGTATTATAAATCTATAAATCTTGATGTTTGTATTATAAATCTATAAATCTTGATGCTTGTATTATAATGCTCTACCAGTAATGAGAGGAAAATCTCTCTGTGAGTAACACATGTATAATTATATTTTACAAGAATGCTGTGGGAGCAAACCTTATACTTATGGGGGATCGATGTGTGTGGGAACTGACAACACGTAATGATGTACAGCTACACTCATCACACTGTTTGTAATGACATACAGCTACACTCATCACACTGTTTGTAATGACATACAGCTACACTCATCACACTGTTTGTAATGACATACAGCTACACTCATCACACTGTTTGTAATGACATACAGCTATACGCATCACTGTTTGTAATGACATAAAGCTACACTCATCACACTGTTTGTAAGGACATACAGCTACACTCACCACACTGTTTGTAATGATGTACAACTACACTCACCACACTGTTTGTAATGACATACAGCTATACGCATCACTGTTTGTAATGACATAAAGCTACACTCACCACACTGTTTGTAAGGACATACAGCTACACTCACCACACTGTTTGTAATGATGTACAACTACACTCACCACACTGTTTGTAAGGACATACAGCTACACTCACCACACTGTTTGTAAGGACATACAGCTACACTCACCACACTGTTTGTAATGATGTACAACTACACTCATCACACTGTTTGTAAGGACATACAGCTACACTCACCACACTGTTTGTAATGACATACAGCTACACTCATCACACTGTTTGTAAGGATGTACAACTATACTCACCACACTGTTTGTAATGACATACAGCTACACTCACCACACTGTTTGTAATGACATACAGCTACACTCACCACACTGTTTGTAATGACATACAGCTACACTCACCACACTGTTTGTAAGGATGTACAGCTATACTCATCACACTGTTTGTAAGGACATACAACTATACTCACCACACTGTTTGTAAGGACATACAACTATACTCACCACACTGTTTGTAATGACATACAGCTACACTCACCACACTGTTTGTAATGACATACAGCTACACTCACCACACTGTTTGTAATGACATACAGCTACACTCACCACACTGTTTGTAAGGATGTACAGCTATACTCATCACACTGTTTGTAAGGACATACAACTATACTCACCACACTGTTTGTAAGGACATACAACTATACTCACCACACTGTTTGTAATGACATACAGCTACACTCACCACACTGTTTGTAATGACATACAGCTACACTCACCACACTGTTTGTAATGACATACAGCTACACTCACCACACTGTTTGTAAGGACATACAACTACACTCACCACACTGTTTGTAATGACATACAACTATACTCACCACACTGTTTGTAATGTCGTGCCAGACTTCTCATGTATTTCAAACCTTTGCCACATTTATCACACGTGTATTTATTATCTCCATTCTCGTGCGATTCCATATGCTCGCGCAGGTGTCGTGGCTGCCCAAACACTCTACGACACACACTACACTGAAATAATACAAACACTAACATAAAATATATACAATTTAGGGAATCACATGTCTCAATTTTCATAAATATCATCTCTAATAAATACCCACACCCCTAATTTTATAAGTACCCCTCCCCAATAAATGTCCCCTCACTAAAAATTGCAACTATCTAATAAATACCCCCATCTGAAACATGTGCCCCAATCTCCCAGAAATGTCCCCTCTAATAACTGCCACAAAAACACCTTACCGGTAAATTGTAACATCAATTAGAAAACTATCACTAAATGTCCTTTGTCTTTACAACTGGTTACTACGAGATTACACGTTACCTGTAGACCACCTTCATATACCCACTTCCCAACTGGTTACTACGAGATTACACGTTACCTGTAGACCACCTTCATATACCCACTTCCCAACTGGTTACTACGAGATTACACGTTACCTGTAGACCACCTTCATATACCCACTTCCCAACTGGTTACTACGAGATTACACGTTACCTGTAGATCACCTTCATATACCCACTTCCCAACTGGTTACTACGAGATTACACGTTACCTGTAGACCACCTTCATATACCCACTTCCCAACTGGTTACTACGAGATTACACGTTACCTGTAGACCACCTTCATATACACACTTCCCAACTGGTTACTACAAGATTACACGTTACCTGTAGATCGCCTTCATATACCCACTTCCCAACTGGTTACTACGAGATTACACGTTACCTGTAGATCGCCTTCATATACCCACTTCCCAACTGGTTACTACGAGATTACACGTTACCTGTAGACCACCTTCATATACCCACTTCCCAACTGGTTACTACGAGATTACACGTTACCTGTAGATCGCCTTCATATACCCACTTCCCAACTGGTTACTACAAGATTACACGTTACCTGTAGATCACCTTGATGTACCCACTTCCCAACTGGTTACTACGAGATTACACGTTACCTGTAGATCACCTTGATGTACCCACTTCCCAACTGGTTACTACGAGATTACACGTTACCTGTAGACCACCTTCATATACCCACTTCCCAACTGGTTACTACGAGATTACACGTTACCTGTAGACCACCTTCATATACCCACTTCCCAACTGGTTACTACGAGATTACACGTTACCTGTAGACCACCTTCATATACCCACTTCCCAACTGGTTACTACGAGATTACACGTTACCTGTAGACCACCTTCATATACCCACTTCCCAACTGGTTACTACGAGATTACACGTTACCTGTAGACCACCTTCATATACCCACTTCCCAACTGGTTACTACGAGATTACACGTTACCTGTAGACCACCTTCATATACCCACTTCCCAACTGGTTACTACGAGATTACACGTTACCTGTAGACCACCTTGATGTACCCACTTCCCAACTGGTTACTACGAGATTACACGTTACCTGTAGACCACCTTCATATACCCACTTCCCAACTGGTTACTACGAGATTACACGTTACCTGTAGACCACCTTCATATACCCACTTACCAACTGGTTACTACAGATTACACGTTACCTGTAGACCACCTTCATATACCCACTTCCCAACTGGTTACTACGAGATTACACGTTACCTGTAGATCACCTTGATGTACCCACTTCCCAACTGGTTACTACAAGATTACACGTTACCTGTAGATCGCCTTGATGTACCCACTTCCCAACTGGTTACTACAAGATTACACGTTACCTGTAGATCGCCTTGATGTACCCACTTCCCAACTGGTTACTACGAGATTACACGTTACCTGTAGACCACCTTCATATACCCACTTCCCAACTGGTTACTACAAGATTACACGTTACCTGTAGACCACCTTCATATACCCACTTCCCAACTGGTTACTACAAGATTACACGTTACCTGTAGACCACCTTCATATACCCACTTCCCAACTGGTTACTACGAGATCAAGTGTTACCTGTAGATCGCCTTCATATACCCACTTTCCAACTGGTTACTACGAGATTACACGTTACCTGTAGACCACCTTCATATACCCACTTCCCAACTGGTTACTACAAGATTACACGTTACCTGTAGACCACCTTCATATACCCACTTCCCAACTGGTTACTACAAGATTACACGTTACCTGTAGACCACCTTCATATACCCACTTCCCAACTGGTTACTACGAGATCAAGTGTTACCTGTAGATCGCCTTCATATACCCACTTTCCAACTGGTTACTACGAGATTACACGTTACCTGTAGACCACCTTCATATACCCACTTCCCAACTGGTTACTACGAGATTACACGTTACCTGTAGATCGCCTTCATATACCCACTTCCCAACTGGTTACTACGAGATTACACGTTACCTGTAGATCACCTTGATGTACCCACTTTCCAACTGGTTACTACGAGATTACACGTTACCTGTAGACCACCTTCATATACCCACTTTCCAACTGGTTACTACGAGATTACACGTTACCTGTAGACCACCTTCATATACCCACTTCCCAACTGGTTACTACAAGATTACACGTTACCTGTAGACCACCTTCATATACCCACTTCCCAACTGGTTACTACAAGATTACCCGTTACCTGTAGACCACCTTCATATACCCACTTCCCAACTGGTTACTACGAGATTACACGTTACCTGTAGACCACCTTCATATACCCACTTCCCAACTGGTTACTACGAGATTACACGTTACCTGTAGACCACCTTCATATACCCACTTCCCAACTGGTTACTACGAGATTACACGTTACCTGTAGATCGCCTTGATGTACCCACTTCCCAACTGGTTACTACGAGATTACACGTTACCTGTAGACCACCTTCATATACCCACTTCCCAACTGGTTACTACAAGATTACACGTTACCTGTAGACCACCTTCATATACCCACTTCCCAACTGGTTACTACGAGATTACACGTTACCTGTAGACCACCTTCATATACCCACTTCCCAACTGGTTACTACGAGATTACACGTTACCTGTAGACCACCTTCATATACCCACTTCCCAACTGGTTACTACGAGATTACACGTTACCTGTAGACCACCTTCATATACCCACTTCCCAACTGGTTACTACGAGATTACACGTTACCTGTAGATCGCCTTCATATACCCACTTCCCAACTGGTTACTACGAGATTACACGTTACCTGTAGATCACCTTGATGTACCCACTTCCCAACTGGTTACTACGAGATTACACGTTACCTGTAGACCACCTTCATATACCCACTTCCCAACTGGTTACTACAAGATTACCCGTTACCTGTAGACCACCTTCATATACCCACTTCCCAACTGGTTACTACAAGATTACCCGTTACCTGTAGACCACCTTCATATATCCACTTCCCAACTGGTTACTACGAGATTACACGTTACCTGTAGACCACCTTCATATATCCACTTTCCAACTGGTTACTACGAGATTACACGTTACCTGTAGATCACCTTGATGTACCCACTTCCCAACTGGTTACTACGAGATTACACGTTACCTGTAGACCACCTTCATATACCCACTTCCCAACTGGTTACTACGAGATTACACGTTACCTGTAGACCACCTTCATATACCCACTTCCCAACTGGTTACTACGAGATTACACGTTACCTGTAGATCGCCTTGATGTACCCACTTCCCAACTGGTTACTACAAGATTACACGTTACCTGTAGATCACCTTGATGTACCCACTTCCCAACTGGTTACTACAAGATTACACGTTACCTGTAGATCGCCTTGATGTACCCACTTCCCAACTGGTTACTACGAGATCAAGTGTTACCTGTAGATCGCCTTCATATACCCACTTCCCAACTGGTTACTACGAGATTACACGTTACCTGTAGACCACCTTCATATATCCACTTTCCAACTGGTTACTACAAGATTACACGTTACCTGTAGACCACCTTCATATACCCACTTCCCAACTGGTTACTACGAGATTACACGTTACCTGTAGACCACCTTCATATACCCACTTCCCAACTGGTTACTACGAGATTACACGTTACCTGTAGATCGCCTTGATGTACCCACTTCCCAACTGGTTACTACAAGATTACACGTTACCTGTAGATCACCTTGATGTACCCACTTCCCAACTGGTTACTACGAGATTACACGTTACCTGTAGACCACCTTCATATACCCACTTCCCAACTGGTTACTATGAGATTACACGTTACCTGTAGACCACCTTCATATATCCACTTCCCAACTGGTTACTACGAGATTACACGTTACCTGTAGACCACCTTCATATATCCACTTCCCAACTGGTTACTACGAGATTACACGTTACCTGTAGACCACCTTGATGTACCCACTTCCCAACTGGTTACTACAAGATCAAGTGTTACCTGTAGACCGCCTTGATGTACCCACTTCCCAACTGGTTACTACAAGATCAAGTGTTACCTGTAGACCGCCTTGATGTATCCACTTCCCAATTGGTTACTACGAGATTACACGTTACCTGTAGACCGCCTTCGTGTACTCGTCTCTTGTGTGACAGCAGGTGTACGGAGGAGGTGAAGGTCATTTCCGGGCATTCAGAGCACTTGTAATACGTCATATGAACACATCGTTGGTGACGTCTTAATGCCTCGCGATACCGGAACGCTGCTCTGCAAATGTCACATTCAACAGGTTTCCCATGCACATCCATGTGTTTATTTAATGCTGATTGGGACTGGAACATGCAGCGACACGTGCCACATCGGAAGACGGTAACCAGCTCCACATCTGGCAATCTTCTCCTAGGTCTCTTATTGTTCTCTCCTGCTGTACTTCTTCATAGGAAAGAAAAAAAGCAATACTTTATAATATAAAATAATATTTTCATTTGAAACTATAGTATAATATAAATCTATTGACGCATTAACAGCTAGGGCTTCCACATTTACATGTGTAATCTGAGCCGTGTCGTGTAATAGCAGTACACATTTACACGTGTACACTGAGCTGTGTCGTGTAGTAGCAGTAAACATTTACATGTGTAAACTGAGCCGTGTCGTGTAGTAGCAGTACACATTTACATGTGTAAACTGAGCCGTGTCATGTAGTAGCAGTACACATTTACACGTGTAAACTGAGCCGTGTCGTGTAGTAGCAGTAAACATTTACATGTGTAAACTGAGCCGTGTAGTAGCAGTACACATTTACATGTGTAAAATGAGCCATGTCGTGTAGTAGCAGTAAACATTTACATGTGTAAACTGAGCCATGTCGTGTAGTAGCAGTAAACATTTACATGTGTAAACTGAGCCATGTCGTGTAGTAGCAGTAAACATTTACATGTGTAAACTGAGCCATGTCGTGTAGTAGCCGTGTAGTAGCAGTACACATTTACATGTGTAAACTGAGCCGTGTAGTAGCAGTACACATTTACATGTGTAAACTGAGCCATGTCGTGTAGTAGCAGTAAACATTTACATGTGTAAACTGAGCCATGTCGTGTGTAGCAGTAAACATTTACATGTGTAAACTGAGCCGTGTAGTAGCAGTACACATTTACATGTGTAAACTGAGCCATGTCGTGTAGTAGCAGTATACATTTACATGTGTAAACTGAGCCATGTCGTGTGTAGCAGTAAACATTTACATGTGTAAACTGAGCCGTGTAGTAGCAGTACACATTTACATGTGTACAAAGCTGTCCAAATATAACGCCTATCCCGAGTCTTTATATTGTTCTTCAAATAAAACACAACTTTAAGCTGCATGCATGTATACTTTGCAAACAATTGCCACATACATTGGCCATAGCAGGTCACATTTCCATACTAGGACACGGGTTCTGTCAGCAACAAAAAAAAATCTTCGACGGGAGAGTTTTAACTGTGAATAACATTATCAATAAAATGTGTTTCCACTAACCTGTATGTTTATTCGGCAAAAATGTACGTCAAAAAGAGATTTCGTAGCATTTTCAATTTGTTTTGAAAAATTCTAAAGCGGCGCAATTCGCGTTGAAACGTGCGTTGAAACGAGCGTTCTGATTGGATTATGATTGTTCTTCATATATAAAAAAACATCTTGTTACATTCTAATAATCCAATCAGAACGCTCGTTTCAACGCTGGTTTCAACGCGAATTGCGCCGCTTTAGAATTTTTCAAAACAAATTGAAAATGCTACGAAATCTCTTTTTGACGTACATTTTTGCCGAATAAACATACAGGTTAGTGGAAACACATTTTATTGATAATGTTATTCACAGTTAAAACTCTCCCGTCGAAGATTTTTTTTGTTGCTGACAGAACCCGTTTCCTAGTATGGAAATGTGACCTGCTATGGCCAATGTATGTGGCAATTGCTTGCAAAGTATACATGCATGCAACTTAAAGTTGTGTTTTATTTGAAGAACAATATAAAGACTCGGGAATGGCGTTATATTTGGACAGCTTTGTACAAAATTGTTTCAGATATGGCCATTTTACTGATCGATGCGAAATCTGACATCCCACAGAGTAGAATCCCTGTACTTAAATATATATACTAGTACTCCCAAACGTGCCGAATCCCTGTGACCACAACACTGTTTGAATTGACATATCCATGCATACACCACAACACTGTTTGAATTGGCATATCCATGCATACACAACAACACTGTTTGAATTGACATATCCATGCATACACAACAACACTGTTTGAATTGACATATCCATGCATACACAACAACACTGTTTGAATTGACATATCCATGCATACACAACAACACTGTTTGAATTGGCATATCCATGCATACACAACAACAACACTGTTTGAATTGACATATCCATGCATACACCACAACAACACTGTTTGAATTGGCATATCCATGCATACACAACAACACTGTTTGAATTGACATATCCATGCATATACCACAACAACAACACTGTTTGAATTGACATATCCATGCATACACAACAACACTGTTTGAATTGACATATCCATGCATACACCACAACAACACTGTTTGAATTGGCATATCCATGCATACACAACAACAACACTGTTTGAATTGACATATCCATGCATACACAACAACACTGTTTGAATTGACATATCCATGCATACACAACAACACTGTTTGAATTGGCATATCCATGCATACACAACAACACTGTTTGAATTGGCATATCCATGCATACACAACAACACTGTTTGAATTGGCATATCCATGCATACACAACAACACTGTTTGAATTGGCATATCCATGCATACACAACAACACTGTTTGAATTGGCATATCCATGCATACACAACAACACTGTTTGAATTGGCATATCCATGCATACACAACAACACTGTTTGAATTGGCATATCCATGCATACACAACAACACTGTTTGAATTGGCATATCCATGCATACACAACAACACTGTTTGAATTGGCATATCCATGCATACACAACAACACTGTTTGAATTGGCATATCCATGCATACACAACAACACTGTTTGAATTGGCATATCCATGCATACACCACAACACTGTTTGAATTGACATATCCATGCATACACCACAACAACACTGTTTGAATTGACATATCCATGCATACACCACAACACTGTTTGAATTGACATATCCATGCATACACCACAACAACACTGTTTGAATTGACATATCCATGCATACACCACAACAACACTGTTTGAATTGACATATCCATGCATACACCACAACAACACTGTTTGAATTGGCATATCCATGCATACACCACAACAACACTGTTTGAATTGACATATCCATGCATACACCACAACAACACTGTTTGAATTGACATATCCATGCATACACAACAACACTGTTTGAATTGACATATCCATGCATACACCACAACACTGTTTGAATTGACATATACATGCATACACCACAACACTGTTTGAATTGACATATCCATGCATACACAACAACAATACTGTTTGAATTGGCATATCCATGCATACACCACAACAACACTGTTTGAATTGGCATATCCATGCATACACCACAACACTGTTTGAATTGACATATCCATGCATACACAACAACAACACTGTTTGAATTGACATATCCTTGCATACACAACAACACTGTTTGAATTGGCATATCCAAGCATACACCACAACAACACTGTTTGAATTGGCATATCCATGCATACACAACAACACTGTTTGAATTGGCATATCCATGCATACACCACAACACTGTTTGAATTGGCATATCCATGCATACACCACAACACTGCTTGAATTGGCATATCCATGCATACACCACAACACTGTTTGAATTGGCATATCCATGCATACACCACAACACTGTTTGAATTGGCATATCCATGCATACACCACAACACTGCTTGAATTGGCATATCCATGCATACACCACAACACTGTTTGAATTGGCATATCCATGCATACACAACAACAATACTGTTTGAATTGGCATATCCATGCATACACCACAACACTGTTTGAATTGACATGCTCAATCCTCAGACAGGACTATATCCTATTCACACAGTTACAGTGCTCAATCCTCAGACAGGACTATATCCTATTCACACAGTTAAAGTGCTCAATCCTCAGACAGGACTATATCCTATTCACACAGTTAAAGTGCTCAATCCTCAGACAGGACTATATCCTATTCACACAGCTAAACTGCTCAATCCTCAGACAGGACTCTATCCTATTCACACAGTTAAACTGCTCAATCCTCAGACAGGACTATATCCTATTCACACAGTTAAAGTGCTCAATCCGCAGACAGGACTATATCCTATTCACACAGATAAACTGCTCAATCTTCAGACAGGACTATATCCTATTAATATTTTGTTCATCTCTCCTTATGATACAACATGACCTCCATCTATAATTCTGCACGCATGTTTTGCAGATGTACTTTGAATCCGTATGTTTACCTACAATATATTCCAAAAGGGTTTGCTCTATTGTGAATGCCATATTACACGTATACGACAGTTCTTTCCAAACACCTCCTCATGTCATTTCATACTTATATCATACTTATATCATACTTATATCGGAATGGTTCCCTGCACTTGGAGCACGATAACTGTTTAACTCTTTGTATGCTAGCGGTGAAAGAGACACATATGTACTTAAGCCAAGCCAATGAAAGTAGTTGTGTGCTCTACACTACAATCACATCTCGGGTAGATCAAATTATGCTTTTTTTTTTATCTTAGTTAAAAATACTTATAACATGTACAATTTGTCTTTATTTCAGAACCGTTTGATTCTGTATATATTTAAATGCCATGTAGTTATAAACTTTATTTATTTTACAACGATTGCGAAGCAAGTTTTAACAACTTATATTAATCACTCTCGTTGGCTTGGATGAAAGCGTATATGTGGTCTTTCATGTGGGAGGAAACCGGAGTACCCGGAGAAAACCTGTCCGATCTGGCGACCATCGTACCATCTCACATACTTCCCTGTCCGAGGATCGAACCTGGGTCGCATTGGTGAGAAGCGAGAAATGCCATGTATCACATGATATGCTGTATATATATTTGTTATGTTATGAATATCTCATGTTGTTGCAAATCTTTCTTCCTGAGAATATGAAAATAAACTCAAACTAAATATCAATAGAATTGTTATCAACATTTATTTATTATGAAATTGTTTTGGTTTCTACGGCACATCAACACAGTTCAGGTTATATGGAGCCAAACAAAACTACACATTTGTAGTTTCACACCTCATTTATATCCAAATAAAAGTTTGAGATATGGGATCAAAAACACCAATCCTCATGTAATCACAGAGTGTTTAGACCCCAATAGTAGTCTCTTGTGATTGCAAGAGTATGGCAGAGTGTTTACATCCCACTGGTAGCCTCTTATGATTGCAAGGGTATGGCAGAGGGTTTACATCCTGATAGTAGCCTCTTATGATTGCAAGGGTATGGCAGTGTTTACATCCCAATAGTAGCCTCTTATGATTGCAAGGGTATGGCAGAGGGTTTACATCCTGATAGTAGTCTCTTATGATTGCAAGAGTATGGCAGAGGGTTTACATCCTGATAGTAGCCTCTTATGATTGCAAGGGTATGGCAGAGTATTTACATCACAATAGTAGCCTCTTATGATTGCAAGGGTATGGCAGAGTATTTACATCCTGATAGTAGCCTCTTATGATTGCAAGGGTATGGCAGAGTATTTACATCCTGATAGTAGCCTCTTATGATTGCAAGGGTATGGCAGAGTATTTACATCACAATAGTAGCCTCTTATGATTGCAAGGGTATGGCAGAGTATTTACATCCCAATAGTAGCCTCTTATGATTGCAAGGGTATGGCAGAGGGTTTACATCCTGATAGTAGTCTCTTATGATTGCAAGAGTATGGCAGAGGGTTTACATCCTGATAGTAGCCTCTTATGATTGCAAGGGTATGGCAGAGTATTTACATCCTGATAGTAGCCTCTTATGATTGCAAGGGTATGGCAGAGTATTTACATCACAATAGTAGCCTCTTATGATTGCAAGGGTATGGCAGAGTATTTACATCCCAATAGTAGCCTCTTATGATTGCAAGGGTATGGCAGAGGGTTTACATCCTGATAGTAGTCTCTTATGATTGCAAGAGTATGGCAGAGGGTTTACATCCTGATAGTAGCCTCTTATGATTGCAAGGGTATGGCAGAGTATTTACATCACAATAGTAGCCTCTTATGATTGCAAGGGTATGGCAGTGTTTACATCCCAATAGTAGCCTCTTATGATTGCAAGGGTATGGCAGAGTATTTACATCCTGATAGTAGCCTCTTATGATTGCAAGGGTATGGCAGAGTATTTACATCCCAATAGTAGCCTCTTATGATTGCAAGGGTATGGCAGTGTTTACATCCCAATAGTAGCCTCTTATGATTGCAAGGGTATGGCAGAGTATTTACATCCTGATAGTAGCCTCTTATGATTGCAAGGGTATGGCAGAGTATTTACATCACAATAGTAGCCTCTTATGATTGCAAGGGTATGGCAGAGGGTTTACATCCTGATAGTAGTCTCTTATGATTGCAAGAGTATGGCAGAGGGTTTACATCCTGATAGTAGCCTCTTATGATTGCAAGGGTATGGCAGAGTATTTACATCACAATAGTAGCCTCTTATGATTGCCAGGGTATGGCAGAGTATTTACATCACAATAGTAGCCTCTTATGATTGCAAGGGTATGGCAGAGTATTTACATCACAATAGTAGCCTCTTATGATTGCAAGGGTATGGCAGAGGGTTTACATCCTGATAGTAGTCTCTTATGATTGCAAGAGTATGGCAGAGGGTTTACATCCTGATAGTAGCCTCTTATGATTGCAAGGGTATGGCAGAGTATTTACATCACAATAGTAGCCTCTTATGATTGCCAGGGTATGGCAGAGTATTTACATCACAATAGTAGCCTCTTATGATTGCAAGGGTATGGCAGAGTATTTACATCACAATAGTAGCCTCTTATGATTGCAAGGGTATGGCAGAGGGTTTACATCCTGATAGTAGTCTCTTATGATTGCAAGGGTATGGCAGAGTATTTACATCACAATAGTAGCCTCTTATGATTGCAAGAGTAAGGCAGAGGGTTTACATCCCAATAGTAGCCTCCCAAATCATAAAATTAACCCGATACGCTGTGTTTTCCAGTCGGATATTATGTTTTCGAGCCCGTATCAAACCAGAAAAAAAGTATCATAACTTGTTCCTGAGAAAATAACACATGCGCAATTAGTGCTAGTTTCTTTACATCTAGGAGCGTCTAAGTGTGTCAAATTTGACAGATAACACATGTTTCTAGTGTCGTGTATATATATAATTCATTAATTGTGATTTACTCCTGATAAATGGATAACGGAGAACATGATTTTGATTATTAAATGTTCAAATTCATATCAAAGTAATAAAGATGTTATTACGTGGCTAGTTTCATATCAGCCTAGAGGTAACTTGATATCAACCTGAGATATATTGTAATGTGAGGACTGTACGCGAATACTAATGACAATACGATAGTGTGAGCTTTAGTGTGGAAATTGTTAAATCAAATATAAAATACAACTAACAATAAATAACCAAATAAGGCCGCTTCATTAATGTATCCTTTAGACATCCTCTCATATTTCTAGATCGAACAATTACAGAGAGATGAACATCTTATCCAATATTTGTCATCTGAATCGGGACAGGTGTTTACATACCTTAATCACAGAACTGGATTGTTTTACTGCATCGGCATTTCGCAGAATGTATTCAACAACACCTAGTGACTATAAACCTGTTGATCATTCTATCTGTTCAGTGATCTATACCGTTCTGATGGCGGCTCCTTTGATGATTTGGAGAGTAAACAGATCTACATTTTGAACGGCGCACGTTCGTGGAACTAATCGCTAAACTGTTGTAATGGAGTGAGCCTGAACGGATTTATATACAGACACGATTGGTTAATAGGGACACACCTACAGGGTGAAACGGAATTCTTCCGTCCCCAAAGTCTATATATAGGGGGGACGAAACTCATTCGAGAGCTTCCAAAATATCCGTTCTCCGATTTAACAACGAAGACATAATTCCGCTAAACATTTTATATACTGGTAAATGGGAAATTCGTAAATCAATTCTGTAAATAAATTTAATAATATTAAAAGAAGTGTTGAAATGTCCATCATTGTTTTTCGTCTGCGTTCCCGTCATATACAAAGGCCGTAGGTAACAATATTATCATACAGAATGATATAGAGCATAGATAATTATATGGACCATATAATCACATGGAATAATATAGGGCATAGATAACTAGAGGGACACTATTATCATATGGTATACACATATTCTATTTTTATACTAGTGTTGAGCGCCTCTGCTATGTCTGTACACAGCCCCTTTTTCTTCTTTTGACGACTGTAGAATTTTTGAAAATCTTTTCGGCCTTTTTGTCTCCTTTTTGAAAGTATTTCAGAGGAAAGCTGCGGACATGGTACATAAGCAGCCTGTCTCCTCTCACGCTCCTTTCTTCGGTATTCATGGATATTGCTGGCTTTTTTCTTCTCTCGCCAACGCTTCTGTCTTTCAGCATTAGATAACGGCCTCCTACAATGCATCATGGTCATGTTATTGATGACATAGTTAATGTTTGAATCTTTCAAAACGCGTAGATCAGTGATTCTATGGGAAACGTATATTGGCTGTCCCTATGGTTAATATTGACACTAAATATTATCCGATTATCTGATAGTTTCCAATAATGTTTTGTTTTGCATGTCTATGGAGATAGAATAAGTTTTGTCAAAAGGTGTATTCAGATAAATTGTCTTGTTTTGTAATATTTTTTGTAAGTCAGTATGACAAAAATGCCATGTCCCGATGTGTGGTAGATGGAAAAAAACATGCACATTTATGGATTTTACAATCAAAGAAGATGCCTAAATACATATATACAGTCTACATCCGCTATGTCGAATTCCGTCGGACCGAGCAAAATACTTTGACATAACCGAAGCTTGACTTAACGAAATTCGATTATAAACGGAGCCAGTTATATGTAAAATGATAGTGTCTGAAACGGGACTTTGATCCGACTTCGAGATAACTGGAGAATTTGACATAACCGACTTTGACATAACAGATGTAGACTAGACTGTATCATGATGCCCGTATCTTGAGAATTTGAATATAATCGTCATTCAATAGGTCTCTATTGCATATAAGCAGCTATAAAGGTAAATAAACATGTTCCTCTATTGTTTTACACTACCGTTACCACACAAGGTTTTGCCAATTTTTCAATTACCTCCCATAGCTACTCTTATCGTCATGTAAATATATGAGTGAGAGCAGTTTTGGAATCAATGGGGCCTAAGATAAAATGAGTCGACATTTGAGGTAAAGTTGTTAAGTGGGTATTTCGTCATGCATACACTTTTTATTTCACTTTACCGTTCGTAGTTTATATATTACATTTTAGAGAAAATAAATCAGGTTACATTTGTGTACTGTTCTTATGTACTGTTCCACCGAAACGCAAGTTATTGCACCCAGCTACCAGTTATCACACCCAGCTACCAGTTATCACACCCAGCTACCAGTTATCACACCCAGCTACCAGTTATCACACCCAGCTACCAGTTATCACACCCAGCTACCAGTTATCAATGGTTTATATTGTGATGTTTTACACTACTGTTATAAACATTACCATTACCATTACATGATTTTTGTTGCGTTTTGTAACAGTAGGTTACAAGTCTGATTTCTGTGTTAGCTTGTATCTAACTAACCATACTGCACAAATAAATGCACTAAGCAGTGTCTATCATCGCTACTACTAATGTGAGAAAGTTTTTAATTTAAATGTTAAAATTCTGCCGCCTCGAGAGCAAAATGAGCTAAAGTTGGAAACAGTTTCATGTATGTTGTGTGTGTGGTGTGTGTGGTGTGTGTGGGTGGTGTGGTGTGGTGTGTGTGTATGCATGCGCGTGTGTGACCAGAACATCGTGGAGCAATGTAAACAATGTGCAAACTATCTGCAAATTTCACAAATAGACGATGACCAGATTGAATTTATACAACAAACACAACTTTTTAAAACAAATTTATTGAATTGTATCAATAACTTGTATGTAAAACACAAACTCAGTACAATTATATACGAATAAGAAGGCAATAAAAATGGATTTGGTGAAATATATGACTAAAGATTTAAATATCAAATAGTGAACAAAGTTTCCATAAAATGTGAATAAAGACCTCACCAAATATAAGCTGTTTATCCAATTATTGGTTAGTTGCCTATAAGTGTGTACCTGTAGTGAACATATTGTAATTACTGTTACAATAAACACCTTCAACTATCTTCATCGATTGCTTGAACAAGCATTTGCAAAATGAAAGTCGCACTTCAGACTTTGCCAACAAACTGACACTTTGACATATTGAGTGTGAAATACTGCCTATTTATACAGAAGGGACCAAAAATTAAATTTGATATAATTTGATATAATGAAAAATTAAGGAAATTTAACATAAACAGAGCCAGTTACCGTATATATAAAATGATAGTATCTGAAATGGGACTTAGACCCGACTTCGAGATAACCGGAGAATTTGACACAACAAATTTTGAGATGTAGATGGTATATCATAAGGATAAGTGACAGATTGGTTTAAAACATATTTATTTATCAGGATACATGTAATATACATTGTGAAATATACAGAAACATACATTTATATCGTGATATGTGGATTGAACTAAAATCTAAAAGCTTACGGTAATTCTTCCCACAGTGACAGTTTATGAAGGTCAAGTTTGCAAGCTTACTAACCATACACAGCAAGCAGGTCACCTGCCACTGGACAACAATTTGATGAAATTATAGCACAGTTATAGTGGAACTCCTCTAAATCGGACTTCCCTCCAAACAGGACAATATTCCCGGTCCCGAAATTGTTCGTTCTTTATTCATTGTAAATAAAACCTCCATAAACGGGAACCCCTCTTTTCCAAAAACAAGTTTTAAGACCCATTTGTTCACATTTCTATTGCAAATTACCCCTATAAACCACAGGCTCAGCCAGCGAAATTGCTGATCCGCACGATCTTAGTCTTGGACCATCAAACATTGAAATATTAATACATGTAGTGTCAAAAAAATATGATTTTCAAAGCATTTCACCTACCAGGATGACAACAGGTAACATTGATTGTCCTGCAGTCATTAGCAATTGTCCCTAGCAGCCGGGCAATGGATTTAGCACTTGTCCCTAGCAGCCGGGCAATGGATTTAGCACTTGTCCCTAGCAGCCGGGCAATGGATTTAGCACTTGTCCCTAGCAGCCGGGCAATGGATTTAGCACTTGTCACTAGCAGCCGAGCAATGGATTTAGCATTTGTCCCTAGCAGCCGGGCAATGGATTTAGCACTTGTCCCTAGCAGCCGGGCATGGATTTAGCACTTGTCACTAGCAGCCGAGCAATGGATTTAGCACTTGTCCCTAGCAGCCGAGCAATGGATTTAGCACTTGTCCCTAGCAGCCGGGCAATGGATTTAGCACTTGTCCCTAGCAGCCGGGCAATGGATTTAGCACTTGTCACTAGCAGCCGAGCAATGGATTTAGCACTTGTCCCTAGCAGCCGAGCAATGGATTTAGCACTTGTCCCTAGCAGCCGGGCAATGGATTTAGCACTTGTCCCTAGCAGCCGAGCAATGGATTTAGCACTTGTCCCTAGCAGCCGGGCAATGGATTTAGCACTTGTCCCTAGCAGCCGGGCAATGGATTTAGCACTTGTCCCTAGCAGCCGGACAATGGATTTGGCTATGCTAATGTATGATGTCTATTTCCTGTTGTACCTGAAATGTTTAAATTTTTTCAAAACTTCATCCTAAAACCCCTTCTAAATCGAAAACCCCTTTTCCTCTAGGGTTTTACTGTACCTGATGTCTCCTTATATAATTTCCAGTGGATTGTGTGTTCTTGGTGTATCAGCAGTGTGTCTCAGAAGACAGTGACTGCATCTCCGCAGCACGTATATATCCATGTTGCCCAGTAGCTTCTTCCCCTCGCTGTGTGCAATCGTGCTTTCTCCAGTGTACACATCACATCAGTCTAATCTCCTCCACCTGCTATATCTTCTCTTCTGAAATCAACATCTCCTGCACCTGCAATATCTTGTCTTCTAAAATCAACATCTACTACACCTGCAATATCTTGTCTTCTAAAATCAACATCTACTACACCTGCAATATCTTGTCTTCTAAAATCAACATCTACTACACCTGCAATATCGTCTCTTCTTATATTATTATGATTCGGGTTTTACGCCTGCATCAGCACCATTTTGGGCTATATCGCCGGCGGGCACACTTTTCCTGGGCAGGCTCCAGCGGTTAACCAGTACTTGGGTGCACCAACCTCCGTAAGAAACTGCCAACTTTTTCATATAAATGAGATACGGCCTGAGCGGGGCTCGAACCCGTGACCATCAGTGATGATAGGTTACAGTGGTATACAAGTCAGCGACCTTAACCACTCGACCACGGAGGCGGACTTCGTCTCTTCTAAAATCAACATCTCCTATGCCTGCTATCTTCTCTTCTAAAATCAACATCTCCTATACATGCTATATCTTTCTCTTCTGAAATCAACAAGTTTATTTAAGAGATATGTCTCAACAATAAAAATGACAACATTTGAAGGATACCCTTTTATTTCATCGCAGAAACAATGTACGGTAGTAATCTACACTCATACTTTATTCATTTACGATCACTTTTATGTTGTATCATCTTCGGTAAATTTGTTGTTAGAAATGCAGACGACGAAATCTAATACCATAGAAAATCTATCCTACATACGGGGAATGAGAACACAAGAATGCGGCACTTAACCCTTTCAACACCACAGACCTCTAAATTGGCTTACAAAAAAGTGTAGATCCAGATGAGCCGGCTCATGATGAGCCGTCTCATCAGGATCTGCACTTTTTTCAAGTAATATAACTATTTTTAAGAGAAAAAATTACCCATTTTGATAAATGAACTGATCCAAATGTAATTTTGTTATTAATTTATTGGTCTAAAAATATCATGGACCAGCCCATGTCAGTTACTTGGTGTTGAAAGGGTTAATTAATATGATAGAAACTTGTATAAATATAGGTATAGAAATGTCGTATATTGTCATACATCTAAGTACACGTTCTTGAAACTATTCTTGAAAATATAAATGTTTTACCTTTATTTATTGCTGGCGTTCTAAGATGAAGATAATCTGCTATTTATCTTGGACGCAAAATGTATCTATTTCCTGTACATTCACCGTACCGTCCAAATCATTACACCGAAAATGTACAACATTGTATGGAGACTTTTGTATTGTCGATACGTTAGAATAGAAGCTTTAAATCGTCTGAATATCTATACTTTATATAGAATTTTAAGCCCGCGCACGCTGCATTTATATAAATGTATGGGTCATGCATTGCAAGACTTTGTACGCTGTGTTATCGAGATGACAACCCCCGCCATTTTACGTCATTGTCTTATAACGTCACGTGACCTCTTTTACACCAGATACAAAAGGAAATGTTGGAATTTATCAGTTTATGCATCTTCCATTTAAAAATTTTACGGTCGGTATATGTTAGGGGGAATTTACGGTCGTTCGGGTTACCAGAAACAAGACTATTTTCTTTTTGGCCTAACAAGACCATCTATCTCGGGTGATAATAAAGTGGACTCAACAACGCCTGATCACAATATCTCAACTAAATAAACAAAAGAGATCCTTATACAGCATAGGGTTCGACACTAGCTTTTAAAGCAGGTACATGTAGTACAAAGGACTATGTATTCCTTCAGACTAACATGTAAGTCTCTTCCCATAATTCATATATAATTATGGATGCTAATATGAACAAGAGGGCCATCGCTCATATGACTCATATTTTACCCCAGGGTTATCATTTTAACAACTTTGAAAGAGCCATGTACATCGATCATTCCTACCAAATGTTGCCAAAATCCGACAGGTGGTTCGTGAGATGTTTGAAGAATTTGTGTTATTTTTAGGCGGTGGCCATCTTGGATTACATAATGACGTGATTTTAACAATTATGTAATCCCTCAACTACATAAGTATCATGACCATAAATGGTGGCTATAGACCCAATGGTTCCTGAGGAGACGACGTTTGAAAATGTTCACGGACTACGGACGACTGACAGACACATTGTGGTAACAATACCGAGCAACGCTCATGTGAGCTAGAAATTCTAATTGATACAGTTCATTAGAATCATAATAGAAGTGACATTGCATTTATTACCAACTCTGTCGCTACTGCCACCAAATATTCCCGTGGTTCAGCAAGAGGATACAGATGATAAAGAAGATGCAATAAATGCATATCATGTTAGCCAGATCTGTAATATGATCAATATTCAACAGCTGTGTCATGAAAATTAAGGCTTGCGAATGCAGTTTGATTAAAATTATTTACCTGTGCTAAATGGAGCTACATGTCTTTGTCCAAGGGGGCCTGCAGTGATGAAAGGTGCGGTAGTAAGTTCCTTTTCCACGATGGTAAACTTCGTCGTGGGATGGGTGATCTGTCCGAACAATGCACGGGACAGAAAATTTGTGATCGCGGAAGGCGCATCTCGCAGTAGAGGGCCTTTGAAAAACATGCGATACTTCTACTATAAGGAAGATGTGGCTAAATAATCAAACAATAATTGTACATCATTTTTTCTGTCTACCACAAATTTTATTCCTTAAATTAGGACATTTTTTTATCTCAACAAAGACTGCATTCTGTGATACAACCACTAGGAATCAGAGGTCAGAATTTTTGGGAGAGGTCAGAAAGAGCGCGATTGCGTCCTTAAATTGTGTTATATAATAAATTTCACAATATGACCATTAAATACAACATTTGAATAGGAGGAATGCTTTCTAATACTGAGCCAGTGTACATTGTATCTTACTGGACAAAATTTGGTATGAAAATTGTAAAACGAAAAGTTTTTAATTTATTTTTTAATGGAGAAATGGGACCCCGAGGGTGCGAAGTCAGGGTCCCAAGGGCGATTAGTTCGCCCTAGTCGCCATCTAGAATGAGCCCAGGGAATATATGTGGTTTAAAGAACATAGATGGTTTAAGAGTTTTCTAGATAATAGACTCCAGCCAGTTGTCCTTAATGGTACTAGTTCAGAGGCCATTCCGGTGTCCTCTGGAGTCCCACAGGGATCCGTACTTGGACCCCTGCTTTTCCTAGCCTACATAAACGACCTCCCACAAAACATCAGTTCCAAAGTCCGCATCTTTGCAATGATACTGCAGTATATCTATCACTGACATCTGCAAATGAATCGGTCACACTCCAAAATGATCTTAAGAGATTAGAAGAGTGGGAGTTGGAGTGGGACATGGAATTTAACCCCTCCAAATGTCAAGTTATCCACGTCACCAGAAGGAAACATCCTATTCCCAGCAAATATAAACTCCATGGAGTCCTACTTGAGTCGGTCACCTCAGCCAAATACCTTGGCGTGGATATCTCAAATAACCTGTCGTGGGACACCCACATAAAAAGGTCAACAAAGAAAGCAAACCAAACATTAGGATTTCTACGTAGAAACCTCCAGGTCAAATCTGAACCCCTTAAGACCATGGCTTACCAGACATTAGTGAGACCCCAGCTTGAATATGGCTCCGAGATCTGGTCGCCCCATACCCAAACATTGATAGACCAAATTGAAGGTGTCCAGCGAAGAGCAGCCCGTTGGATAAAGGCTGACTTCTATCGTACCTCTAGTGTTACAGACATGCTACATTCCCTAAATCTACGCAGACTAGATCAACGGCGTATTGACAATAGGTTATCCATTATGTATAAAATTCATAATGATCTTGTTGCTATTCCCATTGAAAATTACCTAGTTCCCCTCTCCCGTCCTACTCGCCATTGCCATTCCTTAAGCTATAGGTTAATTACAGCAACTACAGACTACTACAAGTTCTCCTTCTTTCCAAGAACAATCTATCATTGGAACCACCTCCCTCCTGACATTGTCCATCTCCCTACCATAGAGCAATTCAATACGGCAGTTTGCCATATTGAACATGCCAGTCCCTAGTTGTTCTGCGTAGCTGCTTTTAAACTTTTACCACAACTTACTTTCATACCTTTTTAAATTATACTTTTAACTACTCATACTTTTAACTTCTTAGAGGTTTTTGACGCGCAACATGTCTACGTCCCCGCGAGAGGTTCGACATTAAAGGAAGATAGATAGAATTTTTATAAAGTTTATGCCGTTCGAACAAGGGTTGTTGAATTTGTGATGAACAATAATCTATGTTTACAGGTAATTATTCAACTGGTTTGTGATTGCTGCACTATGCATGGCATCTCATTGTTATTCCAAATCTTATTTCATTATTGGTCTAACACTCGTCCAGTGCTCGTAAGGTTATTGCAGAATTATTTGTTTTTAAAAGAGATGTGTTAGGAAGAGGTCCTGCAAATATCCCTGCTCCTCAATACAATGTACATGTTGCAACACTCTGCCAATGGTTCAGGTTGTACATGTATGTGTATAGGGGCTTAAACTGTTGAAGTTGGAATGTTATCAACAGTCTTTGAGGTTAAGCTAGACCTTCTGAATATGGAGAAGTTTAGTATATATATTTCAGAGAGAAGTTTGTTGACTCTATAAAACTATATGAAAACAACCGAGATTTATAAGGAGGTCCTGCATGGTTTCACATCTTGCAAATTTACCCCAGTTTCACAATTAATATCCAAAATCTAGACTCGTAACTCTACATGTAGCTTGAATCTTTGTTTGTCTTTTGAGTGAATCTAAGTCCAAATGTTGAACCAATTCAAAATTCATTTTATATCTGAAAATATATCTTTATAGTACTTACAATGTTATGCTCTTGCTAGGTACAACATCATGTTGTGTGCATTCTATGTGACACTAGGGCCAAACTGAAATATTCTAACCTTTTTCAAATACCAAACACTCCAGCTTTCTGATTGGTTGATTCTAAGTCTCAAATTGAGCCAATCATATCACATAAAGTACATTGAAAGTTTTGAGATTTGAGAATAGTTATAACCGTAAAATCTATAGATCTTAAAGTGATCCTCTAACTTATCCACCTACCTGTGCTGTTTCAGGTGCTCCTGATATGTGGAGAAATTCCTAAAAGTGAACCTTTCATCACAAATCTGACACGGAAAGACACATTTTCCATTATGTTTATGTTGTGAGTAATATTTCTCTTCAGGAAATGTATAACTGCAGTCTGCACAGTAATAGGCAGACAGTGTGGCACTATAACCAGAATTATCCACATCCTCTGGCCTGGTGAGGAATGATTCTACATCCTGTGCATTGGGAGACACCATCTCTGAAATATGCTGTATACTAGGTAATGTTTCCAGCAATGTCACCGGCTTGTCGTTATTCAGAGTGCCAACAGAATCTTGTTCACATTTTATATCACATTTCTCTGTAGATTTTTTCTTTTCAGTTTCTGCAATTGATATAGTTCTAGTCACACCTTTTCTCCGTTTACTTTGATGTAAAGATTTTAACCTGGCTTTAGTTACCCTGTTACCTAATTTCCGTTTCGTCTTCATAGTCATTACAGCTTCATTAGAGTTTAGTCTAACACTGTCTGCTGCAGTTTCATACGGTTCATCACCATCAATTTCGTTATGAATCTCTTGCTTTACAATAATGCTGAGATCATCGAGTATTTGTTCTGTATCAGTATCCCCACCGTAATCATCATCACCATCATCTTCAATATTGTCTAGTCCACTTTCAATGTCCCCTCTAGTTCCCTGTTCAACAGCTGTTTGTACATCGTTGTCAGAACTGTTATCATGAGCCACTATAGCAATAACTTTTGTTTCCGAAGGGCACATATTGTTCACTGGGGTTCTAGCAACATTTTGTGGTCCCCTAGTGCTAGATTCAGCTTCATTCACTTCAGACTTTTCATCAACTTAAATGGGAAAAAACACAAATTTTACCAACAGAAGATTAAGCAACACTGTACATACATACATGTACATGTATCGATATCAAATAAAGATTTTCAATATCTCATAATAAATCGGTACATAATTAAATCTCGAATTGTACACATTCATTGCACACAAATTCATCAAACATATGTACACAATTTTCTTTATCTAACATGAAGTTTTGTTTCCTTTGATCAAATATGACTCGAGCAAGAGGTGAAAATGCAAAAATGGTGAAAGAAAAATAGCGTGTCTTTTGTCACCTCGCATCTTCCAATGATTTGACAAAAGCCTAAAAATTGCTTTGCTGTGGGAAAAATCTCTAGAAGTCCAATCTTCTCTGCTTTGTTTAGACACTGTCTTGTTTTCAGCCTGTGAATTTAGTTATTTAATTTAATAGCCTGACAATCCACAATGTACCATACTTTTAGATGGTGGCGACAACCCCCATTTTTAACAAATCTGAAGAGTCTTCACACATGGACCATAACTGTGAAATCTGTCATTGGCCAAGCATTTGGGTGAAGAAGAATTCTGAAATCTATAAATATAAACGAGCTTTTGACCATTCAGTGGATATCTTGGTCTGATTTTGACAACAATTGCATCAGAGCGATCGCCTTGTCGATACAGTCAATTTGTTTAATGACATGACCATATTCACGTATATCGATCATTCCTACCAAGATTAGTCAAAATCCTTGCAACACATTTCAACAGCCGTAATTTGCCAGTATCAAAAATAATAATTGGGGTTTTAAACCCGAAACCTTTTGTCCAGATCCCACATTTGTGCCTTGTTCGTCAAAATTAGGTTATCTGCTTATGCTGTGACAGTTCTAACACAATTATTCACACAATGGAAGAAGGATGTCAGACACCATGAAGCTTCCTGTCAGAAGCAAGCTGTAATAGACTATGTGGTCTTAAAACACAAATAAAATTTAATAGCCTTACCTATTTTGGTGTATTCCCAGCTATGTCGTCCAAACAGCTTTTGTATGGCATATTCTTGTTCAAATGTCACCATTAATGTCAATAAGTATTGGTCCATGGTGCCTGAAAATAAAACCAAAGGCACTGATGTACATGTACATGATGGAGTTGAACAGGGTAGATTGGATGACACATCAATATAGACACTGAAGTACATGTAGTGGAACAGGGTAGATTGGATGACACATCAATATAGACACTGATGTACATGTAGTGGAACATGGTAGATTGGATGACACATCAATATAGACACTGATGTACATGTAGTGGAACATGGTAGATTGGATGACACATCAATATAGACACTGATGTACATGTAGTGGAACAGGGTAGATTGGATGGTACATCAATATAGACACTGATGTACATGTAGTGGAACATGGTAGATTGGATGACACATCAATATAGACACTGATGTACATGTAGTGGAACATGGTAGATTGGATGACACATCAATATAGACACTGATGTACATGTAGTGGAACATGGTAGATTGGATGACACATCAATATAGACACTGATGTACATGTAGTGGAACATGGTAGATTGGATGACACATCAATATAGACACTGATGTACATGTAGTGGAGCATGGTAGATTGGATGACACATCAATATAGACACTGATGTACATGTAGTGGAACATGGTAGATTGGATGACACATCAATATAGACATTGATGTACATGTAGTGGAACATGGTAGATTGGATGACACATCAATATAGACATTGATGTACATGTAGTGGAACATGGTAGATTGGATGACACATCAATATAGACACTGATGTACATGTAGTGGAACATGGTAGATTGGATGACACATCAATATAGACACTGATGTACATGTAGTGGAACATGGTAGATTGGATGACACATCAATATAGACACTGATGTACATGTAGTGGAGCAGGGTAGATTGGATGACACATCAATATAGACACTGATGTACATGTAGTGGAGCAGGGTAGATTGGATGACACATCAATATAGACACTGATGTACATGATGGAGTGGAACAGGGTAGATTGGATGACACATCAATATAGACACTGACGTACATGGAGTGGAACAGGGTATATTGTGTCAACATTGAGAAGTTGTGTCCATGCTGGAAAGTTGATTGTGCCCACACTGGGAAGTTGATTGTGCCCACACTGGGAAGTTGGTTGTCAAAACTGGGAAGTTGATTGTGTCCACACTGGGAAGTTGATTGTGCCCACACTGGGAAGTTGGTTGTCAAAACTGGGAAGTTGATTGTGTCCATGCTGGGAAGTTTATTATGTCCACACTGGGAAGTTGATTGTGCCCACATTGGGAAGTTGATTGTGCCACATTGGGAAGTTGATTGTGTCTACACTGGGTGTGCCACATTGGGAAGTTGATTGTGTCTACACTGGGAAGTTGATTGTGCCACACTGGGTGTGCCACATTGGGAAGTTGATTGTGCCACACTGGGCGTGCCACATTGGGAAGTTGATTGTGTCTACACTGGGTGTGCCACATTGGGAAGTTGATTGTGCCACACTGGGTGTGCCACATTGGGAAGTTGATTGTGCCACATTGGGAAGTTGATTGTGTCACATTGGGAAGTTGATTGTGCCACACTGGGTGTGCCACATTGGGAAGTTGATTGTGCCACATTGGGAAGTTGATTGTGTCACATTGGGAAGTTGATTGTGCCACACTGGGTGTGCCACATTGGGAAGTTGATTGTGTCACATTGGGAAGTTGATTGTGTCACACTGGGTGTATATATTATTCACTCTTGAGACCTCATTCCTGATGGAATCCATCGCCACGAGGGAGAGAGCGGAGGCAACGTGGAATAAGACCTCTACATAATTTATTTTCGATCTGTTATATCACAGGAACTTGAAATTTTATCCATAAGCCACCAAAGGTCTTGTACCTCTATCCTAGGACACCCCCATCTATTCTTTTTTTAATAGATGGGGATGTCCTAGGATAGAGGTACGAGACCTTTGGTGGCTTATGGAAAGTTCCTGTGGTTATATGAAAAATGCCTTGATAATAAAATGTCACATTTTTCAAGTATATAAGCAATGTATGTGAGGTGCCTTCCTCAATGACACTACATACATGGTCTCATTGAGTATCGAACCAGTGACCGTTCTGATTCCAAACCAGACGCTCTAGAGTCTACCACAAGACCATGGACGCCACTGGTACAGATCTGAAACAACCTGGTAATCTAAATCATCACAGACAGTGTAACATATACATGTAGAGATCTAAGTGTGGCACGATTAGAGTTGTTACCAACTTTACACTAGAAATAACACAAACACTCAGATGCTATGTTACTATGTAGATGCTGTACATTTACCTTTCTCAAAAGTAATCTCCCTTGAACTCGAAGCCCTCAAAATGCGGTACCCCCTCAAATGGGACCTTGTATAATTTTCTTTGCAAAATGGCAGTACATAATTTCGCATTTAATTATATAACAATCATGATAACTATATACTGGCTTGATGCATAACCTTAATTGCCTTTCTAAATACCGTATACAAATCATTTAAATATATGCTCTATTTAAAATAATTTGCAAGCCGAGTGGTACGGTGATCATGAAATTAACAAATTGTGTAAATTACTTTGTTAAAATTTATTTTTTCCTCGTCATACGACGTACTATACCGTATATATAATTGTGAGCCCATTTAGCCGAAGTGCTATAATGTTTATCCCGTTTAACCGTAGTGCTATAATGTGAACCCGTTTAACTGTAGTGCTATAATGTGAGCCCGTTTAGCCGTAGTGCTATAAAGTGAGCCCATTTAACCGTAGTGCTACCTTGTGAGCCCATTTAACTGTAGTGCTATAATGTTAGCCCATTTAGCAGTGGTGCTATTATGTGAGCCCGTTTAGCAGAAGTGCTATTATGTGAGCCCATTTAGCCGTAGTGCTATAATGTGAGCCCGTTTAGCAGAAGTGCTATAATGTGAGCTTGTTTAACCGTAGTGCTATAATGTTAGCCCGTTTAGCCGTAGTGCTATAATGTGAGCCCGTTTAGCAGAAGTGCTATAATGTGAGCCCGTTTAGCAGAAGTGCTATAATGTGAGCCCGTTTAACTGTAGTGCTATAATGTGAGCCCATTTAGCAGAAGTGCTATATTGTGAGCCTGTTTAGCAGAAGCGCTATAATGTGAGCCCGTTTAACCAAAGTGCTATAAAGTGAGCCCATTTATCCAAATGCTATAAAGTGAGCCCATTTATCCAAAGTACTACAATGTGAGCCCATTTAGCTGGAGTGCTATAATATGAGCCCATTTAGCCGGGGTGCTATATGAGCCAGTTTTTCTGGGGTGCTATAATGAAAGCCGGTTTAACCGGAGGAGTGCTATGATGTGAGCTCGATTAGCCGGAGTGCTACAATGTGAGCTCGTTTAGCTGGGGTGCTATAATGTGAGCCCGTATAGCCGGGGTGCTATGTGAGCCGGTTTAGCTGGGGTGCTACAATGTGAGCCGGTTTAGCTGGGGTGCTATAATGTGTGCCCGTTTAGCTGGGGTGCTATGTGAGCCGGTTTAGCCGGAGTGCTACAATGTGAGCCGGTTTAGCTGGGGTGCTATGTGAGCCGGTTTAGCCGGAGTGCTACAATGTGAGCCGGTTTAGCTGGGGTGCTATGTGAGCCGGTTTAGCCGGAGTGCTACAATGTGAGCCCGTTTAGCTGGGGTGCTACAATGTGTGCCCGTTTAGCCGGAGTGCTACAATGTGAGCCCGTTTAGCTGGGGTGCTATAATGTGTGCCCGTTTAGCCAGAGTGCTACAATGTAAGCCCGTTTAGCTGGGGTGCTATAATGTGTGCCCGTTTAGCCGGGGTGCTATGTGTGCCCGTTTAGCCAGGGTGCTATAATGTGTGCCCGTTTAGCCAGACAGGTGGTATAATTTGAGCCTGTTTAGCCGGACGAGTGCTATGATGTAAGCCCGTTTAACCGGAGTGCTACAATGTGAGCCCGTTTAGCTGGGGTGCTATGATGTGTGCCCGTTTAGCTGGGGTGCTATAATGTGAGCCCGTTTAGCTGGGGTGCTACAATGTGAGCCCGTTTAGCTGGGGTGCTATAATGTGAGCCCGTTTAGCTGGGGTGCTACAATGTGAGCCCGTTTAGCTGGGGTGCTATAATGTGAGCCCGTTTAGCTGGGGTGCTATGATGTGTGCCCGTTTAGCTGGGGTGTATGTGAGCCCGTTTAGCTGGAGTGCTACAATGTGAGCCCGTTTAGCTGGGGTGCTATGTGAGCCCGTTTAGCGGGTGCTATAATGTGAGCCCGTTTAGCTGGGGTGCTATGTGAGCCGGTTTAGCCGGAGTGCTACAATGTGAGCCGGTTTAGCTGGGGTGCTATGTGAGCCGGTTTAGCCGGAGTGCTACAATGTGAGCCCGTTTAGCTGGGGTGCTACAATGTGTGCCCGTTTAGCCGGAGTGCTACAATGTGAGCCCGTTTAGCTGGGGTGCTACAATGTGTGCCCGTTTAGCCGGAGTGCTACAATGTGAGCCCGTTTAGCTGGGGTGCTATGATGTGTGCCCGTTTAGCCGGAGTGCTACAATGTGAGCCCGTTTAGCTGGGGTGCTATGATGTGTGCCCGTTTAGCTGGGGTGCTATAATGTGAGCCCGTTTAGCCGGGGTGCTATAATGTGTGCCCGTTTAGCCGGGGTGCTATAATGTGTGCCCGTTTAGCCAGACAGGTGGTATAATTTGAGCCTGTTTAGCCGGACGAGTGCTATGATGTAAGCCCGTTTAACCGGAGTGCTACAATGTGAGCCCGTTTAGCTGGGGTGCTATGATGTGTGCCCGTTTAGCTGGGGTGCTATAATGTGAGCCCGTTTAGCTGGGGTGCTACAATGTGAGCCCGTTTAGCTGGGGTGCTATGATGTGTGCCCGTTTAGCTGGAGTGCTATGATGTGAGCCCGTTTAGCTGGGGTGCTACAATGTGAGCCCGTTTAGCTGGGGTGCTACAATGTGAGCCCGTTTAGCTGGGGTGCTACAATGTGAGCCCGTTTAGCTGGGGTGCTACAATGTGAGCCCGTTTAGCCGGAGTGCTACAATGTGAGCCCGTTTAGCTGGGGTGCTACAATGTGTGCCCGTTTAGCCAGAGTGCTACAATGTAAGCCCGTTTTGCTGGGGTGCTATGATGTGTGCCTGTTTAGCCGGGGTGCTATGTGTGCCCGTTTAGCCAGGGTGCTATAATGTGTGCCCGTTTAGCCAGAAGGTGGTATAATTTGAGCCTGTTTAGCCGGACGAGTGCTATGATGTAAGCCCGTTTAACCGGAGTGCTACAATGTGAGCCCGTTTAGCTGGGGTGCTATGTGAGCCGGTTTAGCTGGGGTGCTATAATGTGTGCCCGTTTAGCTGGGGTGCTATGTGAGCCGGTTTAGCCGGAGTGCTACAATGTGAGCCCGTTTAGCTGGGGTGCTATGATGTGTGCCCGTTTAGCCGGAGTGCTACAATGTGAGCCCATTTAGCCGGGGTGCTATAATATGTGCCCGTTTAGCCGGGGTGCTATAATGTGTGCCCGTTTAGCCAGACAGGTGGTATAATTTGAGCCTGTTTAGCCGGACTAGTGCTATGATGTAAGCCCGTTTAACCGGAGTGCTGCAATGTGAGCCCGTTTAGCTGGGGTGCTATAATGTGACCCGCTTAGCTGGGATGCTATGTGAGCCGGTTTAGCCGGAGTGCTACAATGTGAGCCCGTTTAGCTGGGGTGCTACAATGTGAGCCCGTTTAGCTGGGGTGCTATAATGTGAGCCCATTCAGCTGGGGTGCTATGTGAGCCGGTTTAGCCGGAGTGCTACAATGTGAGCCCGTTTAGCTGGGGTGCTATAATGTGAGCCCGTTTAGCTGGGGTGCTACAATGTGAGCCCGTTTAGCTGGGGTGCTACAATGTGAGCTAGTATAGCTGGGGTGCTATAATGTGAGCTGGCTTAGCCGGAGTGCTACAATGTGAGCCCGTTTAGCTGGGGTGCTATAATGTGAACCCGTTTAACTGTAGTGCTATAATGTGAGCCCGTTTAGCCGTAGTGCTATAAAGTGAGCCCATTTAACCGTAGTGCTACCTTGTGAGCCCATTTAACTGTAGTGCTATAATGTTAGCCCATTTAGCAGTGGTGCTATTATGTGAGCCCGTTTAGCAGAAGTGCTATTATGTGAGCCCATTTAGCCATAGTGCTATAATGTGAGCCCGTTTAGCAGAAGTGCTATAATGTGAGCTTGTTTAATCGTAGTGCTATAATGTTAGCCCGTTTAGCCGTAGTGCTATAATGTGAGCCCGTTTAGCAGAAGTGCTATAATGTGAGCCCGTTTAGCAGAAGTGCTATAATGTGAGCCCGTTTAACTGTAGTGCTATAATGTGAGCCCGTTTAGCAGAAGTGCTATAATGTGAGCCCATTTAGCAGAAGTGCTATGATGTGAGCCCGTTTAGCAGAAGTGCTATAATGTGAGCCCATTTAACTGTAGTGCTATACTGTGAGCCCATTTAGCAGAAGTGCTATATTGTGAGCCCATTTAGCAGAAGCGCTATAATGTGAGCCCGTTTAACTGTAGTGCTATAATGTGAGCCCGTTTAGCAGAAGTGCTATACTGTGAGCCCGTTTAGCAGAAGTGCTATGATGTGAGCCCGTTTAGCAGAAGTGCTATAATGTGAGCCCATTTAACTGTAGTGCTATAATGTGAGCCCATTTAGCAGAAGTGCTATATTGTGAGCCCGTTTAGCTGGGGTGCTATAATGTGAGCCCGTTTAGCTGGGGTGCTATTATGTGTGCCCGTTTAGCTGGGGTGCTACAATGTGAGCCCGTTTAGCTGGGGTGCTACAATGTGTGCCCGTTTAGCCGGAGTGCTACAATGTGAGCCCGTTTAGCTGGGGTGCTATGATGTGTGCCCGTTTAGCCGGAGTGCTACAATGTGAGCCCGTTTAGCTGGGGTGCTATGATGTGTGCCCGTTTAGCTGGGGTGCTATAATGTGAGCCCGTTTAGCCGGGGTGCTATAATGTGTGCCCGTTTAGCCGGGGTGCTATAATGTGTGCCCGTTTAGCCAGACAGGTGGTATAATTTGAGCCTGTTTAGCCGGACGAGTGCTATGATGTAAGCCCGTTTAACCGGAGTGCTACAATGTGAGCCCGTTTAGCTGGGGTGCTATGATGTGTGCCCGTTTAGCTGGGGTGCTATAATGTGAGCCCGTTTAGCTGGGGTGCTACAATGTGAGCCCGTTTAGCTGGGGTGCTATGATGTGTGCCCGTTTAGCCGGAGTGCTACAATGTGAGCCCATTTAGCTGGGGTGCTATAATGTGAGCCCGTTTAGCCGGAGTGCTACAATGTGAGCCCGTTTAGCCGGAGTGCTACAATGTGAGCCCGTTTAGCCGGGGTGCTATAATGTGAACCCGTTTAGCTGGGGTGCTATGATGTGTGCCCGTTTAGCTGGGTTGCTATAATGTGAGCCCGTTTAGCTGGGGTGCTACAATGTGAGCCCGTTTAGCTGGGTGCTACAATGTGAGCCCGTTTAGCTGGGGTGCTATAATGTGTGCCCGTTTAGCTGGAGTGCTATAATGTGAGCCCGTTTAGCAGAAGTGCTATAATGTGAGCCCGTTTAGCTGTAGTGCTATAATGTGAGCCCATTTAGCTGAAGTGCTATAATGTGAGCCCATTTAGCAGAAGGCTATAATGTGAGCCCGTTTACTGAGTGCTAAATGTGAGCCCGTTTAGCGGAGTGCTATATGTGAGCCCGTTTAGCAGAGTGCTATGATGTGAGCCCGTTTAGCAGGAGTGCTATAATGTGAGCCCATTTAGCTGTAGTGCTATAATGTGAGCCCGTTTAGCAGGAGTGCTATAATGTGAGCCCGTTTAGCTGGGGTGCTATAATGTGAGCCCGTTTAGCTGGGGTGCTATAATGTGTGCCCGTTTAGCTGGGGTGCTACAATGTGAGCCCGTTTAGCCGGAGTGCTACAATGTGAGCCCGTTTAGCTGGGGTGCTATGTGAGCCGGTTTAGCTGGGGTGCTATGTGAGCCGGTTTAGCCGGAGTGCTACAATGTGAGCCCGTTTAGCTGGGGTGCTATGATGTGTGCCCGTTTAGCCGGAGTGCTACAATGTGAGCCCGTTTAGCTGGGGTGCTATAATGTGAGCCCGTTTAGCTGGGTGCTACAATGTGAGCCCGTTTAGCTGGGGTGCTACAATGTGAGCTGGTTAGCGGAGTGCTACAATGTGAGCCCGTTTAGCTGGGGTGCTATAATGTGAGCCCGTTTAACTGTAGTGCTATAATGAGCCCGTTTAGCTGTGCTATAAGTGGCCCTTTACCGGTGCTATGTGAGCCCTTTAACTGGTGCTATAATGTTAGCCCTTTAGCGGGTGCTATTATGTGAGCCCGTTTAGCAGAAGTGCTATTATGTGAGCCCATTTAGCTGTAGTGCTATAATGTGAGCCCGTTTAGCAGAAGTGCTATAATGTGAGCTTGTTTAACCGTAGTGCTATAATGTGAGCCCGTTTAGCAGAAGTGCTATAATGTGAGCCCGTTTAGCAGAAGTGCTATAATGTGAGCCCGTTTAACTGTAGTGCTATAATGTGAGCCCGTTTAGCAGAAGTGCTATAATGTGAGCCCGTTTAGCAGAAGTGCTATGATGTGAGCCCGTTTAGCAGAAGTGCTATAATGTGAGCCCATTTAACTGTAGTGCTATAATGTGAGCCCATTTAGCAGAAGTGCTATATTGTGAGCCCATTTAGCAGAAGCGCTATAATGTGAGCCCGTTTAACTGTAGTGCTATAATGTGAGCCCGTTTAGCAGAAGTGCTATAATGTGAGCCCGTTTAGCAGAGGTGCTATGATGTGAGCCCGTTTAGCTGGAGTGCTATAATGTGAGCCCATTTAGCTGGGTGCTATAATGTGAGCCCATTTAGCTGGGGTGCTACAATGTGAGCCCGTTTAGCTGGGGTGCTACAATGTGAGCCCGTTTAGCTGGGGTGCTATAATGTGAGCCCGTTTAGCTGGGGTGCTACAATGTGAGCCCGTTTAGCTGGGGTGCTATAATGTGAGCCCGTTAGCTGGGGTGCTATAATGTGTGCCCGTTTAGCTGGGGTGCTACAATGTGAGCCCGTTTAGCCGGGGTGCTACAATGTGAGCCCGTTTAGCCGGAGTGCTACAATGTGAGCCCGTTTAGCTGGGGTGCTATGTGAGCCGGTTTAGCTGGGGTGCTATAATGTGTGCCCGTTTAGCTGGGGTGCTATGTGAGCCGGTTTAGCCGGAGTGCTACAATGTGAGCCCGTTTAGCTGGGGTGCTATGTGAGCCGGTTTAGCTGGGGTGCTATAATGTGTGCCCGTTTAGCTGGGGTGCTATGTGAGCCGGAGTGCTACAATGTGAGCCCGTTTAGCTGGGGTGCTATGATGTGTGCCCATTTAGCCGGAGTGCTACAATGTGAGCCCGTTTAGCCGGGGTGCTATGTGTGCCCGTTTAGCCGGGGTGCTATAATGTGTGCCCGTTTAGCCAGACAGGTGGTATAATTTGAGCCTGCTATGATGTAAGCCCGTTTAACCGGAGTGCTACAATGTGAGCCCGTTTAGCTGGGGTGCTATAATGTGAGCCCACTTAGCTGGGATGCTATGTGAGCCGGTTTAGCCGGAGTGCTACAATGTGAGCCCGTTTAGCTGGGGTGCTACAATGTGAGCCCGTTTAGCTGGGGTGCTATAATGTGAGCCCGTTTAGCTGGGGTGCTATGTGAGCCGGTTTAGCCGGAGTGCAACAATGTGAGCCCGTTTAGCTGGGGTGCTATAATGTGAGCCCATTTAGCTGGGGTGCTACAATGTGAGCCCGTATAACTGGGGTGCTATAATGTGAGCCGGTTAGCCGGAGTGCTACAATGTGAGCCCGTTTAGCTGGGGTGCTATGTGAGCCCGTTTAGCTGGGGTGCTATAATGTGAGCCCGTTTAGCTGGGGTGCTACAATGTGAGCCCGTTTAGCTGGGGTGCTATGTGAGCCAGCTTAGCCGGAGTGCTATAATGTGTGCCCGTTTAGCTGGGGTGCTATAATGTGAGCCCGTTTAGCCGGGGTGCTACAATGTGAGCCCGTTTAGCTGGGGTGCTACAATGTGAGCCCGTTTAGCCGGGGTGCTATAATGTGAGCCGGTTTAGCCAGAGTGCTACAATGTGAGCCGGTTTAGCCGGAGTGCTATGTGAGCCTGTTTAGCCGGAGTGCTACAATGTGAGCCCGTTTAGCCGGAGTGCTACAATGTGAGCCCGTTTAGCCGGAGTGCTACAATGTGAGCCAGAGTGCTACAATGTGAGCCGTAGTGCTATGATGTGAGCCGGTTTAGCCGTAGTGCTACAATGTGAGCCAGTTTAGCCGGAGTGCTACAATGTGAGCCGGTTTAGCCGGAGGAGTGGTAGATGGCATTAGACAACTGTTTTTCTATATGACATTAGCTGGCTGGCAACTTAGATGGACCGTAAGTCTGGAAACTCCTTTGTTAGATGATATGGTCTGGCAACTCTTTTTCTAGATGACGATAGGTCTGGAAACACCTTTTGGTAGATTACCTTATGTCTGGAAACTCCATTGGTAGATGACCTTAGGTCTGGCAAGTCCTTTTGGTAGCTGTCCTTATGTCTAGAAACTACCTCAGTAGAAAACCTTGCCTGGTAAATCTTTAGCTAGCCATAGTTATGGCCTACATCAGAATGTGGATGACTAATTTGTTGTAAAGATATTTTAGCTAACATTTGCTCTGAAAACTGCTTTGTGATGTTGGCTAATATTTGAAGTTTACTATTGTACACAGTCATATGATGTGTTCAACTGCTACTTTGCAGTAGTCAGTAGTACACTGCGATATATGAGTGTGTTCTACATAGGAGTGGTACAGACTACTGTACACATTGTACTACAGCTAAGTACATGTATCTACGACCACAATCAACATTGTACTACAGCTAAGTACATGTATCTACGACCACAATCAACATTGTACTACAGCTATGTACATGTATCCACAATCAACATTGTACTACAGCTAAGTACATGTATCCACAATCAACATTGTACTACAGCTAAGTACATGTATCTACAATCAACATTGTACTACAGCTAAGTACATGTATCTACAATCAACATTGTACTACAGCTAAGTACATGTATCTATGATCAACATTGTACTACAGCTAAGTACATGTATCTACGATCAACATTGTACTACAGCTAAGTACATGTATCCACAATCAACATTGTACTACAGCTAAGTACATGTATCTATGATCACAATCAACATTGTACTACAGCTAAGTACATGTATCTATGATCACAATCAACATTGTACTACAGCTAAGTACATGTATCTATGATCACAATCAACATTGTACTACGGCTAAGTACATGTATCTATGATCACAATCAACATTGTACTACGGCTAAGTACATGTATCTATGATCAACATTGTACTACAGCTAAGTACATGTATCTACAATCAACATTGTACTACAGCTAAGTACATGTATCTACGACCACAATCAACATTGTACTACAGCTAAGTACATGTATCTATGATCACAATCAACATTGTACTACGGCTAAGTACATGTATCTATGATCAACATTGTACTACAGCTAAGTACATGTATCTACAATCAACATTGTACTACAGCTAAGTACATGTATCTACGACCACAATCAACATTGTACTACAGCTAAGTACATGTATCTATGATCACAATCAACATTGTACTACGGCTAAGTACATGTATCTATGATCAACATTGTACTACAGCTAAGTACATGTATCTACAATCAACATTGTACTACAGCTAAGTACATGTATCTATGATCAACATTGTACTACAGCTAAGTACATGTATCTATGATCAACATTGTACTACAGCTAAGTACATGTATCTATGATCAACATTGTACTACAGCTAAGTACATGTATCTATGATCAACATTGTACTACAGCTAAGTACATGTATCTATGATCAACATTGTACTACAGCTAAGTACATGTATCTATGATCAACATTGTACTACAGCTAAGTACATGTATCTATGATCAACATTGTACTACAGCTAAGTACATGTATCTATGATCAACATTGTACTACAGCTAAGTACATGTATCTATGATCAACATTGTACTACAGCTAAGTACATGTATCTATGATCAACATTGTACTACAGCTAAGTACATGTATCTATGATCAACATTGTACTACAGCTAAGTACATGTATCTACAATCAACATTGTACTACAGCTAAGTACATGTATCTACGATCACAATCAACATTGTACTACAGCTAAGTACATGTATCTATGATCACAATCAACATTGTACTACAGCTAAGTACATGTATCTACGACCACAATCAACATTGTACTACAGCTAAGTACATGTATCTACGATCACAATCAACATTGTACTACAGCTAAGTACATGTATCTACGATCACAATCAACATTGTACTACAGCTAAGTACATGTATCTACGATCACAATCAACATTGTACTACAGCTAAGTACATGTATCTATGATCACAATCAACATTGCACTACAGCTAAGTACATGTATCTATGATCAACATTGTACTACAGCTAAGTACATGTATCTACAATCAACATTGTACTACAGCTAAGTACATGTATCTATGATCACAATCAACATTGTACTACAGCTAAGTACATGTATCTACGACCACAATCAACATTGTACTACAGCTAAGTACATGTATCTACGACCACAATCAACATTGTACTACAGCTAAGTACATGTATCTATGATCACAATCAACATTGTACTACAGCTAAGTACATGTATCTACGACCACAATCAACATTGTACTACAGCTAAGTACATGTATCTACGACCACAATCAACATTGTACTACAGCTAAGTACATGTATCTACGACCACAATCAACATTGTACTACAGCTAAGTACATGTATCTACGACCACAATCAACATTGTACTACGGCTTAGTTTAAGCAGTATTTATTCAAATATATTCACAAGTACACAGCAATACAAGTACTGTAACCGGTATACATATAACATTAACAATGGATGTGGAAAAATGTATATATAATGAGAGACATCTGTAATTTTCTATTACCTCCCTTGGCAGATAAAGTATCATTTATTTCAAAATGTGAATAAGTCCTTTTAGTTAGAATCCTTAGTTTTTACTGTTGTGCCCTAACCAGATTTTGCGGTATGATAAATACAAATACAAATAAGTACCCATTGCATATACTGTAGGAGATCTGTTGAGATATAGTAATTTAATAATAATCATAAGAAGCGATAGTGGGATAACATTGCTAGCATGTTGTGCAAAGGAAACAACGATAAAAACAGAGGAAAACACTTAATAGGACCTATCTACTTTTAGGGAGTATTCAGGGGCAATAACTGACAAATGTCTCTCATTGCATCTGCACTATGGTATAATGGTTCATGTTTGCATTGTGCAGATGTTTACTTGTTATCAACGACATGTACAACTATTCTAGTATATGTGTAAATAAAATCTAATTTCATCATCAACAAGTGGTCCCAGTAATTATCATATGTATCAATAACAGAATTTTGACCTCTGGCCTATCACAGGATGTTTGATCTATGAACCATCATACAGTGTTTGACCTGTAAACTATCAAAGGATGTTTGACCTGTGACCTATCATAGGATGTTGTGACCTATGATCTGTCACAGTATGTTTGACCTATGACATGGCACAGGATATTTGACCTGTGACCTATCACAGGATATTTGACCTGTGACCTATCACAGGATGTTTGACCTGTGACCTATCACAGGATGTTTGACCTGTAACCTATCACAGGATATTTGATATGTGACCTATCACAGGATATTTGATATGTGACCTATCACATGATGTTTGACCTGTGACCTATCACAGGATATTTGACCTGTGACCTATCACAGGATATTTGACCTGTGACCTATCACAGGATATTTGACCTGTGACCTATCACAGGATGTTTGACCTGTGACCTATCACAGGATATTTGACCTGTGACCTATCACAGGATATTTGACCTGTGACCTATCACAGGATGTTTGCCCTATAATCTATCACAGGATGGAATGATTGAAATATTAGCATAATTGTATTTCGAGTGTCACAGACAGAAAGGTAGTACTGTCGGCCTACCTCTGCCAACAAAAAATATAGTACTAAGGCGACATGCCAAACATATCAGATTCCGAGTCATCTCCCTTTTTCTTACTCTCCTGTTCAAGGAGGTTAATGTCAAACTCGGGCATCTCCAGGGGCGGTAAATCAGGTATGAAATGCAGCTGACTGTCTCCAACTTCACCGAATATTGTTTGTGTGCCCTCAAACTTCTCTTTTAATAGTTTATGCTCTTTCTTTACATCATCTACTTCTTTCAGCAGCTGCTGAACATGTTTTCTCAAGTCCTCATTATGAACTCTTAGGTCATCTGTTTCCTTTTCTCTTGTGTTAACTGTCTGGTTTGTCTCCCTTGTACTGGAAGAGAACACTCTCTCGACTGGTACACCGGAATGGAATGAAGTTAAATTATCACCATCAAGATTCTGTCGCCGCCTCAACAACAGACCAATCAGCGAGTCATTCTCAGTTAAAGTTCTATAAATAGAATCCTCTTCAAGTGGGGATGAATTTTCCATCACAAAATTTGTGTCACTACAATTGTGTGTACTTGTTCCTGTCGATGTGTGATGTAGTGAGCTGTTGCTGGAAGAATCTGTACAGGCTGGTACCACTGGTCCCTGCAAGGCAAGATGATCATATCAGGAGAACATGGCCAGCTTACCATACATTATATTCATCATTCCTGATCAGAATTATTTTTTTATTATTTATTTTTATTCCACATTCAACATAGATTACAATAATTTTTTAACAAATTTACAATAATAATACTGCTCCTAGTGAAATTTACATCATAGTACATTCATGATTCGATTGTATTCCATCAAACTATGAATATTTCGGACCAAAAAACATATATTGTGAAATTTTTAGTGGATATTTTTCTGAAAAAAGAAGGTATGTCCATTGACAAAAGTATATAGATGTACGTAGAAAAAAGAACGTAATTATAGCAAAGTGAGGAATAATAAGTGTGAGTAGATTTAAAAGAAAATGATCAGAAAATACTAAAAATTCTTTTTTGAGAAAATCAGAGTTCTTTAGTGGTGAAGGGCAAGTGATTTCAAGTCAACTTTCATAATCACACAGGCACCTCCCTCCCCCAAAGCTGTAGAGTTCACTTACAGACCAATACATAATCACACAGGCACCTCCCTTCCTCCCCCCAAAGCTGTAGAGTTCACATACAGACCAATACATAATCACACAGGCACCTCCCTTCCTCCCCCCAAAGCTGTAGAGTTCACTTACAGACCAATACATAATCACACAGGCACCTCCCTTCCTCCCCCCAAAGCTGTAGAGTTCACTTACAGACCAATACATAATCACACAGGCACCTCCCTCCTCCCCCAAAGCTGTAGAGTTCACATACAGACCAATACATAATCACACAGGTACCTCCCTCCCCAAGCTGTAGAGTTCACTTACAGACCAATACATAATCACACAGGCACCTCCCTCCCCCAAAGCTGTAGAGTTCACTTACAGACCAATACATAATCACACAGGCACCTCCCTCCCCCCAAAGTTGTACAGTTCACATACATACGAATACATAATCACACAGGCACCTCCCTCCCCCCAAAGCTGTAGAGTTCACTTACAGACCAATACATAATCACACAGGCACCTCCCTCCCCCAAAGCTGTAGAGTTCACTTACAGACCAATACATAATCACACAGGCACCTCCCTCCCCCAAAGCTGTAGAGTTCACTTACAGACCAATACATAATCACACAGGCACCTCCCTCCCCCCAAAGCTGTAGAGTTCACTTACAAACCAATACATAATCACACAGGCACCTCCCTCCCCCCAAAGCTGTAGAGTTCACTTACAGACCAATACAAATGTGCTAAATTCTAATAATAAACTTTAATAAAGAGTATCATGATATTCATAACTGGAAAGTATAGAAACTTGCATGCAAAACCATAACCAAATTAAAGGTGTGACATCCAGGTGAGTAGCAATCCATCATATTTTCAGAAAAGCATTGCTAAGCAGTGGCGTAGCTTGGGCATAATACATGCATCGGTACCATTAAGATATAGTGTCCAGGGGTATTTACCCTGGAAGAAAGTCTATATCTCTGTACGTGCATTTTAACTTTTACGGCATGTTTTGACGAGAAATAAAGAACATATTGTGTGCAGTTCTAAAAAATCTTCTTTTATCAATTCAAATGTAATGTAGTACATGTACCGAGCTTTTCATATTCGTTAGGTTCACTGCACGTCATACACCTTCACTCCATTATGCTTCATTTATTTACAGCAGTATTCGCATTTTCAATTTTTGAAGAAAATGTGTAGGAAGCTACGCCCTTGCAGTAAGACATGAATCAAAGGTGTAACGCCAATGATGACGCCCAGGTGTGTAACATAGATATCCATATTCTGCGAAGAGTACTGTACTAAGACATACTACCTGTAGCAGTGTCTGTGTTGTATATACTACCTGTAGCAGTGTCTGTGTTGTACATACTACCTGTAGCAGTGTCTGTGTTGTATATACTACCTGTAGCAGTGTCTGTACTGTACATACTACATGTAGCAGTGTCTGTGTTGTATATACTACCTGTAGCAGTGTCTGTGTTGTATATACTACATGTAGCAGTGTATGTGTTGTACATACTACCTGTAGCAGTGTCTGTGTTGTATATACTACCTGTAGCAGTGTCTGTGTTGTATATACTACATGTAGCAGTGTCTGTGTTGTATATACTACATGTAGCAGTGTATGTGTTGTACATACTACCTGTAGCAGTGTCTTTGTTGTACATACTACCTGTAGCAGTGTCTGTGTTGTACATTCTACCTGTAGCAGTGTCTGTGTTGTACATACTACCTGTAGCAGTGTCTGTGTTGTATATACTACCTGTAGCAGTGTCTGTGTTGTATATACTACATGTAGCAGTGTCTGTGTTGTATATACTACCTGTAGCATTGTCTGTGTTGTACATACTACCTGTAGCGGTGTCTGTGTTGTACATACTACCTGTAGCAGTGTCTGTGTTGTACATACTACCTGTAGCAGTGTCTGTGTTGTATATACTACCTGTAGCAGTGTCTGTGTTGTACATACTACCTGTAGCAGTGTCCGTGTTGTACATACTACCTACCTGTAGCAGTGTCTGTGTTGACTGGCGACAGTGCTGTACATACTACCTACCTGTAGCAGTGTCTGTGTTGTACATACTACATGTAGCAGTGTATGTGTTGTATATACTACCTGTAGCAGTGTATGTGTTGTACATTCTACCTGTAGCAGTGTCTGTGTTGTACATACTACCTGTAGCAGTGTCTGTGTTGTATATACTACATGTAGCAGTGTCTGTGTTGTATATACTACATGTAGCAGTGTATGTGTTGTACATACTACCTGTAGCAGTGTCTTTGTTGTACATACTACCTGTAGCAGTGTCTGTGTTGTACATTCTACCTGTAGCAGTGTCTGTGTTGTACATACTACCTGTAGCAGTGTCTGTGTTGTATATACTACCTGTAGCAGTGTCTGTGTTGTATATACTACATGTAGCAGTGTCTGTGTTGTATATACTACCTGTAGCATTGTCTGTGTTGTACATACTACCTGTAGCAGTGTCTGTGTTGTACATACTACCTGTAGCAGTGTCTGTGTTGTACATACTACCTGTAGCAGTGTCTGTGTTGTATATACTACCTGTAGCAGTGTCTGTGTTGTACATACTACCTGTAGCAGTGTCCGTGTTGTACATACTACCTACCTGTAGCAGTGTCTGTGTTGACTGGCGACAGTGCTGTACATACTACCTACCTGTAGCAGCGTCTGTGTTGACTGGTGACAGTGCTGTACATACTACCTACCTGTAGCAGCGTCTGTGTTGACTGGTGACAGTGCTGTAGCTGGTTATGTGTAATCTGTAGCATGTCTGCCCGTCTCTGTCTATCGTACAGTTTGTCTGTCTGTTTGAGATGATGGGCATGCTGTAAGCGGAGAGATTCCAGGGCAGGGCTGTAACGTGTCTGTTGCATGGCATCCAGCATTAACTCTACAAGTTTAAAGTATGTCCAAAATAGTATATACAATGTATATATATATATATATATATGTCATGCATGCATGCTTATACTTAGTTACTAGAATCATTAAATTATTAAAATAAAATAATAATTTCTAAACTAAATTACTATGAAATTATTTATAATAATGAATATTACTTATTACACTAAATTTAATGTTTACAATTAAAGGTCAATGTGACATTAGAGAATTGCAAAGTGCATCTGTAAGTGTAACCATAAATCTGAATAGACATGTAGTATTATGAAATGTTGCAGGCTGTAAACTTGTAAACAATAGTACTTTAAAACTTGTGATAAAATATTGCATATTGGTCAATGTAAAACTTTAGATAAAATTGAAGTTGTATATACACAAATAAATATAATTAATATTTCCAATAACAATGAAACCTGCAGCTCTGTTATGACAAGCGATGGCTTCTTCAAATTTGCCAGCCTTTAGCAACATGTCCGCTTTACGTCCCTGTTGATGTGCCTGAAATAGAGTGATCTAGTGTCTGATTCATTACATTAACATGTTCAACTCAGCCGGCCGACTCTTCTTGCCATACCTGATTATTTGCCATATCATTTTCTTAATCTCAAACATTATTCATTGCGGGAGACTTCAAACTACAATAATACTGTAGCCTCCATCAACTGGCTCATTTCTCCATATTTTGAGCTCAGTTTTGTAAAATATATAGACTAGTGGACACTTGTAAACCTGAAACTTCTCCCCCATATACCTGAAAGGTCTCCCTTGTACATGTATACCTCAAACTTTTCCCCCATATACATGAAACTTCTCCCCCATATGTATCTGAAGCCTCTCCCTTATATTGAACATGTACCATAGTGTTATGCTAGACTCCCAAGATCATGACCAGCCTCTGCTATAACAGGGAAGAACTTCCACCAAGAAGACTTCCCAGAAGAAACTGCTTCCATTACCAACTGAGTTATATGGGCCGATGTTCTACCCAAACCGTAATACCCTTCCTTTTTTATTCAGTAGGAGTCGTACTCCGATCTCTGGATCCGAACTCATAGGCCCTACTCCTTTGTCTGCACCCAACCAGATATCCATCCTGCCATTGCAGTGACAAAGCAAACAAATAGCGGAAATGAAATGTTAGTGATCAAACTTGGGGCTGGAACCAATAACCTCCTGAACACTAGTTTGACAACTCTTATCAACTGAGCTACATATAGCCGAGTCCATATTCTACAATACAAATCTAACCTATTCTGAATCGGTCAATGTGCAGAAAATGTGTTGGCTACAAATTAGATAAATGTATGTTAAATAAAAGAAAGATGTTTCATAAAAATAATAGCGATAGTTTTTTCAAACTTCCACAACATTTTGTGTTCATTCAATGCCCATTAAAAACTGTTAAAGATATATGTATGTATCATTAATGTCAAACCCCTTGCGGGGACCTAGACATGCTTTTCCTGGGCATGCTTAGCCGACCATAGCGGTTAACCAGTACTAAGCAATGTGTGTGAGGTGCCTTGCTCAATGACACTACATACGTGGCCCGACTGAGTATCGAACCCGGACTGTTCGATTCCAAATCCGATGCTCTACCATTAGACCATGGACGCCACACAAGATCAAATTTTCAATAAGACCACACTGCACAACAAAGAGCAGGACAACCAGCCTTGGGTCTTAATAATTTCCCCTGTCACCAAAAGGCATACAGATACTTATTTGTAGTATTGTACCACTCCGGAATATCCGAAATCGTGGATTCATCCGAAATACATACAACTGATGACATATGCATAATTACGATAAATACGATATGTCTCTTCTCCTGTTGTTATAGAGAATAAGTACGTGTGGTTAGTGTGCTATTTCAGCATCGTTATCATACCATGTTTAGAGGTGAATCCATAATTTATATGTAGATCTCTCTTGTTTTTATTTGTAATTTCAACCGGTGTCATAATAATAACACATATAAGTTTTATTTACTATATTTGGCGTGAAACCACTGACTATATATCACACTGACTATGTATTCTATCCTATCCTATCTTAACCTCTTTACATAACCTAAGCCAACCTGAGCTGACCTACCATACCATAACACATGCCATATACCATATAACATACCATACAATACCATGACCTTACATGACCTGACCTGACCTAATCCAATCTATCTTAATCATATATACTGAGTCAAAAAAGAAACGATACCTGGTGTTTATGTGTCTATAATTTCAACATTTATTAAGAAAATTCTTTGAAAATTCATAAGATGATAGTCCAACATGTTTGAAAGAGGAGCACATAAAGCATAATGAGCCTCTGAAACTGTCTGCTGCGTGATGACGTAATTCGTCGGACAGGGGTCTAATGGAGTTTTCACACAGACATCAATACCGAGTATGGGCACCATTTGCGTCTCTCACTGCAATGCACCGCCGTCGCATCGAACGGAAGAGTGTCTGAATCTCTTGCTGGTCAATATTTGTCCACTCCTGACGCAAAACATCTCTCAATTGGTTTAACGTTACCGGCTGACGTCGTCTGACGCGGCGGTCTAACGTATCCCACAAATGTTCTATGGGTGACAAGTCTGGTGACAAAGCAGGCCACGGCAGGGTTTCAATATTGTTCTGCTCCAATGTGGTGGAAATCCGAGCAGTATGACACCTGGCGTTGTCCTGTTGGAACAGTGTGACGTTTCTGTTGGCGTTAAAGAACGGCACAACAACTGGCGCAAGGATCTCATCACAGTACCGCTGGGCGTTTAGGTTCCCGTCCACCACTAACAGTTCAATGCGACTGCCGAAGGTGATACCGCCCCACGCCATAACACTTCCGCCCCCGAACAGATCGACCTAACGTACACATGCGTCGGCGTAACGTTCACCGCGTCTGCGATATACCCGCTCTCTGCCATCCGCTCGACGCAAACAGAACCGCGATTCATCGCTAAACATCACCGAATTCCACTGTAACCGAGTCCAGCGAGCACGTTCCGTCGTCCATTCCCGCCGTACGTCACGGTGACGTCGTGTCAGGATGGGTCCAACGTATGGCCGATAGGCACAAATGCCACGTTCACCGAGCCGGTTCCTGACTGTTTGTGCACTGATGCGATTGTTGGTCATCCCAGGAGTAACGGCAGCTGTGTACGTAGCAGGTAGGAACCGGTCACGTAAATGTGACGTCCGAATGTGATGGTCCTGTTCACGCGTCGTCACACGTGGTCGACCAGATCTTGGACGGTCGTCCACCGATCCATGTGTTCGATAACGTCGAAGTAGACGTGTTATCGTGATCCGCGTAACCCCGAGTCGAGTTGCGACGTCACGCTGACGTAAACCGCCGTCAATCATGCCAATGGCACGCATTCTCTGATTGCGGTTTAGCCTAGGCATTTTGTTAGAGGTAACAATGGGTATGTAAGGTGTTTTTCCTCGATGATAATGCAATACCAGTACAATAAACCGGTTTTTCGATTTGTACATGTGCAGGAAGTTGTCTTTGTTGAGGAGCACGTGCAAATCGGAAATTCGGCGTTCCAGGATTATCGGGTGTTTATTTACCTGTATTTATGGTTGGCTGACGTTGCAATAAGATACCCGGTACTGATACGTAATAATATATTAAACCTTTATATGGTTTTATCCGTTTTACGTCATTTTTAGTTTGGTATCGTTTCTTTTTTGACTCAGTATATATCTGAATAATGCCAACTCTTCTCGCGATTGTTACTTGGCCGGGAAAGTGCACATGAGTGGGTTGGTACAAAGTGCACATGGGTGATTTGGTACAAAGTGCACGTGAGTGGGTTAGTACAAAGTGCACATGGGTGGGTTGGTACAAAGTGCACATGGGTGATTTGGTACAAAGTGCACGTGAGTGGGTTAGTACAAAGTGCACATGGGTGGGTTAGTACAAAGTGCACATGGGTGGGTTAGTACAAAGTGCACATAGGTGGGTTGGTACAAAGTGCACATGGGTGATTTGGTACAAAGTGCACGTGAGTGGGTTAGTACAAAGTGCACATGGGTGGGTTGGTACAAAGTGCACATGGGTGATTTGGTACAAAGTGCACGTGAGTGGGTTAGTACAAAGTGCACATGGGTGGGTTAGTACAAAGTGCACATGGGTGGGTTAGTACAAAGTGCACATAGGTGGGTTGGTACAAAGTGCACATGGGTGATTTGGTACAAAGTGCACGTGAGTGGGTTAGCATAAATTGCACGTGGGTGGGTTAGTACAAAATGCACGTGAGTGGGTTAGTATAAATTGCACGTGGGTGGGTTAGCATAAAGTACACGTTGGTGGGTTAGCACAAAGTACACATGGGTGGGCTAGTACAAAGTGCACGTGAGTGGGTTAGTATAAATTGCACGTGAGTGTGTTAGTATAAAGTACACGTGGGTGGTTGGTACAAAGTGCACGTGGGTGGGTTAGTACAAAGTATACGTGGGTGGATTAGTATAAAGAATACGTAGGTGGGTTAGTACAAAATACACGTGGGTGGGCCAGTACAAAGTGCACGTGGGTAGGTTAGTACACAGTACACGTGGGTGGGTTAGTATATAGTACACGTGGGTTGGTTTGTATCAAGTGAAATTGGTGGGTTAGTACACAGTGCACGTGGATGGGTTAGTATAAAGTGCACGTGGTGGGTTAGCACAAAGTGCACGTGGGTGGGAAGTATAAAGTACACGTGGGTGAGTTGGTACAAAGTGCACGTGGGTGGGTTAGTATAAAGTGCACGTGTTTGGGTTAGTATAAAGTGAAGTAGATAAAACCTGATGAGGAAAATAACACCAATGAAGTGATCAATGACGGAGTAAAAGAAGCTATATATATGTTAAACAACATCAATGAAGTGATCAATGACGGAGTAAAAGAAGCTATATATATATGTTAAACAACATCAATGAAGTGATCAAAGACGGAGTAAGAGATGCTATATATATGTTAAACAACATCAGTGAAGTGATCAAAGACGGAATAAGAGAAGCTATATATATATGTTAAACAACATCAATGAAGTGATCAAAGACGGAGTAAGAGATGCTATATATATGTTAAACAGCATCAATGAAGTTATCAAAGACGGAGTAAGAGAAGCTATATATATGTTAAACAGCATCAATGAAGTGATCAAAGACTGAGTAAAAGAAGCTATATATATGTTAAACTACAATGAAGTGATCAAAGACGGAGTAAGAGAAGCTATATATATGTTAAACAGCATCAATGAAGTGATCAAAGACGGAGTAAGAGAAGCTATATATATGTTAAACTACATCAATGAAGTTATCAAAGACGGAGTAAGAGAAGCTATATACAATGTATATGTTAAACTACATCAATGAAGTGATCAAAGACGGAGTAAGAGAAGCTATATATATGCTAAACAGCATCAATAAAGTGATCAAAGACGGAGTAAGAGAAGCTATATATATGTTAAACTACATCAATGAAGTTATCAAAGACGGAGTAAGGGAAGCTAGATATATGTTAAATTATGTTAGCGCGAAGTGAGCGTATACTGAAAAGTAAGAACATCAATAACTGGTCTAAGAATGACACACGATGCCTACGACTACCAGCGTACATTTAACGTCGCTACATGTTGCCCATATGAGCAACTGAAGAGATCAGTCATTTTAAATTGTGGACGATAGTGCAATGACAGTATTGAACACTGCCACTTTTGTGAGTTTCCAAGCTAGGCAAGTTGAAAAATATTTGTGGCAAACAATAGTTGGACGGAACAATTGTATATTATAATGGAGGCATGTGGAGATTTCAATAGCGATGGCTGACACTTATTATAATAATAATGTAATGTTCATGTAAGATAGTGTGCATGTTATCTTTCATTAATGTATTATATGAGTGGTCGATCTATCTAATGCACATGTTAAGCTTTATTTATTTTACAACGATTGCAAAGCAAGTTCTAACAACTTATATTAATCACTCTCGTTGGCGCGGATGAAAGCGTAAATGTGGTCATTCGTGTGGGAGGAAACCGGAGTACCCGGAGAAAACCCACCGATCCGATTTGGCAACCACCGTACCATCTCACATACTTCCCGGTCAGAGTGTGTGTTTTACGTTTATTTATCGTCGCTACCGGTTGTCCATATGAGCGACGCCTCCTGGAGATATTAGTTATTTTAGATTTTTGGAGGATAGTGTAATGATACAGACAGAGATCCATTTCAGAGTCTCCTATGGTTCTGTTACGTGCACGGTGTACAGCACCGACACGAGACCTCTGTTTAGCGTCCCATCTGAAAGACTGTTAATTGTATTAGGGTCAGACGGGGGATCGAACTTGCGATCCCTGGATTACCAGTCCAATGTGTTACCACTGGACTACAGATCCGCCTGTTCCTGGTCCGAGGATCGATAATGTACCTTATAGATGAGCATACATATTACTGTATTTACATGACTTGGCATTTTACCGTGTTTACATCTGCAATAAACATTGGTTTAGCATGTGATGTCAAACATAGCGCCATTTTACTAGCAATTTTGTTTAGCTTTGTGACGTCATTTACGCTTTCTAAAAAAATAACGCCAACTATTTTTGAGCATTTTAGATAATTGGTCATCTTAGAAGCGAAATAATATTTGTATTTGCGTTATTTATAGTCGAATAAAACATGGTTTGTAGTTACTGTTGATCGTTCTGAGCGCCGGAAGTAACAACTTAAGCCTACTAGTCAGAACTCCAAACCATGCTTTATTCGCCAAGAAATAAGTGAAATGAGGACACATATTATTTCTTAAATAAAATTCCATATGTTGATCGGATTTGGTTGGAATCATTCGAATACAGTCAAACATGTGTTAGTGGTCACCTCCATTAAGCAGCCAACTTGTATTAAGCAACCAGTTTCCAGATTCCATATATGTTGTTTTATTATACATTTGTCCTATATTAAGCAGCCACCTTGTTGGCTGCTTTAGACTCCACTGTATACAATATATAATCAACCGGATGCAAATAACATTGTTGTTAATGAACGATGAAGACCCAAGGTTCCCATCCAGGCAGTAGGCCTATGTCACGCATCGCCTGGCACCATGGTAGTACCACCGATCGGAAAGAACCAGGTCACGAGAGAGCTATATATATATCTCTCAGTGGGATTCGAACCAACAACTGAGATCATATGGTGACTTTTCACAACGGTGTGAGGTTGATAATTTAAAATGACCTTACCAATTGTGTCACGGGACATGTCTCTATTCCTATGCACGTTTATAATGACGTTCAAGTTAGTTTTCTTACATGACATAGTACGTACTTTGCTGTAATTAAACTTCCGAGTATTGAAAGGCCGGTTGATAGTAATGTTTGTTCTACGGACTGGTACAGCTAACAAATCCTCAAATGAAAGTATTTACGTTTGCATGTGGAATGATAAGGACATATTGAATTATTTCAATATTTGTCAACAGTCAGGAATGAATAGGTCGAGGAGATTTAGAAAATAAACAGAAATATCTCGTTGATAACGGTTCTTGTTTTCTGAAGGTTATTCTGAAACGAGCAGTTCTCCAGCCCGCTGCGGTGAGTAACAGTGCGGGTATTGGACGATAGCACTAACGCGTACATCACGCGCATACCATGCATGCATCTATAAAACACTGTGATTTATATATGAAATACTCCGGATTATTATAAGTCAAACCATATTAAAAAGGTAGGAATATCTGTGTATTTGTTTATGTAATATCATATAGCATATAGAGATAGATGCTATCTCCACGATAATGATTGATTGATTGATTGATTGATTGATTGATTGATTGATTGATTGATTGATTGATTGATTGATTGATTGATTGATTGATTGACTAGTTGATTGACTAGTTGATTGACTAGTTGGCTGACTTCGCCCGACCAACCGACTGACAATAATGGCCTAATAGCGCTGGTACATTTACTAATTTTAATTAAACTAAGCATCATTTAGAATCACGGATGTGTTATGTTGTAAAATGTTGTCAAGCTTAAGATGCAAACTAATAAAGCACGCATTCCACAATATTACTGTATGCGCATTAATACAGCTGTGAAAAGTTTATCCAAATAAAGGCGAGTTATTATATTTGATCAGCACTTTCCAATCTGTGATTACACGGTCATGTATCATCAATTTATAAAATTGTAACATGTTGAATGTGGTAATATATTATATATATATACTAGAGGACATGGAAAACGCACACTTCCGATAAGTGTGTTTTTACATGAAAAACAATAACTATAAAAACATAGTTTTAAACATTTTGGAATATTTTTAATTGTTCAGTTTGTGTTTTGTAATAAAGATATGATATATCTAAGATGGAATCCTTTCGTATTTCGTGTTCATGTAATAATAATCATATAATGTAGGTGTGAGTTTTCTATGTCCTCTAGTATACAATGTATGTGTGCGTTTTCTATGTCCTCTAGTATACAATGTAGGTGTGCGTTTTCTATGTCCTCTAGTATACAATGTATGTGTGCGTTTTCTATGTCCTCTAGTATATAATGTAGATGTGCGTTTCTATGTCCTCTAGTATACAATGTAGGTGTGCGTTTTCTATGTCCTCTAGTATACAATGTAGGTGTGAGTTTTCAATGTCCTCTAGTATACAATGCTAGTATAAAATGAATTTTCGTTAAATATCATGTATTGGGGAGGGCCGTTTCATAATGTGGAAAGCACTTGTGGCTCAAACCAAATTGCTATGTACAATTTGGCAATAAATTATGTTTAAACTAGTATACAATGTAGGTGTGCGTTTTCTATGTCCTCTAGTATACAATGTAGGTGTGCGCTTTCTATGTCCTCTAGGATACAATGTAGGTGTGCGTTTGCTATGTCCTCTAGTATACAATCTAGGTGTGCGATTTCTATGTCCTCTAGTATATAATGTAGGTGTGCGTTTTCTATGTCCTCTAGTATATAATGTAGGTGTGTGTTTTCTATGTCCTTTAGTATATAATGTAGGTGTGTGTTTTCTATGTCCTCTAGTATACAATCTAGGTGTGCGTTTTCTATGTCCTCTAGTGTACAATGCAGGTGCGAATTTTCTATGTCCTCTAGTATATAATGTAGGTGTGAGTTTTCTATGTCCTCTAGTATATAATGCAGGTGCGAGTTTTCTATGTCCTCTAGTATACAATGTAGGTATGCGTTTTCTATGTCCTCTAGTATACAATGTAGGTGTGAGTTTTCTATGTCCTCTAGTATACAATGTAGGTGCGAGTTTTCTATGTCCTCTAGTATACAATGTATGTGTGCGTTTTCTATGTCCTCTAGTATACAATGTATGTGTGTGTTTTCTATGTCCTCTAGTATATAATGTAGGTGTGCGTTTTCTATGTCCTCTAGTATATAATGTAGGTGTGTGTTTTCTATGTCTTCTAGTATATAATGTAGGTGTGTGTTTTCTATGTCCTCTAGTATACAATCTAGGTGTGCGTTTTCTATGTCCTCTAGTGTACAATGCAGGTGCGAATTTTCTATGTCCTCTAGTATATAATGCAGGTGCGAGTTTTCTATGTCCTCTAGTATACAATGTAGGTATGAGTTTTCTATGTCCTCTGGTATACAATGTAGGTGTGAGTTTTCTATGTCCTCTGGCATACAATGTATGTGTGCGTTTTCTATGTCCTCTAGTATATAATGTAGGTGTGTGTGTTCTATGTTCTCTAGTATATAATGTATGTGTGCGTTTTCTATGTCCTCTAGTATATAATGTATGTGTGCGTTTTCTATGTCCTCTAGTATACAATGTAGGTATGCGTTTTCTATGTCCTCTAGTATACAATGCAGGTGTGCGTTTTCTATGTCCTCTAGTATACAATGTAGGTGTGCGTTTTCTATGTCCTCTAGTATACAATGTATGTGTGCGTTTTCTATGTCCTCTGGTATACAATGTATGTGTGCGTTTTCTATGTCCTCTAGTATACAATGTAGGTATGCGTTTTCTATGTCCTCTAGTATACAATGCAGGTGTGCGTTTTCTATGTCCTCTAGTATACAATGTAGGTGTGCGTTTTCTATGTCCTCTAGTATACAATGTATGTGTGAGTTTTCTATGTCCTCTGGTATACAATGTATGTGTGAGTTTTCTATGTCCTCTAGTATACAATGTAGGTGTGCGTTTTCTATGTCCTCTAGTATACAATGCAGGTGTGCGTTTTCTATGTCCTCTAGTATACAATGTAGTGCTAGTTTTCTATGTCCTCTAGTATACAATGTAGGTGCGAGGTTTCTATGTCCTCTAGTATACAATGTAGGTGTGAGTTTTCTATGTCCTCTAGTATACAATGTAGGTGCGAGTTTTCTATGTCCTCTGGTATACAATGTAGGTGTGAGTTATCTATGTCCTCTAGTATACAATGTAGGTGCGAGTTTTCTATGTCCTCTGGTATACAATGTATCCATACTTGCTACCATTAAATCTAAAAAGGAAGAGTTTCGTTGTTTTGTACCTTATATCACATGTTCACTGAAATGTGTTGCACTATAGTTTCGTAGATGGGCTGATGTGCCGTAAACGCAAAGTCATCCAAACCCCTCGCAACGTATAACAATAGTTGGAATTTTCAATGATTTATGAATAATCACATCTGATAAACCGCTTGGTGATGTAGGTACCGGGTAGTTTAAGTATTTAGCTTTTATTAGCTGTCCTGGTTGTATAAAAAGCACGAATATGGCCCTTTAAAAGTATGCTTTGAACCCCTCCCTCCCATCAGATAATTACTTACCGGGCAGGTCATTACATTACATTCTCACTATATAAATTTATTTAAAAGTCGCCATTGCATAAATGCATTTAGGCGAGTAAACATTTATCCATTATCAGTACAATGAGAGACATCTGTCAGTTACTGCCCCTGAATACTCTCTAAAAGTAGATAGGTCCTATTAGAGTGTTTTCTCTGTTTTTATCGTTGCTTCCTTTGCACAACATGCTAGTAAAATTATTACACTATCGCTTCTTATGGTTATTATTAAATTACTAGATATCGACAGATCTCACACAGTATATGTAATGGGTACTAATTTGTAACACAATGTTATCAGTTAATTAACACGATTTTGATAAAATCACATTATCATACCACAACATCTGGTTAGGGAACAACACAGCAGTAAAAACAAAGGATTCCAACTAAAAGGACCTATTTACATTTTGGAATAAAGACTAGAGATGTCTCTCATTCTAAGCTGCATGAATTATAATGCACCTGCGTTATTAACCTATACATTATTTATTATATGAAATGTATTTGCTAAAGATTAAGAATTTCATTGAATGAGTTCAGTTATCTAGAATCACTGACATTCGACGGATCATACACAAGGATAATGATTGTATTTATATTGTTCTCTCCATGGTATTGAAGTCGTGACGGAATGTTCTGTTACTCCGTGTTACTCCGTGTTACATCATGCTGGATAAGGATTATCTGCCTCTGTAATATAAATCAAGCCAAATTAACCCAATGTCTTAAATACCATTTTTATTGATCTTTTATGTTTTGGGGAAATGCTCCGATTCGCTATATACGAAATACTTATATTTTCAATGACATGTACGCACAATGACGGTTCTGGATTTACACTTGGACTTGACCAAAACCTTATACATAGCATGCGTATTTTATGGCGTGAGATTGCGAGGAGGTAATATAATAAATATACAGAGGTAAATAATGTATTATTGACTCTTTGAACCTGACACGGTGTAGATTGTTTAATGATACATAGTTAGTAATCTAGCACGGCAACGGAAAATGTAGCCATTATACAGTCATGTTCTCAACTTCTGTTTTTTTTCTTATCGGTCGTCTACAAATTGGAGTCAGGTTTCAGTTTGTAACATCGAAGTCGCGATGGCGCAGTGGTAGAGTGTTCGCTTCAGGTGCAAAAGTTCGAGTCCAGCTGTAGCCGTTGCGATTGTATGCTTAGGCAAGGCACTTAAATTCCACATTGCCTCTTCTCCTCTCTCCCTCGTGGTGATGGATTCCATCAGGAATGAGGTCTCGAGAGTGATTAATATAAGTTGTAAGAACTTGTTTCGCAATCGAGCTCAAATAAATTTGTATAAACTAAGATGGAAGAAGTTTTTGAGAATGAGTTGACCGTTGAAACAATAAACAATTAATGTTATGCACTGATTGATCAAACGATCAATTTTCATCTCAAATTTTTAATAAATGCTGTTGCAATCGAGAGATCAAAACCCAGCAGCAACATTGATATGGATTTATTTACCTGCTACAACAAACCACATGGCAATTAAGGTAAATACAAGAACGATTCCACGAAACTGGAGACACTAATTATAGACCACTTGATGGAGTAGCCCGTGGTGAGGAGCTGTATTTAAATGGTTCATGTCTCGGATGGAAGTTCTTGTCATACGAATAATGATTTCCTAAATGTGAAAATGGACACATGGAAGTGTGTATGTATAGATGTATAATATATATATATACTATGTGCTGTATGACAAGGAATACTAATCTATACTATTAAAACTAGGGTGACTTAGCGAGCTATGTGCAAAGTTAAGACTTGGCGTAAGGATTAGGTAAAATATTCCAAAACGAAATTGTCGAATATGAGTGACTGATTGTCTGAGACGGTCGCCATGGATACAGAGGTAAATGCTGACTGTCCAATATTGCCCTTAACTCGAACAGGTAAACACACGTACATCCCAGGTGAGTAACAAGCTAATTGCTTACAATAAAAATAATTAACCAATAGTGTGTAATGTACACGTCATATACACACATTATATAATGTACACACGTCATGTATACGAACATTATATAATGTACACACGTCATGTATACGTACATTATACAATGTACACACGTCATGTATACGTACATTATACAATGTACACACGTCATGTATACATACATTATATAATGTACACACGTCATGTATACGAACATTATATAATGTACACACGTCATGTATACGTACATTATACAATGTACACACGTCATGTATACGTACATTATACAATGTACACACGTCATGTATACGTACATTATATAATGTACACACGTCATGTATACGCACATTATATAATGTACACACGTCGTGTATACGTACATTATATAATGTACACACGTCATGTATACGTACATTATATAACGTACACACGTCATGTATACGTACATTATACAATGTACACACGTCATGTATACGTACATTATACAATGTACATACGTCATGTATACGTACATTATACAATGTACACACGTCATGTATACGTACATTATATAATGTACACACGTCATGTATACGTACATTATATAATGTACACACGTCATGTATACGTACATTATACAATGTACACACGTCATGTATACACACATTATACAATGTACACATGTCATGTATACGTACATTATACAATGTACACGCGTCATGTATACACACATACAATGTACACGCGTCATGTATACGTACATTATATAATGTACAGACGTCATGTATACGTACATTATATAATGTACACACGTCATGTATACGTACATTATACAATGTACACACGTCATGTATACACACATTATACAATGTACACACGTCATGTATACGTACATTATATAATGTACACACATCATGTATACGTACATTATACAATGTACACACGTCATGTATACACACATTATACAATGTACACACGTCATGTATACGTACATTATATAATGTACACACGTCATGTATACGTACATTATACAATGTACACACGTCATGTATACGTACATTATATAATGTACACACGTCATGTATAAACACATTATACAATGTACACACATCATGTATACGTACATTATATAATGTACACACGTCATGTATACGTACATTATACAATGTACACACGTCATGTATACACACATTATACAATGTACACACGTCATGTATACGTACATTATACAATGTACACACGTCATATATATGTACATTATACAACGTACACACGTCCTGTATACGTACATTATATAATGTACACACGTCATGTATACGTACATTATACAATGTACACACGTCATGTATACACACATTATACAATGTACACACGTCATATATATGTACATTGTACAATGTACACACGTCATGTATACGTACATTATATAATGTACACACGTCATGTATACACACATTATATAATGTACACACGTCATGTATACGTACATTATATAATGTACACACGTCATGTATACGTACATTATATAACGTACACACGTCATGTATACGTACATTATACAATGTACACACGTCATGTATACGTACATTATACAATGTACACACGTCATGTATACACACATTATACAATGTACACATGTCATGTATACGTACATTATACAATGTACACGCGTCATGTATACACACATACAATGTACACGCGTCATGTATACGTACATTATATAATGTACAGACGTCATGTATACGTACATTATATAATGTACACACGTCATGTATACGTACATTATACAATGTACACACGTCATGTATACACACATTATACAATGTACACACGTCATGTATACGTACATTATATAATGTACACACATCATGTATACGTACATTATACAATGTACACACGTCATGTATACACACATTATACAATGTACACACGTCATGTATACGTACATTATATAATGTACACACGTCATGTATACGTACATTATACAATGTACACACGTCATGTATACGTACATTATATAATGTACACACGTCATGTATAAACACATTATACAATGTACACACATCATGTATACGTACATTATATAATGTACACACGTCATGTATACGTACATTATACAATGTACACACGTCATGTATACACACATTATACAATGTACACACGTCATGTATACGTACATTATACAATGTACACACGTCATATATATATGTACATTATACAACGTACACACGTCCTGTATACGTACATTATATAATGTACACACGTCATGTATACGTACATTATACAATGTACACACGTCATGTATACACACATTATACAATGTACACACGTCATATATATGTACATTGTACAATGTACACACGTCATGTATACGTACATTATATAATGTACACACGTCATGTATACACACATTATATAATGTACACACGTCATGTATACGTACATTATATAATGTACACACGTCATGTATACGTACATTATATAACGTACACACGTCATGTATACGTACATTATACAATGTACACACGTCATGTATACGTACATTATACAATGTACACACGTCATGTATACGTACATTATACAATGTACACACGTCATGTATACGTACATTATACAATGTACACGCGTCATGTATACACACATTATACAATGTACACGCGTCATGTATACGTACATTATATAATGTACAGACGTCATGTATACGTACATTATATAATGTACACACGTCATGTATACGTACATTATACAATGTACACACGTCATGTATACACACATTATACAATGTACACACGTCATGTATACGTACATTATATAATGTACACACGTCATGTATACGTACATTATATAATGTACACACGTCATGTATAAACACATTATACAATGTACACACGTCATGTATACGTACATTATATAATGTACACACGTCATGTATACGTACATTATACAATGTACACACGTCATGTATACACACATTATACAATGTACACACGTCATGTATACGTACATTATACAATGTACACACGTCATATATATGTACATTATACAACGTACACACGTCCTGTATACGTACATTATATAATGTACACACGTCATGTATACGTACATTATACAATGTACACACGTCATGTATACACACATTATACAATGTACACACGTCATATATATGTACATTGTACAATGTACACACGTCATATATAGCGTACATTATATAATGTACACACGTCATGTATACGTACATTATACAATGTACACACGTCATGTATACACATTATAAATGTGTTCAAACATTATATAATGTACACACGTCATGTATACGTACATTATACAATGTACACACGTCATGTATACGTACATTATACAATGTACACACGTCATGTATACGTACATTATATAATGTACACACGTCATGTATACGTACATTATACAATGTACACACGTCATGTATACGTACATTATACAATGTACACACGTCATGTATACGTACATTATATAATGTACACACGTCATGTATAAACACATTATACAATGTACACACGTCATGTATACGTACATTATATAATGTACACACGTCATGTATACGTACATTATACAATGTACACACGTCATGTATACACACATTATACAATGTACACACGTCATGTATACGTACATTATACAATGTACACACGTCATATATATGTACATTATACAACGTACACACGTCCTGTATACGTACATTATATAATGTACACACGTCATGTATACGTACATTATACAATGTACACACGTCATGTATACACACATTATACAATGTACACACGTCATGTATATGTACATTGTACAATGTACACACGTCATATATACAAACATTATATAATGTACACACGTCATGTATACGTACATTATACAATGTACACACGTCATGTATACGTACATTATACAATGTACACACGTCATGCATACACACATTATACAATGTACACACGTCATGTATACGTACATTATACAATGTACACACGTCATGTATACGTACATTATACAATGTACACACGTCATGTATACGTACATTATACAATGTACACACGTCATGTATACACACATTATACAATGTACACGCGTCATGTATACACACATTATACAATGTACACACGTCCTGTATACGTACATTATATAATGTACACACGTCATGTATACGTACATTATACAATGTACACACGTCATGTATACACACATTATACAATGTACACACGTCATATATATGTACATTGTACAATGTACACACGTCATATATACAAACATTATATAATGTACACACGTCATGTATACACACATTATACAATGTACACACGTCATGCATACACACATTATACAATGTACACACGTCATGTATACGTACATTATACAATGTACACACGTCATGTATACGTACATTATACAATGTACACACGTCATGTATACGTACATTATACAATGTACACACGTCATGTATACACACATTATACAATGTACACGCGTCATGTATACACACATTATACAATGTACACGCGTCATGTATATGTACATTATACAATGTACACACGTCATGTATACGTACATTATACAATGTACACACGTCATGTATACATACATTATATAATGTACACACGTCATGTATACACACATTATACAACGTACACACGTCATGTATACGTACATTATACAATATACACACGTCATGTATACGTACATTATACATTGTACACACGTCATGTATACGTACATTATATAATGTACACACGTCATGTATACGTACATTATACAATGTACACACGTCATGTATACACACATTATACAATGTACACACGTCATATATATGTACATTGTACAATGTACACACGTCATATATACAAACATTATATAATGTACACACGTCATGTATACACACATTATACAATGTACACACGTCATGTATACGTACATTATACAATGTACACACGTCATGCATACACACATTATACAATGTACACACGTCATGTATACGTACATTATACAATGTACACACGTCATGTATACGTACATTATACAACGTACACACGTCATGTATACGTACATTATACAATGTACACACGTCATGTATACGCACATTATACAATGTACATACGTCATGTATACGCACATTATACAATGTACACACGTCATGTATACGTACATTATATAATGTACACACGTCATGTATACGCACATTATACAATGTATGTATGTGATGACTAACATAAACCCGTGCAATGTGTGTGTTTATTACGTTTATTTATCGTCGCTACTGGTTGCCCATATGAGCGACGCCTCCTAAAGAGAATAGTCATTTTAGATTGTTGGGGATAGTGCAATGATACAGACAGATACCCATTCCAGATTCTCCTCTGGTTCTTTTACGTGCACGGTGTAAAGCACCGCCACGAGACCTCGGTTTAATATCCCATCTGAAAGACTGTTAAATTGTATTAGGGTCAGACGTAGGATCGAACCTGCGATCCCTGAATTACCAGTCCAGCGTGTTAACCACTGGCCTACACTGCAATGCTAATGCATGTTTTGTATATATGAATTATAACCTACAAACAATATTATCATTATCTTCAATTAAACAATTAAATGACGTAACACTCAATAAACTGCACACGATTCATACTATGATAATATGATTACAATTAATGTGCATTTATAATCAACTGTACCGAATAACTCTGTATCACAGGCGAATCTGTACTAAATGCAGGAACAACTTAATCTGATCTTGGCTAATCAATGAAAAAGGAGTCATAATTGCAGTTATATTTTGGACTTAAACATATCTATAGTTTATCGTGTATAAATCATGTTGGATAAGTATATATGCATCGTGTTTCAATAGTCGAACATATTATATTATACAATAGTAAAAACATATATGTTCAATTATGTAAGCGCATGGACACCACTCTTAGAAGGACATTAAGTGGTGTTTAGCAATATCTGCGAGTCAGTACACCATCAGCGCCCACTGGCGGAGTCAACTGATCACGTATTGCTATGGTAAGTTGTAAAGATTTTAAACTATTTTGAACTTCGACACCTGGAAGAATTGATACTTTTGTCTCTATGAACATTCATTTCAATTATATTTTCAAATATATCAAAATTGTATATATACAAATGATTTGTCAGTTTTAATAGACGATCTGTAGTCCAGTGGTTAACACGCTGGACTGGTAATCCAGGGATCGCAGGTTCCATCCCATCTGACCCTAATTCAATTAACAGTCTTTCAGATGGGACTTTATACCGAGATCTCGTGTCGGTGTTTTACACCGTGCACATAAAAGAACCCGAGGAGACTCTGGAATGGGTCTCTGTCTGTATCATTGCACTATCCTCCAAAAATAAAAATAACGAATCTCTTCAGGAGGCGACGTTCATATGGGCAACCGGTAGCGACGATAAATAAACATAAAGCACACATTATTATATATAGTTATTTATTCAAGTCTCATCCATGTACATCATATTAACATAAACATAGATCAAACATATAGAAGTGTACATAATCATTCTCTATAGAAATATAAGATACTATAGCAGTATGTATACAATGATAAAACTATGTTAGCGTTACCAAACCTCAACTAAAACAGTATAAGAAACGCTATATTTACAATGCTAAATTTGAAGAAAAAACCCCACTATTGTGCACTGTTTAATAAATTCATTAAGACACTATAGATATCACCTTTGATCAGATCAACAAATAATTGATTTGCAGCATTGACATAAAATGCACATAAAACATTTCATCTAGATAAAATAAAATGTAGTATCTACATGCTAAGGTATATACGGTGATATTCTAAAATAGATTAACGTACAACCGTTGTAAATCCACATAGTGGTAAATTAATCATTCCACTTTACATGCATGTACCACAAACCAACATATTGGCACGATAGTTTACCTATAAACAAAATGTGCTCTTCTTTGTAAAATATCAAAACAGGCTTTGGCAATATACCTACTCAAGTATGCATCCTGGTTGGAAAAGAAATATATAAATTTCACATCTTCAGATAGAGTGATAAATGTATAATCATATGTACTTCAACAAATCTATTCTCTTAATTAATTATAATACAAACACAAATTTAAACAAGTTTATTAAAAGTACAATGCAAATCTAAAATCCTACAGTTCTACATAAATTGTACATAGCCATTCTTTTAAGAATTATAAGAGACAATAAAAGTACTGACCAAATATGGTAATATATACACTAAATACAGTATGGTCATAGTTTTATTGTAAACGATAAGAAGAAATTTAATTTTCCAATTTGAACTTAAAAGTTCATCATTGTAAAACATATATATATCTATTAACTGTAATATCACGGAATGTATGATTGCGGTCCTCTATTAGCTATAATATCACGGAATGTATGATTGCGGTCCTCTATTAACTATAATATCACGGAATGTATGATTGCGGTCCTCTATTAACTATAATATCCCGGAATGTATGATTGCGGCCCTCTATTAACTATAATCTCACGGAATGTATGATTGCGGCCCTCTATTAACTATAATATCACGGACTGTATGATTGCGGTCCTCTATTAACTATAATATCCCGGAATGTATGATTGCGGCCCTCTATTAACTATAATCTCACGGAATGTATGATTGCGGTCCTCTATTAACTATAATATCACGGAATGTATGATTGCGGCCCTCTATTAACTATAATATCACGGACTGTATGATTGCGGCCCTCTATTAACTATAATATCACGGAATGTATGATTGCGGCCCTCTATTAACTATAATATCCCGGAATGTATGATTGCGGTCCTCTATTAACTATAATCTCACGGAATGTATGATTGCGGTCCTCTATTAACTATAATATCACGGAATGTATGATTGCGGCCCTCTATTAGCTGTAATATCACGGAATGTATGATTGCGGTCCTCTATTAACTATAATATCACGGAATGTATGATTGCGGCCCTCTATTAACTATAATCTCACGGAATGTATGATTGCGGTCCTCTATTAACTATAATATCACGGAATGTATGATTGCGGCCCTCTATTAACTATAATATCACGGACTGTATGATTGCGGCCCTCTATTAACTGTAATATCACGGAATGTATGATTGCGGCCCTCTATTAACTATAATATCACGGAATGTATGATTGCGGTCCTCTATTAGCTATAATATCACGGAATGTATGATTGCGGCCCTCTATTAGCTATAATATCACGGACTGTATGATTGCGGCCCTCTATTAGCTATAATATCACGGAATGTATGATTGCGGCCCTCTATTAGCTATAATATCACGGAATGTATGATTGCGGCCCTCTATTAGCTATAATATCCCGGAATGTATGATTGCGGCCCTCTATTAACTATAATATCACGGACTGTATGATTGCGGCCCTCTATTAACTATAATCTCACGGAATGTATGATTGCGGTCCTCTATTAGCTATAATATCCCAGAATGTATGATTGCGGTCCTCTATTAACTATAATATCACGGAATGTATGATTGCGGTCCTCTATTAGCTATAATATCACGGAATGTATGATTGCGGCCCTCTATTAGCTATAATATCACGGACTGTATGATTGCGGCCCTCTATTAGCTATAATATCACGGAATGTATGATTGCGGCCCTCTATTAGCTATAATATCACGGAATGTATGATTGCGGCCCTCTATTAGCTATAATATCCCGGAATGTATGATTGCGGCCCTCTATTAACTATAATATCACGGACTGTATGATTGCGGCCCTCTATTAACTATAATCTCACGGAATGTATGATTGCGGTCCTCTATTAGCTATAATATCCCAGAATGTATGATTGCGGTCCTCTATTAGCTATAATATCACGGACTGTATGATTGCGGTCCTCTATTAACTATAATATCCCGGAATGTATGATTGCGGTCCTCTATTAACTATAATATCCCGGAATGTATGATTGCGGTCCTCTATTAACTATAATATCACGGAATGTATGATTGCGGTCCTCTATTAACTATAATATCCCGGAATGTATGATTGCGGTCCTCTATTAACTATAATATCCCGGAATGTATGATTGCGGTCCTCTATTAACTATAATATCCCGGAATGTATGATTGCGGTCCTCTATTAACTATAATATCCCGGAATGTATGATTGCGGTCCTCTATTAACTATAATATCACGGAATGTATGATTGCGGTCCTCTATTAACTATAATATCCCGGAATGTATGATTGCGGCCCTCTATTAGCTGTAATATCACGGAATGTATGATTGCGGCCCTCTATTAACTATAATCTCACGGAATGTATGATTGCGGTCCTCTATAGCTGTAATATCACGGAATGTATGATTGCGGTCCTCTATTAGCTGTAATATCACGGAATGTATGATTGCGGCCTCTATTAACTATAATCTCACGGACTGTATGATTGCGGTCCTCTATTAGCTGTAATATCACGGAATGTATGATTGCGGTCCTCTATTAGCTGTAATATCACGGAATGTATGATTGCGGCCCTCTATTAACTATAATCTCACGGACTGTATGATTGCGGTCCTCTATTAGCTGTAATATCACGGAATGTATGATTGCGGCCCTCTATTAACTATAATCTCACGGACTGTATGATTGCGGTCCCTATTAACTATAATATCCCGGAATGTATGATTGCGGTCCTCTATAGCTATAATATCCCGGAATGTATGATTGCGGCCCTCTATTAGCTGTAATATCACGGAATGTATGATTGCGGCCCTCTATTAACTATAATCTCACGGAATGTATGATTGCGGTCCTCTATTAGCTGTAATATCACGGAATGTATGATTGCGGTCTCTATTAGCTGTAATATCACGGAATGTATGATTGCGGCCCTCTATTAACTATAATCTCACGGACTGTATGATTGCGGTCCTCTATTAGCTGTAATATCACGGAATGTATGATTGCGGTCCTCTATTAACTATAATATCCCGGAATGTATGATTGCGGTCCTCTATTAACTATAATATCACGGAATGTATGATTGCGGCCCTCTATTAACTATAATATCACGGAATGTATGATTGCGGTCCTCTATTAACTGTAATATCCCGGAATGTATGATTGCGGTCCTCTATTAACTGTAATATCACGGACTGTATGATTGCGGTCCTCTATTAGCTGTAATATCACGGAATGTATGATTGCGGTCCTCTATTAGCTGTAATATCACGGAATGTATGATTGCGGCCCTCTATTAACTATAATCTCACGGACTGTATGATTGCGGTCCTCTATTAGCTGTAATATCACGGAATGTATGATTGCGGTCCTCTATTAGCTGTAATATCACGGAATGTATGATTGCGGTCCTCTATAACTATAATCTCACGGAATGTATGATTGCGGTCCTCTATTAACTATATATCACGGAATGTATGATTGCGGCCCTCTATTAGCTGTATATCACGGAATGTATGATTGCGGCCCTCTATTAACTATAATCTCACGGAATGTATGATTGCGGCCCTCTATTAACTATAATATCACGGAATGTATGATTGCGGTCCTCTATTAGCTATATATCCGGAATGTATGATTGCGGCCCTCTATTAACTATAATCTCACGGAATGTATGATTGCGGCCCTCTATTAACTATAATCTCACGGAATGTATGATTGCGGTCCTCTATTAACTATAATATCCCGGAATGTATGATTGCGGCCCTCTATTAACTATAATCTCACGGAATGTATGATTGCGGCCCTCTATTAACTATAATCTCACGGAATGTATGATTGCGGCCCTCTATTAACTATAATATCACGGAATGTATGATTGCGGTCCTCTATTAACTATAATATCACGGAATGTATGATTGCGGCCCTCTATTAACTATAATCTCACGGAATGTATGATTGCGGCCCTCTATTAACTATAATCTCACGGAATGTATGATTGCGGCCCTCTATTAACTATAATCTCACGGAATGGTATGATTGCGGTCCTCTATTAGCTGTAATATCACGGAATGTATGATTGCGGCCCTCTATTAACTATAATCTCACGGACTGTATGATTGCGGTCCTCTATTAGCTGTAATATCACGGAATGTATGATTGCGGCCCTCTATTAACTATAATCTCACGGACTGTATGATTGCGGTCCTCTATTAACTATAATATCCCGGAATGTATGATTGCGGTCCTCTATTAGCTATAATATCCCGGAATGTATGATTGCGGCCCTCTATTAGCTGTAATATCACGGAATGTATGATTGCGGCCCTCTATTAACTATAATCTCACGGAATGTATGATTGCGGTCCTCTATTAGCTGTAATATCACGGAATGTATGATTGCGGTCCTCTATTAGCTGTAATATCACGGAATGTATGATTGCGGCCCTCTATTAACTATAATCTCACGGACTGTATGATTGCGGTCCTCTATTAGCTGTAATATCACGGAATGTATGATTGCGGCCCTCTATTAACTATAATCTCACGGAATGTATGATTGCGGTCCTCTATTAGCTGTAATATCACGGAATGTATGATTGCGGTCCTCTATTAGCTGTAATATCACGGAATGTATGATTGCGGCCCTCTATTAACTATAATCTCACGGACTGTATGATTGCGGTCCTCTATTAGCTGTAATATCACGGAATGTATGATTGCGGCCCTCTATTAACTATAATATCACGGAATGTATGATTGCGGTCCTCTATTAACTGTAATATCCCGGAATGTATGATTGCGGTCCTCTATTAACTGTAATATCACGGACTGTATGATTGCGGTCCTCTATTAGCTGTAATATCACGGAATGTATGATTGCGGTCCTCTATTAGCTGTATATCACGGAATGTATGATTGCGGCCCTCTATTAACTATAATCTCACGGACTGTATGATTGCGGTCCTCTATTAGCTGTAATATCACGGAATGTATGATTGCGGTCCTCTATTAGCTGTAATATCACGGAATGTATGATTGCGGTCCTCTATTAACTATAATCTCACGGAATGTATGATTGCGGTCCTCTATTAGCTGTAATATCACGGAATGTATGATTGCGGCCCTCTATTAACTATAATCTCACGGACTGTATGATTGCGGTCCTCTATTAGCTGTAATATCACGGAATGTATGATGCGGCCCTCTATTAACTATAATATCACGGAATGTATGATTGCGGTCCTCTATTAACTGTAATATCACGGAATGTATGATTGCGGTCCTCTATTAACTATAGTGTCGCGGAATGTATGATTGCGGTCCTCTATTAACTATTATATCACGGATGTATGATTGCGGTCCTCTATTAACTATAATATCACGGACTGTATGATTGCGGTCCTCTATTAATTATAATATCACGGAATGTATGATTGCGGCCCTCTATTAGCTGTAATATCACGGAATGTATGATTGCGGTCCTCTATTAACTATAATCTCACGGAATGTATGATTGCGGCCCTCTATTAACTATAATATCACGGAATGTATGATTGCGGTCCTCTATTAGCTGTAATATCACGGAATGTATGATTGCGGCCCTCTATTAGCTGTAATATCACGGAATGTATGATTGCGGTCCTCTATTAACTATAATCTCACGGAATGTATGATTGCGGTCCTCTATTAGCTGTAATATCACGGAATGTATGATTGCGGTCCTCTATTAGCTGTAATATCACGGAATGTATGATTGCGGTCCTCTATTAGCTGTAATATCACGGAATGTATGATTGCGGCCCTCTATTAACTATAATCTCACGGAAGTATGATTGCGGCCCTCTATTAACTATAATATCACGGAATGTATGATTGCGGCCCTCTATTAACTATAATATCACGGAATGTATGATTGCGGCCCTCTATTAACTATAATATCACGGAATGTATGATTGCGGTCCTCTATTAACTATAATATCACGGAATGTATGATTGCGGCCCTCTATTAACTAATCTCACGGAATGTATGATTGCGGCCCTCTATTAACTATAATATCACGGAATGTATGATTGCGGTCCTCTATTAACTATAATATCCCGGAATGTATGATTGCGGTCCTCTATTAACTATAATCTCACGGAATGTATGATTGCGGTCCTCTATTAACTATAATATCACGGAATGTATGATTGCGGCCCTCTATTAACTATAATATCACGGAATGTATGATTGCGGCCCTCTATTAACTATAATATCACGGAATGTATGATTGCGGTCCTCTATTAACTATAATCTCACGGAATGTATGATTGCGGTCCTCTATTAACTATAATCTCACGGAATGTATGATTGCGGTCCTCTATTAACTATAATATCACGGAATGTATGATTGCGGCCCTCTATTAACTATAATATCCCGGAATGTATGATTGCGGCCCTCTATAACTATAATATCCCGGAATGTATGATTGCGGCCCTCTATTAACTATATCTCACGGAATGTATGATTGCGGTCCTCTATTAACTATAATCTCACGGAATGTATGATTGCGGCCCTCTATTAACTATAATATCACGGACTGTATGATTGCGGCCCTCTATTAACTATAATATCACGGAATGTATGATTGCGGCCCTCTATTAACTATAATATCACGGAATGTATGATTGCGGTCCTCTATTAACTATAATATCACGGAATGTATGATTGCGGTCCTCTATTAACTATAATATCACGGAATGTATGATTGCGGTCCTCTATAACTGTAATATCACGGAATGTATGATTGCGGTCCTCTATTAACTGTAATATCACGGAATGTATGATTGCGGTCCTCTATTAGCTGTAATATCACGGAATGTATGATTGCGGTCCTCTATTAGCTGTAATATCACGGAATGTATGATTGCGGTCCTCTATTAACTGTAATTCCCGGAATGTATGATTGCGGTCCTCTATTACTATAATATCACGAATGTATGATTGCGGTCCTCTATTAACTATATTCACGGAATGTATGATTGCGGTCCTCTATTAACTGTAATATCACGGAATGTATGATTGCGGCCCTCTTTAGCTGTAATATCACGGAATGTATGATTGCGGTCCTCTATTAACTATAATATCACGGAATGTATGATTGCGGTCCCTATTAGCTGTAATATCACGGAATGTATGATTGCGGTCCTCTATTAGCTGTAATATCACGGAATGTATGATTGCGGCCTCTATTAGCTGTAATATCACGGAATGTATGATTGCGGTCCTCTATTAACTATAATCTCACGGAATGTATGATTGCGGTCCTCTATTAGCTGTAATATCACGGAATGTATGATTGCGGCCCTCTATTAGCTGTAATATCACGGAATGTATGATTGCGGCCCTCTATTAACTATAATATCCCGGAATGTATGATTGCGGCCCTCTATTAACTTAATATCACGGAATGTATGATTGCGGTCCTCTATTAACTATAATATCCCGGAATGTATGATTGCGGTCCTCTATTAACTATAATATCCCGGAATGTATGATTGCGGTCCTCTATTAACTATAATATCACGGAATGTATGATTGCGGTCCTCTATTAACTATAATATCCCGGAATGTATGATTGCGGTCCTCTATTAACTATAATATCCCGGAATGTATGATTGCGGTCCTCTATTAACTATAATATCCCGGAATGTATGATTGCGGTCCTCTATTAACTATAATATCCCGGAATGTATGATTGCGGTCCTCTATTAACTATAATATCACGGAATGTATGATTGCGGTCCTCTATTAACTATAATATCCCGGAATGTATGATTGCGGCCCTCTATTAGCTGTAATATCACGGAATGTATGATTGCGGCCCTCTATTAACTATAATCTCACGGAATGTATGATTGCGGTCCTCTATAGCTGTAATATCACGGAATGTATGATTGCGGTCCTCTATTAGCTGTAATATCACGGAATGTATGATTGCGGCCTCTATTAACTATAATCTCACGGACTGTATGATTGCGGTCCTCTATTAGCTGTAATATCACGGAATGTATGATTGCGGTCCTCTATTAGCTGTAATATCACGGAATGTATGATTGCGGCCCTCTATTAACTATAATCTCACGGACTGTATGATTGCGGTCCTCTATTAGCTGTAATATCACGGAATGTATGATTGCGGCCCTCTATTAACTATATCTCACGGACTGTATGATTGCGGTCCTCTATTAACTATAATATCCCGGAATGTATGATTGCGGTCCTCTATAGCTATAATATCCCGGAATGTATGATTGCGGCCCTCTATTAGCTGTAATATCACGGAATGTATGATTGCGGCCCTCTATTAACTATAATCTCACGGAATGTATGATTGCGGTCCTCTATTAGCTGTAATATCACGGAATGTATGATTGCGGTCCTCTATTAGCTGTAATATCACGGAATGTATGATTGCGGCCCTCTATTAACTATAATCTCACGGACTGTATGATTGCGGTCCTCTATTAGCTGTAATATCACGGAATGTATGATTGCGGTCCTCTATTAGCTGTAATATCACGGAATGTATGATTGCGGTCCTCTATTAACTATAATATCACGGATGTTGTTGGGTTTTTTTTGGTGTTGTTGGGTTTTTTGTTTGGTGTTGTTGGGTTTTTTGTTTGGCTGTATGATTGCGGTCCTCTATTAGCTGTAATATCACGGAATGTATGATTGCGGTCCTCTATTAGCTGTAATATCACGGAATGTATGATTGCGGCCCTCTATTAACTATAATCTCACGGACTGTATGATTGCGGTCCTCTATTAGCTGTAATATCACGGAATGTATGATTGCGGTCCTCTATTAGCTGTAATATCACGGAATGTATGATTGCGGTCCTCTATTAACTATAATCTCACGGAATGTATGATTGCGGTCCTCTATTAACTATAATATCACGGAATGTATGATTGCGGCCCTCTATTAGCTGTAATATCACGGAATGTATGATTGCGGCCCTCTATTAACTATAATCTCACGGAATGTATGATTGCGGCCCTCTATTAACTATAATATCACGGAATGTATGATTGCGGTCCTCTATTAGCTATAATATCCCGGAATGTATGATTGCGGCCCTCTATTAACTATAATCTCACGGAATGTATGATTGCGGTCCTCTATTAACTATAATCTCACGGAATGTATGATTGCGGTCCTCTATTAACTATAATATCCCGGAATGTATGATTGCGGCCCTCTATTAACTATAATCTCACGGAATGTATGATTGCGGCCCTCTATTAACTATAATCTCACGGAATGTATGATTGCGGCCCTCTATTAACTATAATATCACGGAATGTATGATTGCGGTCCTCTATTAACTATAATATCACGGAATGTATGATTGCGGCCCTCTATTAACTATAATCTCACGGAATGTATGATTGCGGCCCTCTATTAACTATAATCTCACGGAATGTATGATTGCGGCCCTCTATTAACTATAATATCACGGACTGTATGATTGCGGCCCTCTATTAACTATAATATCCCGGAATGTATGATTGCGGTCCTCTATTAGCTATAATATCCCGGAATGTATGATTGCGGCCCTCTATTAGCTGTAATATCACGGAATGTATGATTGCGGCCCTCTATTAACTATAATCTCACGGAATGTATGATTGCGGTCCTCTATTAGCTGTAATATCACGGAATGTATGATTGCGGTCCTCTATTAGCTGTAATATCACGGAATGTATGATTGCGGCCCTCTATTAACTATAATCTCACGGACTGTATGATTGCGGTCCTCTATTAGCTGTAATATCACGGAATGTATGATTGCGGTCCTCTATTAGCTGTAATATCACGGAATGTATGATTGCGGCCCTCTATTAACTATAATCTCACGGACTGTATGATTGCGGTCCTCTATTAGCTGTAATATCACGGAATGTATGATTGCGGCCCTCTATTAACTATAATCTCACGGACTGTATGATTGCGGTCCTCTATTAACTATAATATCCCGGAATGTATGATTGCGGTCCTCTATTAGCTATAATATCCCGGAATGTATGATTGCGGCCCTCTATTAGCTGTAATATCACGGAATGTATGATTGCGGCCCTCTATTAACTATAATCTCACGGAATGTATGATTGCGGTCCTCTATTAGCTGTAATATCACGGAATGTATGATTGCGGTCCTCTATTAGCTGTAATATCACGGAATGTATGATTGCGGCCCTCTATTAACTATAATCTCACGGACTGTATGATTGCGGTCCTCTATTAGCTGTAATATCACGGAATGTATGATTGCGGCCCTCTATTAACTATAATCTCACGGAATGTATGATTGCGGTCCTCTATTAGCTGTAATATCACGGAATGTATGATTGCGGTCCTCTATTAGCTGTAATATCACGGAATGTATGATTGCGGCCCTCTATTAACTATAATCTCACGGACTGTATGATTGCGGTCCTCTATTAGCTGTAATATCACGGAATGTATGATTGCGGCCCTCTATTAACTATAATATCACGGAATGTATGATTGCGGTCCTCTATTAACTGTAATATCCCGGAATGTATGATTGCGGTCCTCTATTAACTGTAATATCACGGACTGTATGATTGCGGTCCTCTATTAGCTGTAATATCACGGAATGTATGATTGCGGTCCTCTATTAGCTGTAATATCACGGAATGTATGATTGCGGCCCTCTATTAACTATAATCTCACGGACTGTATGATTGCGGTCCTCTATTAGCTGTAATATCACGGAATGTATGATTGCGGTCCTCTATTAGCTGTAATATCACGGAATGTATGATTGCGGTCCTCTATTAACTATAATCTCACGGAATGTATGATTGCGGTCCTCTATTAGCTGTAATATCACGGAATGTATGATTGCGGCCCTCTATTAACTATAATCACGGACTGTATGATTGCGGTCCTCTATTAGCTGTAATATCACGGAATGTATGATTGCGGTCCTCTATTAGCTGTAATATCACGGAATGTATGATTGCGGTCCTCTATTAACTATAATCTCACGGAATGTATGATTGCGGTCCTCTATTAGCTGTAATATCACGGAATGTATGATTGCGGTCCTCTATTAGCTGTAATATCACGGAATGTATGATTGCGGTCCTCTATTAACTATAATCTCACGGAATGTATGATTGCGGCCCTCTATTAACTATAATCTCACGGAATGTATGATTGCGGCCCTCTATTAACTATAATCTCACGGAATGTATGATTGCGGTCCTCTATTAACTATAATCTCACGGAATGTATGATTGCGGCCCTCTATTAACTATAATCTCACGGAATGTATGATTGCGGCCCTCTATTAACTATAATCTCACGGAATGTATGATTGCGGCCCTCTATTAACTTATAATATCCCGGAATGTATGATTGCGGCCCTCTATTAACTATAATCTCACGGAATGTATGATTGCGGTCCTCTATTAACTATAATCTCACGGAATGTATGATTGCGGCCCTCTATTAACTATAATCTCACGGAATGTATGATTGCGGCCCTCTATTAACTATAATATCACTGAATGCGCTCCATAGCCTGCCATAAGAATGAACGGTTTGTAAACGACTGGTGTGGGCCTCGGCGTGGGCCTCACTAAGTGATAGGTGTTCACATGATTCATGACGCCGGATTCCACCAGGAAAAAAGGTCTCAAAAGCGCTCAATCTAATGTTGTAGACACTTGTTTGACAATTGAGCCAAACTATATTTGTATAATTGTTTTAATAAACGGATCCAAAACAGTTTTATATTGCTCGGTTTTGAAATGATATTATATATTGAAGCATGCCTTTATTTATAATCAATATAAAGTTGAAAGGTATGGACACACGTGCATATATTTGATATAAACCTCGACTGAGATACTTTAATGACCTGCAAATAAACTTCAAACACGAGCATGACATCACTGCATTGTATTTCATTAGATTAAAACTGATCATAGACGTTTATTGACATTGTACTCCAGTATAGAGCGCATACGTTTGGGGTCTGGACAAGCTGGTTCTGGTTCAAAACCAATTAAAAATAAATAAATAAGAACATTGTGATAAACAATAGGCTTGGCGTGGGTCAAAGTCCTGTTATACAGGGTGCTCATTATGGAACAATTGTCCAGCCCGTATAACGCTTGAGTGATAAATTATCTACTTTTAAAACAACTGTCAAAAATTATTTGCTGGAAAAATTGTCATAATTTTTAATTTATATTGTATGTTTTTCGGCAGAGGATTTAGTTTTATTTTTAATAGTATTTTTTATGTCAATTTCCAATTCCTTTAGTATTAATATTGTTTTAAATCTCAGAAATCAGCATTAAGTACAACATTTATCTGTGATATTTATATATAATTTTAATGTGTAAGATACTTGGATGTAAAACTAAATGTTTAATTTAATTTAAACAATATTTTATTTCAATGAATATACTTTTATTTGTATTATGTTCTATGCAATCATTGTTAAATTCTTAATTGAAGTAATTAAAATTTTAAATGTCACCATGTGTGTCATGCCACCAGCACAGAGGACCGCAATGGAAATAAGAGTTCTCTCTGTTTGTGTTATCCTCGGTGTTGGTGTGCATGCCATGGTGTATTTATGTGTTATCCTCGGTGTTGGTGTGCATGCCATGGTGTATTTATGTGTTATCCTCGGTGTTGGTGTGCATGCCATGGTGTATTTATGTGTTATCATCGGTGTTGGTGTGCATGCCATGGTATATTTATGTGTTATCTTCGGTGTTGGTGTGCATGCCATGGTGTATTTATGTGTTATCCTCGGTGTTGGTGTGCATGCCATGGTGTATTTATGTGTTATCTTCGGTGTTGGTGTGCATGCCATGGTGTATTTATGTGTTATCCTCGGTGTTGGTGTGCATGCCATGGTGTATTTATGTGTTATCATCGGTGTTGGTGTGCATGCCATGGTGTATTTATGTGTTATCATCGGTGTTGGTGTGCATGCCATGGTATATTTATGTGTTATCTTCGGTGTTGGTGTGCATGCCATGGTGTATTTATGTGTTATCATCGGTGTTGGTGTGCATGCCATGGTATATTTATGTGTTATCCTCGGTGTTGGTGTGCATGCCATGGTATATTTATTCTCGTGTGTTCTTACGTTTATTTATCGTCGCTACCGGTTGCCCATATGAGCGACGCCTCCTGAAGAGATTAGTTATTTTAGATTTTGGAGGATAGTGCATGATACAGACAGAGACCCATTCCAGAATCTCCTCTGGTTCTTTTACGTGCACGGTGTAAAGCACCGACACGAGACCTCGGTTTAACATCCCATCTGAAAGACTGTTAATTTTATTAGGGTCAGACGGGGGATCGAACCTGCGATCCCTGGATTACCAGTCCAGCGTATTACCACTGGACTATACAGATCCGTCTGTTATTCACGTATATGTGATATTTTTCTTTTTATACTGTACATGTTGTTTTAGATGTCCAAACGTAAAGTGTTAAAAAGTAAAGTGTTTGTTTATTGTAGTGTTCTATTTAAAGGGCCAGCCATTTCTGACTTATGATACACCTCTTTTTATGAACATCAGTACTTCCCGAATCCTATGCGTGTATGCCAGGCTGGTAGGCAATCGGTAACAATTATTTAACTAGCTGGCGGCTCACCAACCGTCCATGTATCATGTACCAATGTCCATGTATGCATTCCTTGCCGAAATAAATCTATACATCTATGTCCAGACCCCAAGCATCTGTGGTATAAATCTAATGTGGCAATGATTGGCGGATACCTTCTATACGGCGTTATGTTATTATACTGCCTGGGTTACAAGGGGATAGCATGGATACTCCTGTGATACAAGGTGATGCTACAGTAGGATACTGTTTCTTTGTTGGTTTTTGCAATACCATAATGACAGTCAAATATGATTAATTTGCTTGGATTTGTTTTTAAGATTTGTAACATTGTCCAACATCTGTATATGCAAACTATATATGCAACATTGTCCAACATCTGTATATGCAAACTGTATATGCAACATTGTCCAACATCTGTATATGCAAACTGTATATGCAACATTGTCCAACATCTGTATATGCAACATTGTCCAACAACTGTATATGCAACATCTGTATATGCAACATTGTCCAACATCTGTATATGTTGCCCATATATCATTGAAAACTCACTTTTTTGTGCAAGCACATGGAGATTAAGGTTCGACAATACTCTGGACGTGCATAAAGTGACTGTGTGTATATAACATATTATTAATTATTTTGGATTTGTAACTACACTTATTTAATTTCGGATATACATGTTTTTTATCAATGCTAAAATGACTTTTGTTTATCTATGTAAAATAGATTTATTTTACTTCATATTGTAATGTTGAAATACTTTTTGTTTTATTATTATGTCCTTTTGTATTTGTTCTTAAACTTTATCTGTAAATTGCAATCATTATTTTAAGTATAAGGTTTATCTGTACTTTTACCACTTGACTTCTATTTTTGTACTTTTTATTCTATATGTGTTAATTGTTACATGAACATGTAAAGCGCTTTTGAACGTATAATTTTTATATGATAAAGGCGCTATATAAATATCGTATAATAATAATAATATATGCAACATTGTCCAACAACTGTATATGCAAACTGTATATGCAACATTGTCCAACATCTGTATATGCAAACTGTATATGCAACATTGTCCAACATCTGTATATGCACACTGTATATGCAACATTGTCCAACAACTGTATATGCAAATTGTATATGCAACATTGTCCAACAACTGTATATGCAACATTATCCAACAACTGTATATGCAACATTGTCCAACATCTGTATATGCAAACTGTATATGCAACATTGTCCAACAACTGTATATGCAACATTGTCCAACATATGTATATGCAAACTGTATATGCAACATTGTCCAACATCTGTATATGCAACATTGTCCAACATCTGTATATGCAAACTGTATATGTAACATTGTCCAACATCTGTATATGCAACAGTGTCCAACATCTGTATATGCAACATTGTCCAACATATGTATATGCAAACTGTATATGTAACATTGTCCAACATCTGTATATGCAACAGTGTCCAACATATGTATATGCAACAGTGTCCAACATCTGTATATGCAACATTGTCCAACAACTATATATGCAAACTGTATATGCAACATTGTGCAACATATGTATATGCAACATTGTCCAACATCTGTATATGCAACATTGTCCAACATCTGTATATGCAAACTGTATATGCAACATTGTCCAACAACTGTATATGCAACATTGTGCAACATCTGTCTATGCAACATTGTCCAACATCTGTATATGCAACATTGTCCAACATCTATATATGCAACATTGTCCAACATCTGTATATGCAACATTGTGCAACATCTGTATATGCAACATTGTCCAACATCTATATATACAACATTGTCCAACATCTATATATGCTATATTGTCCAACATCTGTATATGCAACATTGTCCAACATCTATATATGCAACATTGTCCAACATCTATATATGCAACATTGTCCAACAACTGTATATGCAACATTGTGCAACATCTGTATATGCAACATTGTCCAACATCTGTATATGCAACATTGTCCAACATCTGTATATGCAACATTGTCCAACATCTGTATATGCAACATTGTCCAACATATGTATATGCAAACTGTATATGCAACATTGTCCAACATCTGTATATGCAACATTATCCAACATCTGTATATGCAACATTGTCCAACATCTGTATATGCAAACTGTATATGCAACATTGTCCAACATATGTATATGCAACATTGTCCAACATCTGTATATGCAAACTGTATATGCAACATTGTCCAACATATGTATATGCAACATTGTCCAACATCTGTATATGCAAACTGTATATGCAACATTGTCCAACATCTGTATATGCAACATTGTCCAACATCTGTATATGCAAACTGTATATGCAACATTGTCCAACCACTGTATATGCAACATTGTCCAACATATGTATATGCAACATTGTCCAACATCTGTATATGCAAACTGTATATGCAACATTGTCCAACATATGTATATGCAACATTGTCCAACATCTGTATATGCAAACTGTATATGCAACATTGTCCAACATCTGTATATGCAACATTGTCCAACATCTGTATATGCAAACTGTATATGCAACATTGTCCAACATCTGTATATGCAACATTATCCAACATCTGTATATGCAACATTGTCCAACATCTGTATATGCAAACTGTATATGCAACATTGTCCAACATATGTATATGCAAACTGTATATGCAACATTGTCCAACAACTGTATATGCAACATTGTCCAACATCTGTATATGCAACATTGTCCAACATCTGTATATGCAACATTGTCCAACATCTGTATATGCAACATTATCCAACATCTGTATATGCAACATTGTCCAACATCTGTATATGCAAACTGTATATGCAACATTGTCCAACATATGTATATGCAACATTGTCCAACATCTGTATATGCAACATTGTCCAACATCTGTATATGCAACATTGTCCAATATCTGTATATGCAACATTGTCCAACATCTGTATATGCAACATTGTCCAACAACTGTATATGCAACACTATCCAACATCTGTATATGCAACATTGTCCAACATCTGTATATGCAACATTGTCCAACAACTGTATATGCAACATTGTCCAACAACTGTATATGCAACATTGTCCAACAACTGTATATGCAACATTGTCCAACAACTGTATATGCAACATTGTCCAACAACTGTATATGCAAACTGTATATGCAACATTGTCCATCATCTGTATATGCAACATTATCCAACATCTGTATATGCAAACTGTATATGCAACATTGTCCAACATCTGTATATGCAACATTGTCCAACATCTGTATATGCAAACTGTATATGCAACATTATCCAACATCTGTATATGCAACATTGTCCAACATCTGTATATGCAAACTGTATATGCAACATTGTCCAACATCTGTATATGCAAACTGTATATGCAACATTGTCCAACAACTGTATATGCAACATTGTCCAACATCTGTATATGCAACATTGTCCAACATCTGTATATGCAACATTGTCCAACATATGTATATGCAACAATGTCCAACATCTGTATATGCAACATTGTCCAACATCTGTATATGCAACATTGTCCAACATCTATATATGCAACATTGTCCAACATCTGTATATGCAACATTGTCCAACATCTGTATATGCAACATTGTCCAACATCTGTATATGCAACATTGTCCAACATCTGTATATGCAAACTGTATATGCAACATTGTCCAACATCTGTATATGCAACATTGTCCAACAACTGTATATGCAACATTGTCCAACAACTGTATATGCAACATTATACATTGTCCAACAACTGTATATGCAACATTGTCCAACAACTGTATATGCAACATTATCCAACAGCTGTATATGCAACATTGTCCAACATCTGTATATGCAACATTGTCCAACAACTGTATATGCAACATTGTCCAACAACTGTATATGCAACATTGTCCAACAACTGTATATGCAACATTGTCCAACAACTGTATATGCAACATTGTCCAACAACTGTATATGCAACATTGTCCAACATCTATATATGCAACATTGTCCAACATCTGTATATGCAAACTGTATGTGCAACATTGTCCAACAACTGTATATGCAACATTGTCCAACAACTATATATGCAACATTGTCCAACAACTGTATATGCAACATTGTCCAACAACTGTATATGCAAACTGTATGTGCAACATTGTCCAACATCTATATATGCAACATTGTCCAACAACTGTATATGCAACATTGTCCAACATCTATATATGCAACATTGTCCAACATCTATATATGCAACATTGTCCAACAACTGTATATGCAACATTGTCCAACAACTGTATATGCAACATTGTCCAACATCTATATATGCAACATTGTCCAACAACTGTATATGCAACATTGTCCAACAACTGTATATGCAAACTGTATGTGCAACATTGTCCAACATCTATATATGCAACATTGTCCAACATCTGTATATGCAAACTGTATATGCAACATTGTCCAACATCTATATATGCAACATTGTCCAACAACTGTATAGTGGACACATTGGACAACCCACCAACATCCACATTGGACGATCTACCAACATCCACATTGGAAAATCTACCAACATCCACATTGGACAATCTACCAACATCCACATTGGACGATCTACCAACATCCACATTGGACGATCTACCAACATCCACATTGGACAACCCACCAATATCCACATTGGACAATCTACCAATATCCACATTGGACAACCCACCAATATCCACATTGGACAATCTACCAACATCCACATTGGACAACCCACCAATATCCACATTGGACAATCTACCAATATCCACATTGGACAATCTACCAACATCCACATTGGACAATCTACCAACATCCACATTGGACAATCTACCAATATCCACATTGGAAAATCTACCAATATCCACATGGGACAATCTACCAATATCCACATTGGACAAACTACCAACATCCACATTGGACAACCCACCAATATCCACATTGGACAATCTACCAACATCCACATTGGACAACCCACCAATATCCACATTGGACGATCTACCAACATCCACATTGGACAACCCACCAATATCCACATTGGACAATCTACCAATATCCACATTGGACAACCCACCAATATCCACATTGGACAATCTACCAACATCCACATTGGACAACCCACCAATATCCACATTGGACAATCTACCAATATCCACATTGGACAATCTACCAACATCCACATTGGACAATCTACCAACATCCACATTGGACAATCTACCAATATCCACATTGGAAAATCTACCAATATCCACATGGGACAATCTACCAATATCCACATTGGACAAACTACCAACATCCACATTGGACAACCCACCAATATCCACATTGGACAATCTACCAACATCCACATTGGACAACCCACCAATATCCACATTGGACGATCTACCAACATCCACATTGGACAACCCACCAATATCCACATTGGACAATCTACCAATATCCACATTGGACAACCCACCAATATCCACATTGGACAATCTACCAACATCCACATTGGACAACCCACCAATATCCACATTGGACAATCTACCAATATCCACATTGGACAATCTACCAACATCCACATTGGACAACCCACCAATATCCACATTGGACAATCTACCAACATCCACATTGGACAACCCACCAATATCCACATTGGACAATCTACCAACATCCACATTGGACAACCCACCAATATCCACATTGGACAATCTACCAACATCCACATTGGACAACCCACCATATCCACATTGGACAATCTACCAACATCCACATTGGACAATCTACTAACACCCACATTAGACAACCTACCAACATCCACATTGGACAATCTACCAACATCCACATTGGACAACCCACCAACATCCACATTGGACAACCTACCAACATCCACATTGGACAAATACCAACATCCACATTGGACAACCCACCAACATCCACATTGGACAATATACCAACATCCACATTGGACAATCTACCAACATCCACATTGGACAATCTACCAACATCCACATTGGACAACCTACCAACATCCACATTGTCCAACATCTGTATATGCAACATTGTCCAACATCTGTATATGCAACATTGTCCAACATCTGTATATGCAACATTGTCCAACATATGTATATGCAACATTGTCCAACATCTGTATATGCAACATTGTCCAACATCTGTATATGCAACATTGTCCAACATCTATATATGCAACATTGTCCAACATCTGTATATGCAACATTGTCCAACATCTGTATATGCAACATTGTCCAACATCTGTATATGCAACATTGTCCAACATCTGTATATGCAAACTGTATATGCAACATTGTCCAACATCTGTATATGCAACATTGTCCAACATCTGTATATGCAACATTGTCTAACATCTTTATATGCAACATTGTCCAACATCTGTATATGCAACATTATCCAACATCTGTATATGCAACATTGTCCAACATCTGTATATGCAAACTGTATATGCAACATTGTCCAACATATGTATATGCAACATTGTCCAACATCTGTATATGCAACATTGTCCAACATCTGTATATGCAACATTGTCCAATATCTGTATATGCAACATTGTCCAACATCTGTATATGCAACATTGTCCAACAACTGTATATGTAACACTATCCAAAATCTGTATATGCAACATTGTCCAACATCTGTATATGCAACATTGTCCAACAACTGTATATGCAACATTGTCCAACAACTGTATATGCAACATTGTCCAACATCTGTATATGCAACATTGTCCAACATCTGTATATGCAACATTGTCCAACATCTATGTATGCAACATTGTCCAACAACTGTATATGCAACATTGTCCAACAACTATATATGCAAACTGTATGTGCAACATTGTCCAACATCTATATATGCAACATTGTCCAACATCTGTATATGCAAACTGTATATGCAACATTGTCCAACATCTATATATGCAACATTGTCCAACAACTGTATAGTGGACACATTGGACAACCCACCAACATCCACATTGGACGATCTACCAACATCCACATTGGAAAATCTACCAACATCCACATTGGACAATCTACCAACATCCACATTGGACGATCTACCAACATCCACATTGGACGATCTACCAACATCCACATTGGAAAATCTACCAACATCCACATTGGACGATCTACCAACATCCACATTGGACGATCTACCAACATCCACATTGGAAAATCTACCAACATCCACATTGGACAATCTACCAACATCCACATTGGAAAATCTACCAATATCCACATTGGACAAGCTACCAACATCCACATTGGACAACCCACCAATATCCACATTGGACAATCTACCAACATCCACATTGGACAACCCACCAATATCCACATTGGACAATCTACCAACATCCACATTGGACAACCCACCAATATCCACATTGGACAATCTACCAATATCCACATTGGACAATCTACCAACATCCACATTGGAAAATCTACCAATATCCACATGGGACAATCTACCAATATCCACATTGGACAAACTACCAACATCCACATTGGACAACCCACCAATATCCACATTGGACAATCTACCAACACCCACATTGGACAACCCACCAATATCCACATTGGACAATCTACCAACATCCACATTGGACAACCCACCAATATCCACATTGGACAATCTACCAACATCCACATTGGACAACCCACCAATATCCACATTGGACAATCTACCAACATCCACATTGGACAATCTACTAACACCCACATTAGACAACCTACCAACATCCACATTGGACAATCTACCAACATCCACATTGGACAACCCACCAACATCCACATTGGACAACCTACCAACATCCACATTGGACAAATACCAACATCCACATTGGACAACCCACCAACATCCACATTGGACAATATACCAACATCCACATTGGACAATCTACCAACATCCACATTGGACAATCTACCAACATCCACATTGGACAACCTACCAACATCCACATTGTCCAACATCTGTATATGCAACATTGTCCAACATCTGTATATGCAACATTGTCCAACATCTGTATATGCAACATTGTCCAACATATGTATATGCAACATTGTCCAACATCTGTATATGCAACATTGTCCAACATCTGTATATGCAACATTGTCCAACATCTATATATGCAACATTGTCCAACATCTGTATATGCAACATTGTCCAACATCTGTATATGCAACATTGTCCAACATCTGTATATGCAACATTGTCCAACATCTGTATAGTGGACACATTGGACAACCCACCAACATCCACATTGGACGATCTACCAACATCCACATTGGAAAATCTACCAACATCCACATTGGACAATCTACCAACATCCACATTGGACGATCTACCAACATCCACATTGGACGATCTACCAACATCCACATTGGAAAATCTACCAACATCCACATTGGACAATCTACCAACATCCACATTGGAAAATCTACCAATATCCACATTGGACAAACTACCAACATCCACATTGGACAACCCACCAATATCCACATTGGACAATCTACCAACATCCACATTGGACAACCCACCAATATCCACATTGGACAATCTACCAACATCCACATTGGACAACCCACCAATATCCACATTGGACAATCTACCAATATCCACATTGGACAACCCACCAATATCCACATTGGACAATCTACCAACATCCACATTGGACAATCTACTAACACCCACATTAGACAACCTACCAACATCCACATTGGACAATCTACCAACATCCACATTGGAAAATCTACCAACATCCACATTGGACAATCTACCAACATCCACATTGGACGATCTACCAACATCCACATTGGACGATCTACCAACATCCACATTGGAAAATCTACCAACATCCACATTGGACAATCTACCAACATCCACATTGGAAAATCTACCAATATCCACATTGGACAAACTACCAACATCCACATTGGACAACCCACCAATATCCACATTGGACAATCTACCAACATCCACATTGGACAACCCACCAATATCCACATTGGACAATCTACCAACATCCACATTGGACAACCCACCAATATCCACATTGGACAATCTACCAATATCCACATTGGACAATCTACCAACATCCACATTGGACAATCTACCAACATCCACATTGGACAATCTACCAATATCCACATTGGAAAATCTACCAATATCCACATTGGACAATCTACCAATATCCACATTGGACAATCTACCAACATCCACATTGGACAATCTACCAATATCCACATTGGACAATCTACCAACATCCACATTGGACAACCCACCAATATCCACATTGGACAATCTACCAACATCCACATTGGACAACCCACCAATATCCACATTGGACAATCTACCAACATCCACATTGGACAACCCACCAATATCCACATTGGACAATCTACCAACATCCACATTGGACAACCCACCAATATCCACATTGGACAATCTACCAACATCCACATTGGACAACCCACCAATATCCACATTGGACAATCTACCAACATCCACATTGGACAATCTACCAACACCCACATTGGACAACCCACCAATATCCACATTGGACAATCTACCAACATCCACATTGGACACCCACCAATATCCACATTGGACAATCTACCAACATCCACATTGGACAACCCACCAATATCCACATTGGACAATCTACCAACATCCACATTGGACAACCCACCAATATCCACATTGGACAATCTACCAACATCCACATTGGACAATCTACTAACACCCACATTAGACAACCTACCAACATCCACATTGGACAATCTACCAACATCCACATTGGACAACCCACCAACATCCACATTGGACAACCTACCAACATCCACATTGGACAAATACCAACATCCACATTGGACAACCCACCAACATCCACATTGGACAATATACCAACATCCACATTGGACAATCTACCAACATCCACATTGGACAATCTACCAACATCCACATTGGACAACCTACCAACATCCACATTGTCCAACATCTGTATATGCAACATTGTCCAACATCTGTATATGCAACATTGTCCAACATCTGTATATGCAACATTGTCCAACATATGTATATGCAACATTGTCCAACATCTGTATATGCAACATTGTCCAACATCTGTATATGCAACATTGTCCAACATCTATATATGCAACATTGTCCAACATCTGTATATGCAACATTGTCCAACATCTGTATATGCAACATTGTCCAACATCTGTATATGCAACATTGTCCAACATCTGTATATGCAAACTGTATATGCAACATTGTCCAACATCTGTATATGCAACATTGTCCAACATCTGTATATGCAACATTGTCTAACATCTTTATATGCAACATTGTCCAACATCTGTATATGCAACATTATCCAACATCTGTATATGCAACATTGTCCAACATCTGTATATGCAAACTGTATATGCAACATTGTCCAACATATGTATATGCAACATTGTCCAACATCTGTATATGCAACATTGTCCAACATCTGTATATGCAACATTGTCCAATATCTGTATATGCAACATTGTCCAACATCTGTATATGCAACATTGTCCAACAACTGTATATGTAACACTATCCAAAATCTGTATATGCAACATTGTCCAACATCTGTATATGCAACATTGTCCAACAACTGTATATGCAACATTGTCCAACAACTGTATATGCAACATTGTCCAACATCTGTATATGCAACATTGTCCAACATCTGTATATGCAACATTGTCCAACATCTATGTATGCAACATTGTCCAACAACTGTATATGCAACATTGTCCAACAACTATATATGCAAACTGTATGTGCAACATTGTCCAACATCTATATATGCAACATTGTCCAACATCTGTATATGCAAACTGTATATGCAACATTGTCCAACATCTATATATGCAACATTGTCCAACAACTGTATAGTGGACACATTGGACAACCCACCAACATCCACATTGGACGATCTACCAACATCCACATTGGAAAATCTACCAACATCCACATTGGACAATCTACCAACATCCACATTGGACGATCTACCAACATCCACATTGGACGATCTACCAACATCCACATTGGAAAATCTACCAACATCCACATTGGACGATCTACCAACATCCACATTGGACGATCTACCAACATCCACATTGGAAAATCTACCAACATCCACATTGGACAATCTACCAACATCCACATTGGAAAATCTACCAATATCCACATTGGACAAACTACCAACATCCACATTGGACAACCCACCAATATCCACATTGGACAATCTACCAACATCCACATTGGACAACCCACCAATATCCACATTGGACAATCTACCAACATCCACATTGGACAACCCACCAATATCCACATTGGACAATCTACCAATATCCACATTGGACAATCTACCAACATCCACATTGGACAATCTACCAACATCCACATTGGACAATCTACCAATATCCACATTGGAAAATCTACCAATATCCACATGGGACAATCTACCAATATCCACATTGGACAAACTACCAACATCCACATTGGACAACCCACCAATATCCACATTGGACAATCTACCAACATCCACATTGGACAACCCACCAATATCCACATTGGACAATCTACCAACATCCACATTGGACAACCCACCAATATCCACATTGGACAATCTACCAATATCCACATTGGACAATCTACCAACATCCACATTGGACAATCTACCAACATCCACATTGGACAATCTACCAATATCCACATTGGAAAATCTACCAATATCCACATGGGACAATCTACCAATATCCACATTGGACAAACTACCAACATCCACATTGGACAACCCACCAATATCCACATTGGACAATCTACCAACACCCACATTGGACAACCCACCAATATCCACATTGGACAATCTACCAACACCCACATTGGACAACCCACCAATATCCACATTGGACAATCTACCAACATCCACATTGGACAACCCACCAATATCCACATTGGACAATCTACCAACATCCACATTGGACAACCCACCAATATCCACATTGGACAATCTACCAACATCCACATTGGACAACCCACCAATATCCACATTGGACAATCTACCAACATCCACATTGGACAATCTACCAACACCCACATTGGACAACCCACCAATATCCACATTGGACAATCTACCAACATCCACATTGGACAACCCACCAATATCCACATTGGACAATCTACCAACATCCACATTGGACAACCCACCAATATCCACATTGGACAATCTACCAACATCCACATTGGACAACCCACCAATATCCACATTGGACAATCTACCAACATCCACATTGGACAATCTACTAACACCCACATTAGACAACCTACCAACATCCACATTGGACAATCTACCAACATCCACATTGGACAACCCACCAACATCCACATTGGACAACCTACCAACATCCACATTGGACAAATACCAACATCCACATTGGACAACCCACCAACATCCACATTGGACAATATACCAACATCCACATTGGACAATCTACCAACATCCACATTGGACAATCTACCAACATCCACATTGGACAACCTACCAACATCCACATTGTCCAACATCTGTATATGCAACATTGTCCAACATCTGTATATGCAACATTGTCCAACATCTGTATATGCAACATTGTCCAACATATGTATATGCAACATTGTCCAACATCTGTATATGCAACATTGTCCAACATCTGTATATGCAACATTGTCCAACATCTGTATATGCAAATGCAACATTGTCCAACATCTGTATATGCAACATTGTCCAACATCTGTATATGCAACATTGTCCAACATCTGTATATGCAACATTATACATTGTCCAACATCTGTATATGCAACATTGTCCAACATCTGTATATGCAACATTGTCCAACATCTGTATATGCAACATTGTCCAACATCTGTATATGCAACATTGTCCAACATCTGTATATGCAACATTGTCCAACAACTGTATATGCAACATTGTCCAACATCTGTATATGCAACATTGTCCAACATCTGTATATGCAACATTGTCCAACATCTGTATATGCAACATTGTCCAACATCTGTATATGCAACATTGTCCAACATCTGTATATGCAAACTGTATATGTAACATTATCCAAAATCTGTATATGCAACATTGTCCAACATCTGTATATGCAACATTGTCCAACAACTGTATATGCAACATTGTCCAACAACTGTATATGCAACATTGTCCAACATCTGTATATGCAACATTGTCCAACATCTGTATATGCAACATTGTCCAACATCTATGTATGCAACATTGTCCAACAACTGTATATGCAACATTGTCCAACAACTATATATGCAAACTGTATGTGCAACATTGTCCAACATCTATATATGCAACATTGTCCAACATCTGTATATGCAAACTGTATATGCAACATTGTCCAACATCTATATATGCAACATTGTCCAACAACTGTATAGTGGACACATTGGACAACCCACCAACATCCACATTGGACGATCTACCAACATCCACATTGGAAAATCTACCAACATCCACATTGGACAATCTACCAACATCCACATTGGACGATCTACCAACATCCACATTGGACGATCTACCAACATCCACATTGGAAAATCTACCAACATCCACATTGGACGATCTACCAACATCCACATTGGACGATCTACCAACATCCACATTGGAAAATCTACCAACATCCACATTGGACAATCTACCAACATCCACATTGGAAAATCTACCAATATCCACATTGGACAAACTACCAACATCCACATTGGACAACCCACCAATATCCACATTGGACAATCTACCAACATCCACATTGGACAACCCACCAATATCCACATTGGACAATCTACCAACATCCACATTGGACAACCCACCAATATCCACATTGGACAATCTACCAACATCCACATTGGACAATCTACCAATATCCACATTGGACAATCTACCAACATCCACATTGGACAATCTACCAATATCCACATTGGAAAATCTACCAACATCCACATTGGACAATCTACCAATATCCACATTGGACAATCTACCAACATCCACATTGGACAATCTACCAACATCCACATTGGACAATCTACCAACATCCACATTGGACAATCTACCAATATCCACATTGGACAATCTACCAACATCCACATTGGACAACCCACCAATATCCACATTGGACAATCTACCAACATCCACATTGGACAACCCACCAATATCCACATTGGACAATCTACCAACATCCACATTGGACAACCCACCAATATCCACATTGGACAATCTACCAACATCCACATTGGACAACCTACCAACATCCACATTGGACAATCTACCAACATCCACATTGGACAACCCACCAACATCCACATTGGACAATCTACCAACATCCACATTGGACAACCCACCAACATCCACATTGGACAATATACCAACATCCACATTGGACAATCTACCAACATCCACATTGGACAATCTACCAACATCCACATTGGACAACCTACCAACATCCACATTGTCCAACATCTGTATATGCAACATTGTCCAACATCTGTATATGCAACATTGTCCAACATCTGTATATGCAACATTGTCCAACATATGTATATGCAACATTGTCCAACATCTGTATATGCAACATTGTCCAACATCTGTATATGCAACATTGTCCAACATCTATATATGCAACATTGTCCAACATCTGTATATGCAACATTGTCCAACATCTGTATATGCAACATTGTCCAACATCTGTATATGCAACATTGTCCAACATCTGTATAGTGGACACATTGGACAACCCACCAACATCCACATTGGACGATCTACCAACATCCACATTGGAAAATCTACCAACATCCACATTGGACAATCTACCAACATCCACATTGGACGATCTACCAACATCCACATTGGACGATCTACCAACATCCACATTGGAAAATCTACCAACATCCACATTGGACAATCTACCAACATCCACATTGTCCAACATCTGTATATGCAACATTGTCCAACATCTGTATATGCAACATTGTCCAACATCTGTATATGCAACATTGTCCAACATATGTATATGCACATTGTCAACATCTGTATATGCAACATTGTCCAACATCTGTATATGCAACATTGTCCAACATCTGTATATGCAACATTGTCCAACATCAAACTGTATATGCAACATTGTCCAACATTGTATATGCAACATTGTCCAACATCTGTATATGCAACATTGTCCAACATCTGTATATGCAAACTGTATATGCAACATTGTCCAACATCTGTATATGCAACATTGTCCAACATCTGTATATGCAACATTGTCCAACATCTGTATATGCAACATTGTCCAACATTGTATATGCAACATTGTCCAACATCTGTATATGCAACATTGTCAACATCTATATGCAATTGTATATGCACATTGTCAATATTAACACCAACATCTGTATATGCAACATTGTCCAACATCTGTATATGCAACATTGTCCAACATCTGTATATGCAACATTGTCCAACAACTGTATATGCAACATTGTCCAACATCTGTATATGCAACATTGTCCAACATCTGTATATGCAACATTGTCCAACATCTGTATATGCAACATTGTCCAACATCTATATGCAACATTGTCCAACATCTGTATATGCAACATTGTCCAACATCTGTATATGCAACATTGTCCAACATCTGTATATGCAACATTGTCCAACATCTATGCATTGTCCAACAACTGTATATGCAACATTGTCCAACAACTTATATGCAAACTGTATGTGCAACATTGTCCAACATCTATATATGCAACATTGTCCAACATCTGTATATGCAAACTGTATATGCAACATTGTCCAACATCTATATATGCAACATTGTCCAACAACTGTATAGTGGACACATTGGACAACCCACCAACATCCACATTGGACGATCTACCAACATCCACATTGGAAAATCTACCAACATCCACATTGGACAATCTACCAACATCCACATTGGACGATCTACCAACATCCACATTGGACGATCTACCAACATCCACATTGGAAAATCTACCAACATCCACATTGGACGATCTACCAACATCCACATTGGACGATCTACCAACATCCACATTGGAAAATCTACCAACATCCACATTGGACAATCTACCAACATCCACATTGGAAAATCTACCAATATCCACATTGGACAAACTACCAACATCCACATTGGACAACCCACCAATATCCACATTGGACAATCTACCAACATCCACATTGGACAACCCACCAATATCCACATTGGACAATCTACCAACATCCACATTGGACAACCCACCAATATCCACATTGGACAATCTACCAACATCCACATTGGACAATCTACTAACACCCACATTAGACAACCTACCAACATCCACATTGGACAATCTACCAACATCCACATTGGAAAATCTACCAACATCCACATTGGACAATCTACCAACATCCACATTGGACGATCTACCAACATCCACATTGGAAAATCTACCAACATCCACATTGGACAATCTACCAACATCCACATTGGAAAATCTACCAATATCCACATTGGACAAACTACCAACATCCACATTGGACAACCCACCAATATCCACATTGGACAATCTACCAACATCCACATTGGACAACCCACCAATATCCACATTGGACAATCTACCAACATCCACATTGGACAATCTACAACCACATTGACAACCTACCAACATCCACATTGGACAATCTACCAACATCCACATTGGACAACCTACCAACATCCACATTGGACAACCTACCAACATCCACATTGGACAAATACCAACATCCACATTGGACAACCCACCAATATCCACATTGGACAATCTACCAACATCCACATTGGACAATCTACCAACATCCACATTGGACAATCTACCAACATCCACATTGGACAACCTACCAACACCCACATTGGACAACCCACCAATATCCACATTGGACAATCTACCAACATCCACATTGGACAACCCACCAATATCCACATTGGACAATCTACCAACATCCACATTGGACAACCCACCAATATCCACATTGGACAATCTACCAACATCCACATTGGAAAATCTACCAACATCCACATTGGACAATCTACCAACATCCACATTGGAAAATCTACCAATATCCACATTGGACAATCTACCAACATCCACATTGGACAACCCACCAATATCCACATTGGACAATCTACCAACATCCACATTGGACAACCCACCAATATCCACATTGGACAATCTACCAACATCCACATTGGACAACCCACCAATATCCACATTGGACAATCTACCAACATCCACATTGGACAACCCACCAATATCCACATTGGACAATCTACCAACATCCACATTGGACAATCTACTAACACCCACATTAGACAACCTACCAACATCCACATTGGACAATCTACCAACATCCACATTGGACAACCCACCAACATCCACATTGGACAACCTACCAACATCCACATTGGACAAATACCAACATCCACATTGGACAACCCACCAACATCCACATTGGACAATATACCAACATCCACATTGGACAATCTACCAACATCCACATTGGACAATCTACCAACATCCACATTGGACAACCTACCAACATCCACATTGGACAACCTACCAATATCCACATTGGACAACCTACCAATATCCACATTGGACAACCTACCAACATCCACATTGGACAACCTACCAATATCCACATTGTACAACCTACCAACATCCACATTGGACAATCTACCAACATCCACATTGGACAATATACCAACATTTGGGTTAAGACGCGGTGCTGTTTTAAATATTACAATGTATCATTTGTAGTGACATGCAGCTAGACGTAGTGTATGGCAAGCCGTTTTAATACTTATTCACCAAAAAGATGTTTCATACTTACAGATAATCAGAGAGACATCTCTCTTCTTAGAGAAATACATCTCTTATGAGAAATATATATCTATGCTTATTTCTCTCACCAAAAGTGATACCTTTCTAAGCAAAAGTAATATCTCTCTTTCCTAGAGATATCTCTCTATAGTTTAGAGATATAGCTCTGACATACTTCCTCCAAACCATATATTTCCCTCTATAGGTAATGGGGATCTCTCAAAACCAGAAATATTTCAGCGACGTGATACTTTATCGTTTTGTTTATTTTCAGATATGTCGATGGTACACACGTGGACTCTATGGCAGCGCATGCCCTCGAGATACCAGCTAACAACACACGCTTACAATATGGACACAGATGAATGCATGGTTGTCGGCAACGCAACAGACAGTTCGAAAAATAACGTGTCTCTGAGGCCAGCATCTAGTGGGCGTCATTCTAGTCTGCCAAACTCACGGTCCCAGTCATACAGAAATAACATCATGTTATCTAGCTACATAGTGGACCCAGCACTAAGCGTAGTGGCAAGCACAAGAAACCAGCATACATCAAAGAATTTCCCAAGGAGGAACTCCGATTATGTGAGTACATTTCAGAAGCAGCGGAGGGTAAATTCTGCCCGCCGACGATTAGCGGAAATGGCACCGACGCCTAATGTCCCTGGAAAGCAACAATCGACGGCTATTGTTATGACACTACGTGCGCAGACTGTACCCACGCCTCCAGTGACAATCTCCGATAGCAACAAAGAACAGCTACTAAAGCAGAGTGAAAGCTCACCTCCAGAAGATAAAGCGTTGCATATAAATATGAGCATTAAGTCAAAACTCATCAGCGAACCGAGCAAGGTGAACTTGATTCATAATACAAAATCTCTGTCAAGCACAACTAGTCCCGTGCATAGATCACATGACACGGACCCAAAACTGAAGCCAAAGACATATATAGTGAAAGACACAAACAATGCAACAGTGTATATAGACAGAGGAAAGGTTATGTATTTTAGAAAGTCTAGACATGATATGACACCGTTACTGAATACACAGTCGTCACGTGCACACAGAAATACCTGCTTCCTAGCCGAGATACGCCGTGACTATTTGAAACACCCCAAATATGAACGTGACCAAAGCTCAACCAGGAGAAAGACTGAGAACGACCCAAATCGCATTGCTAATGAGAGAGTGGACTACAACAAGAGAGTTGAACATATTCTTAATTATTACGACGAAAATGTGAACAACCCACATAACCCTCGACCACGCCCTGCATCTGGATACAGAACTAGGTCACCGAAAGGAGCACATGTAAATGGACTGTCATTGCCTCACACATCATCGTCGCGACCTCCGTCACGGGCGGCCTCTGCAAGCCCGGATCCAGCAGAATGCTCCAATGATTTTATGCGACTAAGCAGACAATTAAAGTTACATAAACGCCAATTGTGCATACACACTCCCGGCGTGCAACACGGTAATAATGTGGCAGACATTGACATGTGCCGTTGCAGCATGTGTCGAATGGAGCTACAGCTTGCGTTGGTTACTAGGACAATCAGCGCGGGCGTCTCGGCTTCAACAGACGTGATAGAAGGAGAAACGCCGAAGGAAGATAATCACCCAGACAATGACATCTCAAACATTGCTGGTGACAAAGCTAACATCTATATGGATAACTCTAACACGTTGGAAGTAGAACGAATTACTTACAACGTAAATAATAATGCACATGTGTCGTTTCAGAATCCCGACGTTAATTTAGTAGCTCGAGCGCAAGAAACTAGATTTATCAGCTGCAAACTGCCGGAAGTAGATGCCTTGACGGCGAGTGAATCGGTATTTGAAAGTGCCAGATCAAATGAAGTGTTGTCCATGTGCCGGGATGACATACGACCGAAGCCGTAGGAATAATTACCGTCTGGCACGTAGCTCCTGTACGTCACTGAAGACCCGGGCCTGCACATAGACATAGATATATCTCACCACACATACATTTATTTATTATTTCATCTATGTATTGCAATTTTAAACTCAATTTGGTATTAATTCGAAAATGACATCTCTGAAAAAAAAAATGTTAGCGTCTAAAACGTGCGTCAGAGTGCACCATCGGCGTTCTTGGCATCAACCTCTCCCCAGAACTCGTCTAGCAACATCTTATCATTGCTGTTCAATTTATTAGTCAGGCCAACAAACTCAAAATGGCTAGCTACGCCCCTGACTGTGTTTCTAGTATTATATAATTATGAATCATCAGATTTTAAAATATAACCATGTCACGAAGAACGAAATTAGAGTTGTAGTTAGGTATATGACGCGAAGGCAGAATGTGAAATCATAGTTAGGTATATACCGCTGAGACAGAATATGGAGTTATACATGTAGTTAGGTATTTGATGCGGAGGTAGAACATGATGTTATAGTTAGGTATATACCGCGGAGACAGAATATGGAGTTATACATGTAGTTAGGTATTTGATGCGGAGGTAGAACATGAAGTTATAGTTAGGTATATACCGCGGAGACAGAATATGGAGTTATACATGTAGTTAGGTATTTGATGCGGAGGTAGAACATGAAGTTATAGTTAGGTATATACCGCGGAGACAGAACATGTAGTCATAGCTAGGTATATGATGTAGAGGTAGACCGTAGAGTCATAGTTATTTATATGATGTGGAGGCAGAATATGGGGTTATAGTTAGGTATTTGATGCGGAGGTAGAACATGAAGATATAGTTATATGCCACGGAGACGGAATATGGAGTTATAGCTAGGTATATGATGCGGAGGTAGAACATGTAGTCATAGCTAGGTATATGATGTAGAGGTAGACCGTAGAGTCATAGTTATTTATATGATGCGGAGGCAGAATATGGGGTTATAGTTAGGTATATGATGCGGAGGCAGAATATGGGGTTATAGTTAGGTATATGATGCGGAGGTAGAACATGTAGTCATAGCTAGGTATATGATGTAGAGGTAGACCGTAGAGTCATAGTTATTTATATGATGCGGAGGCAGAATATGGGGTTATAGTTAGGTATATGATGCGGAGGCAGAATATGGGGTTATAGTTAGGTATATGATGCGGAGGTAGAACATGTAGTCATAGCTAGGTATATGATGTAGAGGTAGACCGTAGAGTCATAGTTATTTATATGATGCGGAGGCAGAATATGGGGTTATAGTTAGGTATATGATGCGGAGGCAGAATATGGGGTTATAGTTAGGTATATGATGCGGAGGTAGAACATGTAGTCATAGCTAGGTATATGATGTAGAGGTAGACCGTAGAGTCATAGTTATTTATATGATGTGGAGGCAGAATATGGGGTTATAGTTAGGTATATGATGCGGAGGCAGAATATGGGGTTATAGTTAGGTATATGATGTGGAGGCAGAATATGGGGTTATAGTTAGGTATATGATGTGGAGGCAGAATATGGGTTATAGTTAGGTATATGATGTGGAGGCAGAATATGGGGTTATAGTTAGGTATATGATGCGGAGGTAGAACATGTAGTCATAGCTAGGTATATGATGTAGAGGTAGACCGTAGAGTCATAGTTATTTATATGATGTGGAGGCAGAATATGGGGTTATAGTTAGGTATATGATGCGGAGGCATAATATGGGGTTATAGTTAGGTATATGATGTGGAGGCAGAATATGGGGTTATAGTTAGGTATATGATGCGGAGGCAGAATATGGGGTTATAGTTAGGTATATGATGTGGAGGCAGAATATGGGGTTATAGTTAGGTATATGACGCGGAGGCAGAATATGGGGTTATGGTTAGGTATATGATGCGGAGGCAGAATATGGAGTTATAGTTAGGTATATGATGCGGAGGCAGAATATGGGGTTATAGTTAGGTATATGATGCGGAGGCAGAATATGGGGTTATAGTTAGGTATATGATGCGGAGGCAGAATATGGGGTTATAGTTAGGTATATGATGTGGAGGCAGAATATGGGGTTATAGTTAGGTATATGATGCGGAGGCAGAATATGGGGTTATAGTTAGGTATATGATGTGGAGGCAGAATATGGGGTTATAGTTAGGTATATGACGCGGAGGCAGAATATGGGGTTATAGTTAGGTATATGACGCGGAGGCAGAATATGGGTTATAGTTAGGTATATGACGCGGAGGCAGAATATGGGGTTATAGTTAGGTATATGACGCGGAGGCAGAATATGGGGTTATAGTTAGGTATATGACGCGGAGGCAGAATATGGGGTTATAGTTAGGTATATGACGCGGAGGCAGAATATGGGGTTATAGTTAGGTATATTATTATTATTATTATACCACATTTATAAAGCACCCTTTTCATATCAGATACTTTCAAAGGTGCTTTACAATAAGAGTCTGCAAGTAAAAACAGTAAAACATGTAATAAAACAATAGTATAACTTAAAGTAATGTAAAAATGTATCCTAACTAATTTAGTCAATGAGGTTTTAAAAAATGTAAGGGTCGCATACCAGGCCCACCCTCGCCTGCCAGAGGCCCCTGTCCCCATGGCAGAAGAGGGAAAGCGTTGGTGGACTTCAAAGCAAGAACTAAAAGGCATATACGCCATAAGACTAAGATATGCAGTTAAAGAATATGTATACCAGATATATATGTTAAAAGATTTAAGGATTGTTTGTTAAAACAATATAAATAAGCACAAGATAAAACTACTTCAAACATTCTTAATGTTGAAGTTGTCAAAACACTTCTATATGCACACCAGTTTAGTGTCCGTGTATTTGTAAGAAAAAGTGTGTTTTAAGTGATGTCTTAAAACTAGATACTGATCTAGACTCTCTGATTCCTGCCGGGAGAGCATTCCATAGTCTATAATAATAATAATAATAATAAAGACTTTATTTAACGAGAGTACTCATTTAACAAACGTTAATCTACCACGAGGCCCTCAACATATATACAATCAAATGCAATCAAAAGATAGCACTATAAGTGAGAACTGCACATTGGAATAATATAGTAATGTAAAAGCTGAAAAATAGAGAAACTATATATTTAATATGTAATGGAATATGATGATATATGGAATTGGCTAGCAGAGTAGAAAATGGGAATGAGACAATTAATGATACTAGATCTATCTAACAATGTGCAGATTTGACTTGTAGTGGTATCTTCAAAATATGTATGAAATCAACTTAAGGACAGCAATTTTCCGATTCTAATAAATATAGCAATGGCAATACACGTTTATAATAACAGAAGTACGCGATTAGTTTGAATTGTTATAGTTCCACCTTAAGTAGAGAATTTTGAACTGTTGGATAGTTGGAGCATTTTGAACTGAGTGAGGCAATGAATTCCAAATAGATGATCCTGAAAATTCAAATGTATTACGAAATAATTCACAATTTGGTCTTGGTGTGTATAATTGATATTCTGAGGTTGATCTAAGAATTCTAGGATGTATATCAGAAGTAAAAGTGAAGGACGATTTTAAATAGTCTGGAGCAGCTCCATGTAATGTTTTATACATTTGTATAGCCTTCTGATATATGACTCGTTCTGGAAAGGTCATCCATTTTAGTTGGGAGAATAATAATTGCGATGGAGTGTCAAAGTCCTAATCTAGAATTAGTCTAGCTGCTCTCTTTTGTAACCGAACTATTTTATCTTCTAAAGATGAGTTGCAGTTACCCCAAATCACACAACAAAAGTCTAAGTGAGGCAATATGTAAGCATTGTAGAAGAGGTTGCGATTGGGAATAGAGAGATACCTTTTTATACGAGACAATAAATATAAATAAGAGTTACATTTTTTGAGAACATTGTCAGTATGCTTATCCCAGGATAGTGTGTTGTCAATCATAACTCCGAGTAGTCGTTCAGCAGAACTCGGATGTATGACGGTGTTGTTCACTTTCACTTCAAGAGCAGACTCACTGATACTATGAGCTTTTGATTTAGAGGAAATATACATGATTTTGGTCTTAGAAGTATTGAGAATCATACGATTGTCTAAACACCACTGTTGAACATTTATCAAATCAGTAGATAAAGAAGTAGTAAGAGTGTCAAGAGATTGATCGGAGGCAGATATAGTTGTATCGTCAGCAAATATGTCTGCAACTGTGCTGGTAAGAGTCATGGGTAAGTCATTGATGTAAATTATAAAGAGAATGGAACCTAAGACAGACCCCTGAGGAACACCAGAAACAACAGGTCCAGCATCAGAACGAGCACCAGAAACATTCGTTTGTTGGAACCTGTCAGCTAAGTACGAGGAAAACCAATTTTGTGATGATTCAGCAAGACCATAATAAGCTAATTTACGTATTAAGATAGAATGATCAACCAGATCAAAGGCTTTGGAAAGATCCAGAAAGACTGTGCCCACTACTTCATTCTTATCAATTGCTGATATCCAGTCATCCAGTAAGCGTGTAAGGGCAGTTTGACATGAATGATTTTCACGGAATCCGGACTGTCGATTATATAATAAATTATGTTCCTCGAGAAATTGTTTCAAGTGAAGGCCGACATGGCGCTCAAGAATCAATGACATAACAGGTAATATTGATATAGGTCTGTAATTATTTTTATCTGATTTGTCACCTTTTTTGTGAATGGGTATAATTTTGGCTAATTTAAATGCTTTGGGAAATTTGTTGGAGTTTATGTTAGAATTGAATATTTGTGTTAAAATTGGAGCAATGATGCTTCTGTCACCGTACATGACTTTGCGGCCTCTTGGCACCACGAGTGTAGTGGCATTGTTCTGCGACCGCAAGTTTCGTGTGGGTACATACACATGAAGTAGATTTTGGATGTATACAGGTGATTCACCATGCAAAGCTTTGTATACTGTGACCAGCATTTTAAACTGAACCATGTATTGCACAGGCAGCCAATGCAGTTGCATCAAGACTGGAGTAATGTGGCTGTGGTGAGAGGTCCTGGTGATAAGGCGGGCTGCAGTGTTCTGAACGTGTTGTAACTTGTTCAGTATTGCCTTTGGCACACCATGCAGAAGAGAGTTGCAATAATCTAAGCGTGAGGTAACTAATGCATTCACAAGTGATTTGGTGGCATCGATGGTTAAATACTGTCTAATATGGCCTATTTGTCTAAGCTGCCCATAGCAGGACCGGCAAACGGAGTTGACATGTTGCTCCATGCTCATCTTTGCGTCGAACCACGCTCTGAGGTTTCTTACACAGTTTGAGGGTTTTATATTTGCACCTCCTACGTGTATGGATACATCAGGAGTAAACTTAGAGTTGTCATTGGATGAGAAAAATATCACTTCCGTTTTGTCTGCGTTGAGCTTGAGCATGTTTCTGTGCATCCACGCCACAACGTCGTTGAGACAGTTCTCGATACGTCGTAGGGCCTCGCACACTGTCGCACAATCAGTGGGTTTAAACGATAGGGAGTCATCTGCATAGAAATGGTGATTCAGCCCATGGTTACGACATATTGCTCCAACTGGCTTTGTATACATAGTGTAGTTTTTGGGCCCTAGCACAGAGCCTTGCGGAACACTATATTGCATCAAGACTGGTTCTGATAGTTCACCGCCAATACACACAGTTTGGTAGCGGTCATTCAAGTATGATGCCATCCATGTAAGGGGTTTTCCTGTTACCCCAAAGTGGTGTTCTAGGCGATGAAGAAGCGTTTGGTGGTCTATTGTGTCGAACGCTGCAGACAGGTCCAGTAGTACCAATATAGTGACATTGTTTTGGTCCAGTGATTGGAGAACATCGTTCTGTACTTTAAGTAGTGCAGTTTCTGTAGAGTGAAATTTACGGTATGCAGACTGGTGTTCTTCGTGAAGGTTGTTAGTTGTCAAATGTTGCTCTAAGCGCACATCAACTACTTTCTCGAGAACCTTAGAAACAAATGGAAGGTTGGACACTGGTCTATAATTCTTCAAGATGATTTGATCTAGTCCTGGCTTTTTCAGTAAGGGTCTTATTCGCGCACTTTTGTACGATTGCGGTACATATGCTGATTCAAGCGAGGCGTTGATGATTTTTGTCAATATGGGTAGCAGTTCGTCTAGGCACAACTTCAGCAGCCAAGTAGGTATTGGGTCTATTTCGCAGGATTTGTTTGGCGACCTCTGTATAATCCGTTTTACTTCTTCCTCTGAAGCTGTAGTAAAGGTGTCTAAACAGGTTACTGTTGTGGGTTGGTCAGGTTCTATATTCCCTGAATGTGAGTCTGATTGTGGCTGGGAGCTTATTCCTGTTCTGATGTCTTCAATTGTATTGATGAAGAAGTCGCTGAAGTCCTGGGCTAGTTCTGTTGAAGACTTGTTGGCAGGTAGAGTAACTTCGTCAGTACTACCTAGCAGATTTTTGGTTATCTTAAACAAGTTCTTCTGATCATGACCACATGACTCAACTTGGTCTGAATAATAGTTAATTCTAGCATGTTTTAGTAGCTTATTCACAATAGCACACTGGTTCCTGTATATTTCATGATCAATTGTCAGCTTTGAGTTCTGCCATTTGCGTTCTAACTTGCGTTTTAAGTGTTTTGCCTCATGTAGTTCTTCAGTATACCACTTGCAAGAAGGCCTTAGAACAATTGACTTTGTCCGCACCGGTGCATGCTTATCGACGAGTGAACCAAGTCCGCTTGTGAATGCATTAGCAAGCTCATCAATATCTGTGGAATGAATGTTTGCACTGAGAACGTCCGATGCAACTATGTCTTTCTTAAACGAATCCACGTCTATGGCACGCAATTTTCGGAACGAAACGGTTTTCCGAACTGGAGCTGGTTTTGCTGCACGGGCATTGAATGTCACGTGACACCTTTCCAGTACTATCAGAGAGACCAG
>CM026393.1:2293681-2362313 GCA_014843695.1 Archivesica marissinica
GTCGTTGATACATGTATTGCGAGGTCGTTGATGCATGTACTGTGAGGTCGTTGATACATGTACTGTAAGGTCGTTGATACATGTACTGTGAGGTCGTTGATACATGTACTGTGAGGTCGTTGATACATGTACTGTGAGGTCGTTGATACATGTACTGTGAGGTCGTTGATACATGTATTGTGAGGTCGTTGATACATGTACTGTGAGGTCGTTGATACATGTACTGTAAGGTCGTTGATACATGTACTGTAAGGTCGTTGATACATGTACTGTAAGGTCGTTGATACATGTACTGTGAGGTCGTTGATACATGTATTGTGAGGTCGTTGATACATGTATTGCGAGGTCGTTGATGCATGTACTGTGAGGTCGTTGATACATGTACTGTAAGGTCGTTGATACATGTACTGTAAGGTCGTTGATACATGTACTGTAAGGTCGTTGATACATGTACTGTGAGGTCGTTGATACATGTACTGTGAGGTCGTTGATACATGTAATGTGAGGTCGTTGATAAATGTACTGTAAGGTCGTTGATACATGTACTGTAAGGTCGTTGATACATGTACTGTAAGGTCGTTGATAAATGTACTGTAAGGTCGTTGATGCATGTACTGTGAGGTCGTTGATACATTTACTGTGAGGTCGTTGAAATGTACTGTGAGGTCGTTGATACATGTACTGTGAGGTCGTTGATACATGTACTGTAAGGTCGTTGATACATGTACTGTGAGGTCGTTGATACATGTACTGTGAGGTCGTTGATACATGTACTGTGAGGTCGTTGATACATGTACTGTAAGGTCGTTGATACATGTACTGTGAGGTCGTTGATACATGTATTGTGAGGTCGTTGATACATGTACTGTGAGGTCGTTGATACATGTACTGTAAGGTCGTTGATACATGTACTGTGAGGTCGTTGATACATGTATTGTGAGGTCGTTGATACATGTATTGTGAGGTCGTTGATACATGTACTGTGAGGTCGTTGATACATGTACTGTGAGGTCGTTGATACATGTATTGTGGTCGTTGATACATGTATTGTGAGGTCGTTGATACATGTACTGTGAGGTCGTTGATACATGTACTGTAAGGTCGTTGATACATGTACTGTAAGGTCGTTGATACATGTACTGTGAGGTCGTTGATACATGTACTGTGAGGTCGTTGATACATGTACTGTGAGGTCGTTGATACATGTACTGTAAGGTCGTTGATACATGTACTGTAAGGTCGTTGATACATGTACTGTAAGGTCGTTGATACATGTACTGTGAGGTCGTTGATACATGTACTGTCGTTGATACATGTACTGCGAGGTCGTTGATACATGTACTGTGAGGTCGTTGATACATGTACTGTGAGGTCGTTGATACATGTACTGCGAGGTCGTTGATACATGTACTGTGAGGTCGTTGATACATGTACTGCGAGGTCGTTGATACATGTACTGTGAGGTCGTTGATACATGTACTGTGAGGTCGTTGATACATGTACTGTCGTTGATACATGTATTGTGAGGTCGTTGATACATGTATTGTGAGGTCGTTGATACATGTACTGTGAGGTCGTTGATACATGTACTGTGAGGTCGTTGATACATGTATTGTGAGGTCGTTGATACATGTACTGCGAGGTCGTTGATACATGTACTGCGAGGTCGTTGATACATGTACTGTAAGGTCGTTGATACATGTACTGTGAGGTCGTTGATACATGTATTGTGAGGTCGTTGATATATGTATTGTAAGGTCGTTGATACATGTACTGTAAGGTCGTTGATACATGTACTGTGAGGTCGTTGATACATGTATTGTGGTCGTTGATACATGTATTGCGAGGTCGTTGATGCATGTACTGTGAGGTCGTTGATACATGTACTGTAAGGTCGTTGATACATGTACTGTAAGGTCGTTGATACATGTACTGTAAGGTCGTTGATACATGTACTGTGAGGTCGTTGATACATGTACTGTGAGGTCGTTGATACATGTAATGTGAGGTCGTTGATAAATGTACTGTAAGGTCGTTGATACATGTACTGTAAGGTCGTTGATACATGTACTGTAAGGTCGTTGATAAATGTACTGTAAGGTCGTTGATGCATGTACTGTGAGGTCGTTGATACATGTTCTGTGAGGTCGTTGATACATGTACTGTGAGGTCGTTGATACATGTATTGTGAGGTCGTTGTTACATGTACTGTAAGGTCGTAGATACATGTACTGTGAGGTCGTTGATACATGTACTGTGAGGTCGTTGATACATGTACTGTGAGGTCGTTGATACATGTACTGTGAGGTCGTTGATACATGTACTGTGAGGTCGTTGATACATGTACTGTGAGGTCGTTGATACATGTACTGTGAGGTCGTTGATACATGTACTGTGAGGTCGTTGATACATGTACTGTGAGGTCGTTGATACATGTACTGTGAGGTCGTTGATACATGTACTGTGAGGTCGTTGATACATGTACTGTGAGGTCGTTGATACATGTACTGTCGTTGATACATGTATTGTGAGGTCGTTGATACATGTACTGTGAGGTCGTTGATACATGTACTGTGAGGTCGTTGATACATGTACTGTGAGGTCGTTGATACATGTACTGTAAGGTCGTTGATACATGTACTGTAAGGTCGTTGATACATGTACTGTGAGGTCGTTGATACATGTACTGTGAGGTCGTTGATACATGTATTGTGAGGTCGTTGATACATGTACTGTGAGGTCGTTGATACATGTACTGCGAGGTCGTTGATACATGTACTGCGAGGTCGTTGATACATGTACTGTGAGGTCGTTGATACATGTACTGTAAGGTCGTTGATACATGTACTGTGAGGTCGTTGATACATGTACTGTCGTTGATACATGTACTGTGAGGTCGTTGATACATGTACTGTGAGGTCGTTGATACATGTACTGTGAGGTCGTTGATACATGTACTGCGAGGTCGTTGATACATGTACTGTGAGGTCGTTGATACATGTACTGCGAGGTCGTTGATACATGTACTGTGAGGTCGTTGATACATGTACTGTGAGGTCGTTGATACATGTACTGTCGTTGATACATGTATTGTGAGGTCGTTGATACATGTACTGTGAGGTCGTTGATACATGTACTGTGAGGTCGTTGATACATGTACTGTGAGGTCGTTGATACATGTACTGTCGTTGATACATGTATTGTGAGGTCGTTGATACATGTATTGTGAGGTCGTTGATACATGTACTGTGAGGTCGTTGATACATGTACTGCGAGGTCGTTGATACATGTACTGTCGTTGATACATGTACTGTGAGGTCGTTGATACATGTACTGTGAGGTCGTTGATATATGTATTGTAAGGTCGTTGATACATGTACTGTGAGGTCGTTGATACATGTATTGTGAGGTCGTTGATACATGTACTGTAAGGTCGTTGATACATGTATTGTGAGGTCGTTGATACATGTACTGTGAGGTCGTTGATACATGTACTGTAAGGTCGTTGATACATGTACTGTGAGGTCGTTGATACATGTATTGTGAGGTCGTTGATACATGTATTGTGAGGTCGTTGATACATGTACTGTGAGGTCGTTGATACATGTACTGTAAGGTCGTTGATACATGTACTGTAAGGTCGTTGATACATGTATTGTGAGGTCGTTGATACATGTATTGTGAGGTCGTTGATACATGTACTGTGAGGTCGTTGATACATGTACTGTGAGGTCGTTGATACATGTACTGTGAGGTCGTTGATACATGTACTGTGAGGTCGTTGATACATGTACTGTGAGGTCGTTGATACATGTACTGTGAGGTCGTTGATACATGTACTGTGAGGTCGTTGATACATGTACTGCGAGGTCGTTGATACATGTACTGTAAGGTCGTTGATACATGTACTGTGAGGTCGTTGATACATGTACTGCGAGGTCGTTGATACATGTACTGTAAGGTCGTTGATACATGTACTGTGAGGTCGTTGATACATGTACTGTGAGGTTGTTGATACACGTACTGTAAGGTCGTTGATACATGTACTGTGAGGTCGTTGATACATGTACTGTGAGGTCGTTGATACATGTATTGTGAGGTCGTTGATACATGTATTGTGAGGTCGTTGATACATGTACTGTGAGGTCGTTGATACATGTATTGTGAGGTCGTTGATACATGTATTGTGAGGTCGTTGATACATGTATTGTGAGGTCGTTGATACATGTACTGTCGTTGATACATGTATTGTGAGGTCGTTGATACATGTACTGTAAGGTCGTTGATACATGTACTGTGAGGTCGTTGATACATGTACTGTAAGGTCGTTGATACATGTACTGCGAGGTCGTTGATACAGGTGAGGTTTGTTAAGTACAGTTCAGTCACCACTATGGACAGGTAAGGTTTGTTACAGTACAGTTCAGTCACCACTGTGGACGTAGTGAGGTTTGTTAAGTACAGTTCAGTCACCACTATGGACCGGGTGGTTTGTTACAGTACAGTTCAGTCACCACTATGGACAGGGTGAGGTTTGATACAGTACAGTTCAGTCACCACAATGGACGGGGTGGTTTGTTACAGTACAGTTCAGTCACCACTATGGACGGGGTGGTTTGTTACAGTACAGTTCAGTCACCACTATGGACAGGGTGAGGTTTGTTACAGTACAGTTCAGTCACCACTATGGACGGGGTGGTTTGTTACAGTATAGTTCAGTCACCACTGTGGATGGGGTGAGGATTGTTACAGTACAGTTCAGTCACCACTATGGACTGGGTGAGGATTGTTACAGTACAGTTCAGTCACCACTGTGGATGGGGTGAGGATTGTTACAGTACAGTTCAGTCACCACTATGGATGGGGTGAGGATTGTTACAGTACAGTTCAGTCACCACTATGGACTGGGTGGTTTGTTACAGTATAGTTCAGTCACCACTGTGGATGGGGTGAGGATTGTTACAGTACAGTTCAGTCACCACTATGGACTGGGTGAGGATTGTTACAGTACAGTTCAGTCACCACTGTGGATGGGGTGAGGATTGTTACAGTACAGTTCAGTCACCACTATGGATGGGGTGAGGATTGTTACAGTACAGTTCAGTCACCACTATGGACTGGGTGGTTTGTTACAGTACAGTTCAGTCACCACTGTGAATGGGGTGAGGATTGTTACAGTATAGTTCAGTCACCACTATGGACGGGGTGAGGTTTGTTACAGTACAGTTCAGTCACCACTATGGACGGGGTGAGGTTTGTTACAGTACAGTTCAGTCACCACTATGGACTGGGTGGTTTGTTACAGTATAGTTCAGTCACCACTATGGACTGGGTGAGGTTTGTTACAGTACAGTCACCACTATGGACGGGGTGAGGTTTGTTACAGTACAGTTCAGTCACCACTATGGACGGGGTGAGGATTGTTACAGTATAGTTCAGTCACCACTATGGATGGGGTGAGGATTGTTACAGTATAGTTCAGTCACCACTATGGATGGGGTGAGGATTGTTACAGTACAGTTCAGTCACCACTGTGGACGTGGTGAGGTTTGTTACAGTACAGTTTAGTCACCACTATGGACTGGGTGAGGATTTTTACAGTACAGTTCAGTCACCACAATGGACTGGGTGGTTTGTTACAGTACAGTCACCACTATGGACGGGGTGGTTTGTTACAGTACAGTTCAGTCACCACTATGGACGGGGTGAGGTTTGTTACAGTATAGTTCAGTCACCACTATGGACGGGGTGAGGTTTGTTACAGTACAGTTCAGTCACCACTATGGACTGGGTGAGGTTTGTTACAGTACAGTTCAGTCACCACTATGGACGGGGTGAGGTTTGTTACAAACTTACAGTATAGTTCAGTCACCACTATGGACGGGGTGAGGTTTGTTACAGTACAGTTCAGTCACCACTATGGACTGGGTGAGGTTTGTTACAGTACAGTTCAGTCACCACTATGGACGGGGTGAGGTTTGTTACAAACTTACAGTATAGTTCAGTCACCACTATGGACCAGGTAGTTTGTTACAGTACTGTTCAGTCACCACTATGGACCGGGTGAGGTTTGTTACAGTACAGATTAGTTACCAGTACAGAGAGGGTGAGGGTTGTTACAGTAAGGTTCAGGTACCAGTACAGATCAGGTGAGGGTTGTTACAGTACTGTTTAGGTACCAGTACAGAGGGCGAGGTTGTTACAGTACAGATTAGTTACCAATACAGACCAGGTGAGGGTTGTTACAGTACAGTAACCAGCATAGACCAGGTGAGGGTTGTTACAGTACAGATTAGTTACCAGTACAGACCAGGTGAGGGTTGTTACAGTACAGATTAATTACCAGTACAGAGAGGGTGAGGGTTGTTACAGTAAGGTTCAGGTACCAGTACAGACAGGATGAGGGTTGTTACAGTACAGTTTAGTAACCAGTACAGACAGGGTGAGGGTTGTTACAGTACAGTTTAGTTACCAGTACAGAGGGTGAGGGTTGTTACAGTACGGTTTAGGTACCAGTACAGAGAGGGTGAGGTTGTTACAGTACATGCAGTTTACATTAAAGTAAAATCAAGTGATGAATGAAACAATTTTGAAAACTTTTATTTGTGACAAAGAGGTAACAACAAATTTGCAACGAAAACTGAGACAAACAGGAGTCTGTGATCTAGACACAAAAACTAGTCTGCTGTCTAGAGATAAACACAAGTCTATGGTCTAGAGACAAACATGAGTCTGCTGTCTAGAGACAAACACAAATCTGCTGTCTAGAGACAAACACAAGTCTATGGTCTAGAGACAAACATGAGTCTGTGGTCTAGAGACAAACATGAGTCTGTGGTCTAGACACAAACACGAGTCTGCTGTCTAGAGACAAACACAAATCTGCTGTCTAGAGATAAACACAAGTCTATGGTCTAGAGACAAACATGAGTCTGTGGTCTAGAGACAAACACGAGTCTGTGGTCTAGAGACAAACACGAGTATGTGGTCTAGAGACAAACATGAGTCTGTGGTCTAGAGACAAACATGAGTCTGTGGTCTAGAGACAAACATGAGTCTGTGGTCTAGAGACAAACATGAGTCTGTGGTCTAGAGACAAACATGAGTCTGTGGTCTAGACACAAACACGAGTCTGCTGTCTAGAGACAAATACAAGCCTGCTATCTAGAGACAAACATGAGTCTGCTGTCTAGAGACAAACACAAGTATGCTGTCTACATACAAACATGAGTCTGTTGTCTAGAGACAACTATCAGAATGTCCTCTATCTAGATACAACTATCAGATCATAATGTCTTCTAACAGATCATAATGTCTTCTAACAAGAGACAACTATCATAATGTCTTCTAACAAGAGAAAACTATCAGAATGTTTTCTAACAAGAGACAACTATCAGAATGTCTTCCAACAAGATACCACTATCAGAATGTCTTCTATCTAGAGACAACTATCAGAATGTCTTCAATCTAGAGACAACTTTCAGAATGTCTTCAATCAAGAGACAACTTTCAGAATGTCTTCAATCTAGAGACAGCTGTCAGAATGTAAACTAAATTTAATATTCAACTTCATAAATAACTTCTTATAAAATACATGTAATCAAAACAAAAATGTGTAAAAACATAAAATAGTGTTCAGGTTCCAGTATGTAAGGGTATATTATATAGCGTGGTTGTGTACAACCTTCGATGGATGCCCTTCACACATACAGGCTGAGGGCAGACATGGTGGAGACAGATGCAAATGAATTTAAATTCTTCATCAGAAGTAGTTGCATTTGCATGAACATTTGGTTTTAAGCATACAAAACCATGCATGGCCAGTGTAGATTTCTCACATATACATCATGCATGACCAGTGTAGATTTCTCACATACACATCATGACCAGTGTAGATCTCAATACTAACTAGGGATTTTCTAGAGCATTTGGCAGTATGCAATCGTCCTTCTAACCAACCACCCCCCATTCCCACGGCTGCTCTTTGTATTTCTGCATGATAAATGTTGTCTTACATTTTAATGAAGGTCATCCCTGCCTCATGTTCCTAGCCCCCTGTCTCAGGTTCATGCCACCTGCCTCATGCATATTCATGCCCCCTGCCTCATGCATGTTCTTGCCCCTGCCTCATGTATGTTCTTGCCCCTGCCTCATATATGTTCATGCCCCCTGCCTCATATATGTTCTTACCCCTGCCTCATATATGTTCTTGCCCCCTGCATCATATATGTTCTTGCCCCTGCCTCATATATGTTCTTGCCCCTGCCTCATATATGTTCTTGCCCCTGCCTCATATATGTTCTTGCCCCCTGCATCATATATGTTCTTGCCCCTGCCTCATATATGTTCTTGCCCCTTCCTCATGTATGTTCATGCCCCTGCCTCATATATGTTCTTGCCCCTGCCTCATATATGTTCATGCCCCCTGCCTCATAAATGTTCTTGCCCCTGCCTCATATATGTTCTTGCCCCCTGCATCATATATGTTCTTGCCCCTGCCTCATATATGTTCTTGCCCCCTGCATCATATATGTTCTTGCCCCTGCATCATATATGTTCTTGCCCCCTGCCTCATATATGTTCTTGCCCCTGCCTCATATATGTTCTTGCCCCTGCCTCATATATGTTCATGCCCCTGCCTCATATATGTTCTTGCCCCTGCCTCATATATGTTCTTGCCCCTGCCTCATATATGTTCTTGCCCCTGCCTCATATATGTTCTTGCCCCTGCCTCATATATGTTCTTGCCCCTGCCTCATATATGTTCTTGCCCCTGCCTCATATATGTTCTTGCCCCTGCCACATATATGTTCTTGCCCCTGCCTCATATATGTTCTTGCCCCCTGCCTCATATATGTTCTTGCCCCTTCCTCATGTATGTTCTTGCCCCCTGCCTCATATATGTTCTTGCCCCTGCCTCATATATGTTCTTGCCCCTGCCTCATATATGTTCTTGCCCCCTGCCTCATATATGTTCTTGCCCCTTCCTCATGTATGTTCTTGCCCCCTGCCTCATATATGTTCTTGCCCCTGCCTCATATATGTTCTTGCCCCTGCCTCATATATGTTCTTGCCCCTGCCTCATATATGTTCTTGCCCCTGCCTCATATATGTTCTTGCCCCTGCCTCATATATGTTCTTGCCCCTGCCTCATGCATGTTCATGCCCCCTGCCTCATGCATGTTCATGCCCCCTGCCTCATGCATGTTCATGCCCCCTGCCTCATATATGTTCATGCCCCCTGCCTCATGCATGTTCATGCCCCCTGCCTCATATATGTTCATGCCCCCTGCCTCATGCATGTTCATGCCCCCTGCCTCATATATGTTCATGCCCCCTGCCTCATGCATGTTCATACCCCCTGCCTCATGCATGTTCATGCCCCCTGCCTCATGCATGTTCATGCCCCCTGCCTCATGCATGTTCTTGCCCCTGCCTCATATATGTTCATGCCCCCTGCCTCATATATGTTCATGCCCCCTGCCTCATGCATGTTCATGCCCCCTGCCTCATGCATGTTCATGCCCCCTGCCTCATATATGTTCTTGCCCCTGCCTCATATATGTTCATGCCCCTGCCTCATATATGTTCATGCCCCTGCCTCATATATGTTCATGCCCCCTGCCTCATATATGTTCTTGCCCCTGCCTCATATATGTTCATGCCCCTGCCTCATATATGTTCATGCCCCTGCCTCATATATGTTCTTGCCCCTGCCTCATATATGTTCTTGCCCCTGTCTCATATATGTTCTTGCCCCTGCCTCATATATGTTCTTGCCCCTGCCTCATATATGTTCTTGCCCCTGCCTCATATATGTTTTTGCCCCTGCCTCATATATGTTCATGCCCCCTGCCTCATATATGTTCATGCCCCCTGCCTCATATATGTTCTTGCCCCTGCCTCATATATGTTCATGCCCCCTGCCTCATGTATGTTCATGCCCCCTGCCTCATATATGTTCTTGCCCCCTGCCTCATGTATGTTCATGCCCCCTGCCTCATGCATGTCCATGCCCCCTGCCTCATGCATGTTCATGCCCCCTGCCTCATGTATGTTCTTGCCCCCTGCCTCATGCATGTTCATGCCCCCTGCCTCATGCATGTTCATGCCCCCCTGCCCTCATGTATGTTCATGCCCCCTGCCTCATGCATGTTCATGCCCCCTGCCTCATGCATGTTCATGCCCCCTGCCTGTATTGATGCTCTTAGAACATTTCCTACTATGACCTACGCTTGGATATACTCACAACACGGATTACTGAGCACCTTTGGTACCACTGTGAACCTTAACACTAAGTTTTCAACGTTCAGCATACTTGTGCTGAATTAAATATTCAAAGCAATAAATAATACATGTATGTACAGAACATATTAGGGAACAGGGCAGTGCATAGCAAATATGACATACAAGTAGTGCATCAATATGTGGCACAATGTAATTCTGATGCCAATACAGTGCAATATATGTCTTAAAATACTTCTTAACTGCGACACAAAGAGCACATGTGTCTCAACACACCCAGTTTCATCTCCCATCAAGCCGTTAGTTTTTTAGTTTATACAAATTTATTTTAGCTCAATTGCGAAACAAGTTCTTACAACTTATATTAATCACTCTCGAGACCTCATTCCAGATGGAATCCATTGCCACGAGGGAGAGAGAAGACGCAACATGGAATTTAAATGCCTTGCCTAAGGGCAAAATCGCAACGGCTCCAGCGGGGCTTGAACTCTTTCGCACCTGAAGTGAACGTTCTACCACTGCGCTATCACGACTTCCACAAGCTGGTATCAATGCATTGTAATCCTCTGTATAAATGCCACTGTTTCACATTCCCGTGGGTAGCTACACACTGCATCAAAAATTACAGCAGTTTAATGTTGCATGCTGGGTAAAATTAATAGGAGCAGACAGCAATTAATGCGCTATTCTTATTAAAGTTAATAAACTGGAAATATGTCATGGAATTTTATTAGAACAAGCATGACTCCACTATTACAAATCGAAACGATTCCCTGTGTGTTGTTTTATGATTTTAAACTTTATTTATTTTACAACGATTGCGAAGCAAGTTTTAACAACTTATATTAATCACTCTCGTTGGCGTGGATGAAAGCGTAAATGTGTTCATTCATGTGGGAGGAAACTGGAGAAAACCCACCTGTCCGATCTGGCGACTACCGTACCAATGAAATTAAGAGACAGTAACTACAGTTTGCAATCTTCTGCATATTTTTATTAGTATTATTATACGATATGTTTCCTTGCAAAATGCCTTATAATTCTATTCAGAATCATGCTATGTACTTTTAATATGATTGTTTAACTTCGTCTTTACATTATATGTATGTACATAGGTGGGTCTTGCTATTTGATAGGGCATGGTGCCATAACGCACTACAATTACCACATTCATTACACATGTCTATTTCTTGAAACAATAGTACACACATATACTGCACAAGTAAAAATGTATTTAACTAAAAATCTAGATCGCAATATTTATAGAGTACAATGTATACAATAATGATGTCATATGTTTATCAAGCAGATCAGAATGTCCAATCAATTATAGATAATTCTTCAATATTGTTATCTCACTGACTGACAATCAATTATAGATAATTCTTCAATATTGTTATCTCACTGACTGACACTCAATTATAGATAATTCTTCAATATTGTTATCTCACTGACTGACAATCAATTATAGATAATTCTTCAATATTGTTATCTCACTGACTGATTATGAATATGTTATAATTATAAGCCACTAGTGCAGTCACAGTTAATAATCTTAAGCTAAGAACATTTCAACTAAGTTCAAAAGTCGAAACACAATAGATAAGTTATGTGTCTATGAAAACAAGGTCATCCAACTGGTTCGGTTGTGCAGTTCACATGACCGGCTCATCCTGACTAATTTATTTGAGAGAAATAATCCACCAAACTATCTACGGTCGGTATATGTCCTGCAACCAATTCTCATTATTTCTACCACCATGAAAAGTGCAATAAAACAATTTTCCTACATTGTTGAAGGGGCATAAAAATGTACAAACACAAAATATATTTTGTATAACCAGTATAACTGTTACACATTCTTATGAAATAATTTGAACAATACTGAAGAGTTGTTTAATCAGTAGACAGTGTTTTTGTGATAAACTGTCAAAAGTCATTGTAGGATTTTCCATTAGCCATGCCCCATGATCAACATTGCCCTGCGATCAACATTGCCCTGCGATCAACATTGCACCCTGCAATCAACATTGCCCTGCGATCAACATTGCCCCACAATCAACATTGCCTCGTGATCAACATTGCCCCGCGATCAACATTGCCCCACAATCAACATTGCCCCGTGATCAACATGGCCTCATGACTAACATTGCCCTGGGATCAACATTGCCTGTGATTAACATTGCCCTGGGATCAACATTGCCCTGGGATCAACATTGCCCTGTGATCAACATTGCACCAGGATCAACATTGCACTGGGATCAACATTGCCCTGGGATCAACATTGCCCTGTGATCAACATTACACCAGGATCAACATTGCACTGGGATCAACATTGCCCCGGGATCAACATTGTCCAGGGATCAACATTGCACTGGGATCAACATTGCACTGGGATCAACATTGCCCTGGGATCAACATTGCACTGGGATCAACATTGCACCAGGATCAACATTGCATTGGGATCAACATTGCACTGGATCAACATTGCACTGGGATCAACATTGCACTGGGATCAACATTTCTATATTATTAGATTCTACGATTCAGCAGAGGCAATTACATGATACTGTCATTTAGGGATAATTTAATTGAGATCAGTTCAAACATAGATATGTACAAGTGCAATGGGCGAGATATAACGGTAAATCTGTACCACATTGTTGTGATCATTGGTCACAGAGCACGACAGTTTTGTCATTCATTACACGGGTGTTGTTTCCAGCATGGATATTGGGCTTGTATACAAAGTATGTCTATTGGTAGGACTATTTCATTTCAATGGAGAATATTTGATAAAATATAAACTGTAAAAAGGAAAATTATATTCTATAGAAATGTGAAAATATTTCGAACAATATATTTCTTATTTCTGCTTGTATGCTGTTTCAAACAAGATTTAATTATTATTTAACACAGCATAAGTGTACAAGAACATTTTCATGCACTGTAGTAAATAGTTTAGAACTGGATCATCAATTTCTACAATACTATAAGAACCATCCGATATTAGCTTACGTATTATTTAGTGCAGAATTATAAGACAAGTCTGTTTCTTGATACCCTGTAGATCAACCAAATCTTCGAGATATACAAGTGCTTTTTTGAAATTCGAGTTCTGTATTAAGTCAGTATTGAATTTCAAGCTCAGTGTTTTCTAAAACTCTTAACATCCGATGCCCAGCTGGAACATGTACACTTCACAATATGTCCCATGCCGTAACCATCTTCCACACAATAGAAGAGACCAAACACTCATTGTATCTCCATACTGCTGATAAGCAATAGGTACACTGTACTACATACGCATTGTACCTCCATACTGCTGATAAGCAATAGGTACACTGTACTACCTACCCAACGTATCTCCATACTGCTGATAATCAATAGGCACACTGTACTACATACCCATTGTATCTCCATACTGCTGATAAGCAATAGGTACATTGTACTACATACCCATTGTATCTCCATACTGCTGATAAGCAATAAGCACACTGTACAACATACTCATTGTACCTCCATACTGCTGATAAGCAATAGGCACACTGTACTACATACCCATTGTATCTCCATACTGCTGATAAGCAATGGTACACTGTACTACCTACCCAATGTATCTCTATACTGCTGATAAGCAATAGGCACACTGTACTACATACCCATTGTATCTCCATACTGCTGATAAGCAATAGGTACACTGTACAGCATACCCATTGTATCTCCATACTGCTGATAAGCAATAAGCACACTGTACTACATACCCATTGTATCTCCATACTGCTGATAAGCAATAGGCACACTGTACTACATACCCATTGTATCTCCATACTGCTGATAAGCAATAGGCATACTGTACAACATACTCATTGTATCTCCATACTGCTGATAAGCAATAGACACACTGTACTACATACCCATTGTATCTCCATACTGCTGATAAGCAATAGGTACACTGTACTACATACCCATTGTATCTCCATACTGCTGATAAGCAATAGGCACACTGTACTACATACCCATTGTATCTCCATACTGCTGATAAGCAATAGGTACACTGTACTACATACCCATTGTATCTCCATACTGCTGATAAGCAATAGGTACATTGTACTACATACCCATTGTATCTCCATACTGCTGATAAGCAATAGGCACACTGTACTACATATAGGAATATACAACGGCATGGAATGGCAACGATATCTGGGAAGTGCTACATTCCCCGTACAGCGTCTACGTGGAGTAAAGGGTTAAATTCCCCGTACAGCATCTAACTGTATTCTAAATATTGAAGCTTCATCGTATAACTAATGCATCGTCTTCTGTAGTTATCTGCATTTACAGCAGTTTGGTGATGAACTATCAATAGTGTTATAGAACACATAGGACAGCCAGTAGCACAACGCCGCTTAGATGATCAGGTTACAGTCGGCATGTGTAGGTGCTGATTGGACTGTATAGATACGGGTGTCGACTCGGTCACATTTGCTGCCCGCTGTTCAATATGTCCATTACGCTGGTGCCCATATTCTAATTTGATTCTAAGTTCACCAATATGGGACTTGGGCAGGATGTCCGGGATCCACTCTATAATGAATGGTGTGGGATCTTTCTGCTCCACTTGAGTATTACCTGTACACATATACAACAATAGTAGGTGAATCTACAGATTATTTACCACTAGAGTATTACCTGTACACATATACAACAATAGTAGGTGAATATATAGATTATTTACCACTAGAGTATTACCTGTACACATATACAACAATAGTAGGTGAATATATAGATTATTTACCACTAGAGTATTACCTGTACACATATACAACAATAGTAGGTGAATATATAGATTATTTACCACTAGAGTATTACCTGTACATATATACAACAATAGTAGGTGAATATATAGATTATTTACCACTAGAATATTACCTGTACATATATACAACAATAGTAGGTGAATATATAGATTATTTACCACTAGAGTATTACCTGTACACATATACAACAATAGTAGGTGAATATATAGATTATTTACCACTAGAGTATTACCTGTACATATATACAACAATAGTAGGTGAATATATAGATTATTTACCACTAGAGTATTACCTGTACACATATACAACAATAGTAGGTGAATATATAGATTATTTACCACTAGAGTATTACCTGTACACATATACAACAATAGTAGGTGAATATATAGATTATTTACCACTAGAGTATTACCTGTACACATATGCAACAATAGTAGGTGAATATACAGATTATTTACCACTAGAGTATTACCTGTACATATATACAACAATAGTAGGTGAATATATAGATTATTTACCACTAGAGTATTACCTGTACACATATACAACAATAGTAGGTGAATATATAGATTATTTACCACTAGAGTATTACCTGTACACATATACAACAATAGTAGGTGAATATATAGATTATTTACCACTAGAGTATTACCTGTACATATATGCAACAATAGTAGGTGAATCTACAGATTATTTACCACTAGAGTATTACCTGTACACATATACAACAATAGTAGGTGAATATATAGATTATTTACCACTAGAGTATTACCTGTACATATATGCAACAACAGTAGGTGAATCTACAGATTATTTACCACTAGAGTATTACCGGTACACATATGCAACAATAGTAGGTGAATATATAGATTATTTACCACTAGAGTATTACCTGTACACATATGCAACAATAGTAGGTGAATATACAGATTATTTACCACTAGAGTATTACCTGTACATATATGCAACAATAGTAGGTGAATCTACAGATTATTTACCACTAGAGTATTACCTGTACATATATGCAACAATAGTAGGTGAATATACAGATTATTTACCACTAGAGTATTACCTGTACATATATGCAACAATAGTAGGTGAATCTACAGATTATTTACCACTAGAGTATTACCTGTACATATATACAACAATAGTAGGTGAATATATAGATTATTTACCACTAGAGTATTACCTGTACACATATACAACAATAGTAGGTGAATATATAGATTATTTACCACTAGAGTATTACCTGTACACATATACAACAATAGTAGGTGAATATACAGATTATTTACCACTAGAGTATTACCTGTACATATATACAACAATAGTAGGTGAATCTACAGATTATTTACCACTAGAGTATTACCTGTACACATATACAACAATAGTAGGTGAATCTACAGATTATTTACAACTAGAGTATTACCTGTACACATATACAACAATAGTAGGTGAATATATAGATTATTTACCACTAGAGTATTACCTGTACACATATACAACAATAGTAGGTGAATATATAGATTATTTACCACTAGAGTATTACCGGTACACATATGCAACAATAGTAGGTGAATATATAGATTATTTACCACTAGAGTATTACCTGTACACATATACAACAATAGTAGGTGAATCTACAGATTATTTACCACTAGAGTATTACCTGTACATTATGCAACAATAGTAGGTGAATATAAGATTATTTACACTAGAGTATTACCTGTAAATATATACAACAATAGTAGGTGAATATATAGATTATTACCACTAGAGTATTACCTGTACAATATACAACAATAGTAGGTGAATATATAGATTATTTACCACTAGAGTATTACCTGTACACATATACAACAATAGTAGGTGAATATATAGATTATTTACCACTAGAGTATTACCTGTACATATATGCAACAATAGTAGGTGAATCTACAGATTATTTACCACTAGAGTATTACCTGTACATATATACAACAATAGTAGGTGAATATATAGATTATTTACCACTAGAGTATTACCTGTACACATATACAACAATAGTAGGTGAATATATAGATTATTTACCACTAGAGTATTACCTGTACACATATACAACAATAGTAGGTGAATATATAGATTATTTACCACTAGAGTATTACCGGTACACATATGCAACAATAGTAGGTGAATATATAGATTATTTACCACTAGAGTATTACCTGTACACATATACAACAATAGTAGGTGAATCTACAGATTATTTACCACTAGAGTATTACCTGTACACATATGCAACAATAGTAGGTGAATATACAGATTATTTACCACTAGAGTATTACCTGTACATATATACAACAATAGTAGGTGAATATATAGATTATTTACCACTAGAGTATTACCTGTACACATATACAACAATAGTAGGTGAATATATAGATTATTTACCACTTTTTTGGTATTACCTGTACATATATACAACAATAGTAGGTGAATTATAGATTATTTACCACTAGAGTATTACCTGTACACATATACAACAATAGTAGGTGAATTATAGATTATTTACCACTAGAGTATTACCTGTACACATATACAACAATAGTAGGTGAATATATAGATTATTTACCACTAGAGTATTACCTGTACACATATGCAACAATAGTAGGTGAATATATAGATTATTTACCACTAGAGTATTACCTGTACATATATACAACAATAGTAGGTGAATCTACAGATTATTTACCACTAGAGTATTACCTGTACACATATTGTGGTGTGTGGGTATATAGATTATTATAGATTATTTACCACTAGAGTATTACCTGTACACATATACAACAATAGTAGGTGAATATATAGATTATTTACCACTAGAGTATTACCTGTACACATCTACAACAATAGTAGGTGAATATATAGATTATTTACCACTAGAGTATTACCGGTACACATATGCAACAATAGTAGGTGAATCTACAGATTATTTACCACTAGAGTATTACCTGTACATATATACAACAATAGTAGGCGAATATATAGATTATTTACCACTAGAGTATTACCTGTACACATATACAACAATAGTAATATATAATTATTGGAGATATATGGCTTCAGTGAGAGAGAGAGCCAGTTAGGGAGAGCCAGTTAGAGAGAGTGTCAGTTAGAGAGAGAGCCAGTTAGAGAGAGAGCCAGTTAGGGAGAGAGCCAGTTAGAGAGAGAGAGAAAGCGCCAGTTAGAGAGATTTTATTAAAGATCTGAATAACTCCAATGAAAACAATGTGGTGACATTGTTCAGAAATTTAAGACGTAGAACAAACAAAACCCAACCACAAAGTTGGTGACGATGTAACACAAGAGCTCACAGACGGATCTGTAGTCCAGTGGTTAACACGTTGGATAGGTAATCCAGGGATCGCAGGTTCGATCCCCCGTCTGACCCTAATAAAATTAACAATCTTTCAGATGGGACTTTAAACCGAGGTCTCGTGTCGGTGCTTTACACCGTGCACGAAAAAGAACAAGAGGAGACTCTGTAATGGGTCTCTGTCTTTATCATCCACTATCCTCCAAAAATCTAAAATGACTAATCTCTTCAGGATGTGTCGCTCATATGGGCAACCGGTAGCGACGATAAATAAACGTAAAACACACAAGAGCTCAAAACGAAGTATAATAGGAAAGCTGAAACAATTCTCACAGATTTCAACAAGTTTTACTATATTTGATATGAAATACTAACCGACTTTTAAGAATGTTTTTAGTTCAAACGGTCTAATTGGCATCCGATTCTTGTCTCCAACATCTTCTATTTTTGGAACTTCATACAGGTCATAGGTCGAGTCTCGATTCTCCACAAAGTTACGCGTTATTTCCAATGCAAGCTGCTCAAAAACATACAAAGATAAGTCAATGTATAAAAAACATACACACCATCCCCATTTTTGGGTGCTCGCAAGACAGTTTTTATAACAAAAAATCGGTGTGTAAATTTTTCACTAATATCATGAATCAGTCATAAAAACAGTCAAACCATAATTAAACGACCCAGCCCGACCCGTTTCAATCAGCTAAATGAGTTATTACATCTCTCGTGAATGACACATTAGCAGACGATTAATTGGTCTAAGAAGCCTAAAATAACAACCCGTCGCATGTAGCAATCCGGGGTGCAATAACAACCCGTCGCATGTAGCAATCCGGGGTGCAATAACAACCCGTTGCATGTAGCAATCCAGGGTGCAATAACACAATACATTTATGATTTATCAATACAAGTCAATATCTCGAGAAGAATCGAGTGTTTACTTGGTATTTCAATAACCTTTATAAATTTACGTTTTAAAATGTATGTTTTCCCTCGGGGATTCTGCCGTTATGAAGTGCATAATGAGTGAAACATATTATTATACTTTTACCAGGTCGATTACGGTCATCGATGCCGGTCTCGATATTTTAAACTTCTGATTTAAATGCTATTCATTCAGTCTGAATGAACTAATTTTACATTTTATTATATACACAAGATGGTTAACATAAGATCAATTTTATTTTGAGTCGGCAAGATAGCAACAGTACAACACAAGCTCTGAGTGAGCTTTTGAAGTGACTATATATAACATAAAATAATGGTAACATCTATAAAATTAATTTAGATAAGTCGACACAAGCAGAATATTGTCAGGTCTTTCAATGATGTCTTTAGAAACATGGAAAGTCGGTAATAACATGTAATTTATTTGTTGTCAATTAAAAATTAAGTTCTTAAAAAAATCATTGGCTATATATACTAACACAGTAGTCTTAGAGAGCATATACTATGGTACACATGCCATGTTCTACTATTAGAGAGCATATACTATGATATGCATGCCATGTTCTACTATTAGAGAGCATATACTATGATACACATGCCATGTTCTACTATTAGAGAGCAAATACTATGGTACACATGCCATGTTCTACTATTAGAGAGCATACAATATGGTACACATACCATGTTCTATTAGAGAGCATATACTATGGTACACATGACATGTTCTACTATTAGAGAGCATATACTATGGTACACATGCCATGTTCTACTATTAGAGAGCATATACTATGATATGCATGCCATGTTCTACTATTAGAGAGCATATACTATGATATGCATGCCATGTTCTACTATTAGAGAGCAAATAATATGGTACACACGCCATGTTCTACTATTAGAGAGCATATACTATGGTACACATGTCATGTTCTATTAGAGAGCATATACTATGGTACACATGTCATGTTCTACTATTAGAGAGCATATACTATGGTACATATGCCATGTTCTACTATTAGAGAGCATATACTATGGTACACATATGCCATGTTCTACTATTAGAGAGCATATACTATGGTACACATGCCATGTTCTACTATTAGAGAGCATATATTATGGTACACATGCCATGTTCTACTATTAGAGAGCATACACTATGGTACACATGCCATGTTCTACTATTAGAGCGCATATACTATGTACACATGCCATGTTCTACTATTAGAGAGCATATACTATGGTACACATGCCATGTTCTACTATTAGAGCGCATATACTATGTACACATGCCATGTTCTACTATTAGAGAGCATATACTATGGTATGCATACCATGTTCTACTATTAGAGAGCATACACTATGGTAAGCATGCCATGTTCTACTATTAGAGAGCATATACTGTGGTGTGCATGCCATGTTCTACTATTAGAGAGCATATACTATGGTATGCATGCCATGTTCTACTATTAGAGCGCATATACTATGGTACGCATGCCATGTTCTACTATTAGAGAGCATATACTAGGGTGCACATGCCATGTTCTACTATTAGAGAGCATATACTACGGTACACATGCCATGTTCTACTATTAGAGAGCATATACTATGGTGTGCATGCCATGTTCTACTATTAGAGAGCATATACTATGGTACACATGCCACGTTCTACTATTAGAGAGCACACACTATGGTACACATGCCATGTTCTACTATTAGAGAGCATATACTATGGTGCACATGCCACATTCTACTATTAGAGAGCATACACTATGGTGCACATGCCATGTTCTACTATTAGAGAGCATATACTATGGTACACATGCCATGTTCTACTATTAGAGAGCATATAATATGGTGCACATGTCATGTTCTACCATTAGAGAGCATATACTATGGTGCACCTGCCATGTTCTACTATTAGAGAGCATATCATATGGTGCACCTGTCATGTTCTACTATTAGAGAGCATATACTATGGGACACATGCCATGTTCTACTATTAGAGAGCATACACTATGGTACACATGCCATGTTCTACTATTAGAGAGCATATACTATGGTGCACATGCCATGTTCTACTATTAGAGATGATAAGCTGACCAAACATGATAACATTTACCAACCTCTGAAGTGTCAAAGATCTTATTTATAGTTATATTTCGGGTTTTACGCCTGCATCAGCACTATTTCGGGCTATATCGCCGGCGGGCAGTTTACTTAACAACACCTTTCCTGGGCAGGCTCTAGCGGTTAACCAGTACTTAGGTGCACCAATCTCCGTAAGAAACTGCCAACTTTTTCATATAAATGACACGGCCTGAGCGGGGCTCGAACCCGTGACCATCAGTGATGATAGGTTACAGTGGTATACAAGTCAGTAACCTTAACCACTTGACTACGGAGGCGGACTGTCAAAGATTTGCTTAACATTTACAAACTCTAGTGTCAAAGATCTGCTTAATATTTACCAACCTCTGAACTGTCAAAGATCTGCTTAACATTTACCAACCTCTGAACTGTCAAAGATCTGCTTAACATTTACCAACCTCTGAAGTGTCAAAGATCTGCTTAACATTTACCAACCTCTGAAGTGTCAAAGATCTGCTTAACATTTACCAACCTCTGAAGTGTCAAAGATCTGCTTAACATTTACCAACCTCTGAACTGTCAAAGATCTGCTTAACATTTACCAACCTCTGAAGTGTCAAAGATCTGCTTAACATTTACCAACCTCTGAAGTGTCAAAGATCTGCTTAACATTTACCAACCTCTGAAGTGTCAAAGATCTGCTTAACATTTACCAACCTCTGAACTGTCAAAGATCTGCTTAACATTTACCAACCTCTGAAGTGTCAAAGATCTGCTTAACATTTACCAACCTCTGAAGTGTCAAAGATCTGCTTAACATTTACCAACCTCTGAAGTGTCAAAGATCTGCTTAACATTTACCAACCTCTGAACTGTCAAAGATCTGCTTAACATTTACCAACCTCTGAAGTGTCAAAGATCTGCTTAACATTTACCAACCTCTGAAGTGTCAAAGATCTGCTTAACATGCAGTATATTTGTGATATGCCAGGTGTATTTCGTGAATGTTCCCAGTGGCAGGGCATCTTTTCTAACAAACGCTGTGGTAAAGTTGGGCAGTCTTTTCTTTTTGTATCCCGATGATATACGTTGTTGAAGACAGTCGAAGAAATATTGGGGGGCGTGGAACACAAGTGGGTCAGGATTTCCTGCAATACACATATAGTATCTGTATATTGATAATATTGATAGTGATATATTCAGTCACTTTGTTACAATCTAGTATTTTGGGGAGGGCCGTAACTAATGTTGTTAAAACTTGTGGCCCAACACATTTGCTTCAACATGTATTGACAATTCTTGTGCACAACAATGACATAAATCGTATATACTATGCATAATTATAAAGGTATGTTCATTTGTTTTGTTCTGTACATTGTATATATAGAATGAATGCAATAAAATATGATTAAACTAGACTATAATCTGTAAACCTATAAAACAGACATCTATCTCACTTGGTATGTTTGTCAAATTTACAACTATTTCAAGATAAACATGTAAATTAAAATCAGTATAAAATTAGCGGGATTCATCCATAAATAATGCGATTCTGATACACAGGCATGAAATTGAAATTTGTAATCATAATTTCCTGTAATTAATTACATTTCTCCCAGTAATGGAATGTAATTTGTAAGTAAGTATTTTAATTGATACACTGATAACCCTCATCTTGACCTGTGCATGATAACCTTCACCTTGAACTGTGCATGATAACCTTCACCTTGAACTGTGCATGATAACTTTCACCTTAAACTGTGCATGATAACCTTCACATTGAACTGTGCATGATAACCTTCACCTTGAACTGTGCATGATAACCTTCACCTTGAACTGTGCATGATAACTTTCACCTTAAACTGTGCATGATAACCTTCACCTTGAACTGTGCATGATAACCTTCACCTTGAACTGAGCATGATAACCTTCACCTTGAACTGTGCATGATAATTTTCACCTTGAACTGTGCATGATAACCTTCACCTTGAACTGTGCATGATAATTTTCACCTTGAACTGTGCATGATAACCTTCACCTTGAACTGTGCATGATAATTTTCACCTTGAACTGTGCATGATAACCTTCACCTTGAACTGTGCATGATAACCTTCACCTTGAAATGTGCATGATAACCTTCACATTGAACTGTGCATGATAACCTTCACCTTGAACTGTGCATGATAACCGTCACCTTGAACTGTGCATGATAAACTTCACCTTGAAATGCACATACTACAGTGTGAGCTATACCTTGGACACAAAAGCTATAGTGGACAGACAGACGATTTTGATGATTAGAAACAAACAGACTATAGCCAGCAGTATCCGTCATTAAACATGCACAATACATAACTAGTCCATACCATCAAATTGGTAATGCATGGTTTGATTGATTCGCTCTGTAACACTGGCCAACCAGGAGTGGAATGTGGCAACTACTTCAGTTTCCTCTATTATCTGGTACGGATTCACTGAAATATATAAATATATATACATGTACATGTAACAACATATGCATGTACACATGTATGTAACCCATGTCCCGCATTAGTAGTATTTCTGTTCAACAGCTAAATGTGAAATTCCATTTTATTCTGACCCATTGAAATTTAATTTTGACTCCTGAAAATTGAGCCTTGGGTTTCAAATGCTACTGAAAACCTTGCATGTACAGTCAAAAACCTGTGTAAAGTATCACATTCGGATAAACACCATCTTTTTCACTGGTTAACACAGACCACATGCCAACACGGATAGATACATGTACATGCCTTGTGTGTGTTTTACGTTTATTTATCGTCGCAATAAAACGTAAAACACACACATTTGTTAAATACATGTCAACAATGGATTAGGGGCTCATGCTTTTGTGTTTAATTTTTTTAAATAAAGCCTGAAAGATTGTTTCTCGCTAAGTTTGAAGTTTTTATGTTATGTTTTATATCAGGTTTTACGCCTGCATCAGCACCATTTTTTGGGCTATATCGCCGGCGGGCAGTTTACCTAACAACACCTTTCCTGGACAGGCTCCAGCGAATAACCAGTACTTGGGTGTACCAACCTCCGTAAGAAACTGCCAACTTTTTCATATAAATGAAACACGGTCTGAGCGGGGCTCGAACCCGTGACCATCAGTGATGATAGGTTACAGTGGTATACAAGTCAGCGACCTTAACCACTCGACCACGGAGGTGGACTTTTTTAAATGTTTTTATCTTTTTTTTAAAGTTTTTATCTTTTTTTATCACAAGCCGTTTTGTTTATTACTTTAAAAACTATTTATTTATTGTATGTTGGTGGAAGTCGTGATAGCGCAGTGGATGCGCGGTCGCTTCAGGTGCGAAAGGTCTGGAGTTTGTGCCCAGCTGGAGCCATTACGATTGTGCCCTTAGGCAAGGCATTTAATTTCCACGTTGCCTCTTCTCTCTCCCTCGTGGCGATGGATTCCATCAGGAATGAGTTCTCGAGAGTGATTAATATAAGTTGTAAGAACTTGTTTCGCAATCGAGCTGAAATAAATTTGTATAAACTAAACAGATATGATGCTAAAGTTATTTGTTTTGTAAAACTCCGATAATAAATAAAATTGTGATTGAATTGAATTGAAGAAAAATTCACCTGGTTTTTTGTTTGAAGATGGTGGTGCTGTCTTGTGCAGCGACAGTTTACCCGGAGTTGCCAGGACTCGACCAGGTTTCATGTTGGCTTCTTGTAGGGTTAACAGAGCACTGCTAGCCTGCACTATAACAATAAAATATAATGTATGTCAAGTATTGCATAGATAGAATTACTTGGATTTAATGTGGTAAGTATTGCATAGATAGAATTACTTAGGTTTAATGTGGTAAGTATTGCATAGATAGAATTACTTGGGTTTAATGTGGTAAGTATTGCATAGATAGAATTACTTAGGTTTAATGTGGTAAGTATTGCATAGATAGAATTACTTGGGTTTAATGTGGTAAGTATTGCATAGATAGAATTACTTGGGTTTAATGTGGTAAGTATTGCATAGATATAATTACTTGGGTTTAATGTGGTAAGTATTGCATAGATAGAATTACTTGGGTTTAATGTGGTAAATATTGCATAGATAGAATTACTTGGGTTTAATGTGGTAAGTATTGCATAGATAGAATTACTTGGGTTTAATGTGGTAAGTATTGCATAGATAGAATTACTTGGGTTTAATGTGGTAAGTATTGCATAGATAGAATTACTTAGGTTTAATGTGGTAAGTATTGCATAGATAGAATTACTTGGGTTTAATGTGGTAAGTATTGCATAGATAGAATTATTGGGTTTAATGTGGTAAGTATTGCATAGATAGAATCATTAGGTTTAATGTGGTAAGTATTGCATAGATAGAATCATTAGGTTTAATGTGGTAAGTATTGCATAGATAGAATTACTTGGGTTTAATGTGGTAAGTATTGCATAGATAGAATTACTTGGGTTTAATGTGGTAAGTATTACATAGATATAATTACTTGGGTTTAATGTGGTAAGTATTGCATAGATAGAATCATTAGGTTGAATGTGGTAAGTATTGCATAGATAGAATCATTAGGTTTAATGTGGTAAGTATTGCATAGATAGAATCATTAGGTTTAATGTGGTAAGTATTGCATAGATAGAATTACTTGGGTTTAATGTGGTAAATATTGCATAGATAGAATTACTTGGGTTTAATGTGGTAAGTATTACATAGATAGAATTACTTGGGTTTAATGTGGTAAGTATTGCATAGATAGAATTACTTGGGTTTAATGTGGTAAGTATTGCATAGATAGAATCATTAGGTTTAATGTGGTAAGTATTGCATAGATAGAATTACTTGGGTTTAATGTGGTAAGTATTGCATAGATAGAATTACTTAGGTTTAATGTGGTAAGTATTGCATAGATAGAATTACTTAGGTTTAATGTGGTAAGTATTGCATAGATAGAATTATTTGGGTTTAATGTGGTAAGTATTGCATAGATAGAATTACTTGGGTTTAATGTGGTAAGTATTGCATAGATAGAATCATTAGGTTTAATGTGGTAAGTATTGCATAGATAGAATTACTTGGGTTTAATGTGGTAAGTATTGCATAGATAGAATTACTTGGGTTTAATGTGGTAAGTATTGCATAGATAGAATCATTAGGTTTAATGTGGTAAGTATTGCATAGATAGAATTACTTGGGTTTAATGTGGTAAGTATTGCATAGATAGAATCATTAGGTTTAATGTGGTAAGTATTGCATAGATAGAATTACTTGGGTTTAATGTGGTAAGTATTGCATAGATAGAATCATTAGGTTTAATGTGGTAAGTATTGCATAGATAGAATTACTTGGGTTTAATGTGGTAAGTATTGCATAGATAGAATCATTAGGTTTAATGTGGTAAGTATTGCATAGATAGAATTACTTGGGTTTAATGTGGTAAGTATTGCATAGATAGAATCATTAGGTTTAATGTGGTAAGTATTGCATAGATAGAATTACTTGGGTTTAATGTGGTAAGTATTGCATAGATAGAATTACTTAGGTTTAATGTGGTAAGTATTGCATAGATAGAATTACTTAGGTTTAATGTGGTAAGTATTGCATAGATAGAATTACTTAGGTTTAATGTGGTAAGTATTGCATAGATAGAATTACTTAGGTTTAATGTGGTAAGTATTGCATAGATAGAATCATTAGGTTTAATGTGGTAAGTATTGCATAGATAGAATTACTTGGGTTTAATGTGGTAAGTATTGCATAGATAGAATTACTTAGGTTTAATGTGGTAAGTATTGCATAGATAGAATTACTTAGGTTTAATGTGGTAAGTATTGCATAGATAGAATCATTAGGTTTAATGTGGTAAGTATTGCATAGATAGAATTACTTGGATTTAATGTGGTAAGTATTGCATAGATAGAATTACTTGGGTTTAATGTGGTAAGTATTGCATAGATAGAATTACTTGGGTTTAATGTGGTAAGTATTGCATAGATAGAATTACTTAGGTTTAATGTGGTAAGTATTGCATAGATAGAATTACTTAGGTTTAATGTGGTAAGTATTGCATAGATAGAATTACTTGGGTTTAATGTGGTAAGTATTGCATAGATAGAATTACTTGGGTTTAATGTGGTAAGTATTGCATAGATAGAATTACTTGGGTTTAATGTGGTAAGTATTGCATAGATAGAATTATTAGGTTTAATGTGGTAAGTATTGCATAGATAGAATTACTTGGGTTTAATGTGGTAAGTATTGCATAGATAGAATTACTTAGGTTTAATGTGGTAAGTATTGCATAGATAGAATTACTTGGGTTTAATGTGGTAAGTATTGCATAGATAGAATTACTTGGGTTTAATGTGGTAAGTATTGCATAGATAGAATCATTAGGTTTAATGTGGTAAGTATTGCATAGATAGAATCATTAGGTTTAATGTGGTAAGTATTGCATAGATAGAATTACTTGGGTTTAATGTGGTAAGTATTGCATAGATAGAATTACTTGGGTTTAATGTGGTAAGTATTGCATAGATAGAATCATTAGGTTTAATGTGGTAAGTATTGCATAGATAGAATTACTTAGGTTTAATGTGGTAAGTATTGCATAGATAGAATTACTTAGGTTTAATGTGGTAAGTATTGCATAGATAGAATTACTTGGGTTTAATGTTGTAAGTATTGCATAGATATAATTACTTGGGTTTAATATGGTAACTATTGCATAGATAGAATCATTAGGTTTAATGTGGTAAGTATTGCATAGATAGAATTACTTGGGTTTAATGTTGTAAGTATTGCATAGATAGAATTACTTGGGTTTAATATGGTAACTATTGCATAGATAGAATCATTAGGTTTAATGTGGTAAGTATTGCATAGATAGAATTACTTGGGTTTAATGTGGTAAGTATTGCATAGATAGAATTACTTAGGTTTAATGTGGTAAGTATTGCATAGATAGAATTACTTGGATTTAATGTGGTAAGTATTGCATAGATAGAATTACTTGGGTTTAATGTGGTAAGTATTGCATAGATAGAATTACTTGGGTTTAATGTGGTAAGTATTGCATAGATAGAATCATTAGGTTTAATGTGGTAAGTATTGCATAGATAGAATTACTTGGGTTTAATGTGGTAAGTATTGCATAGATAGAATCATTAGGTTTAATGTGGTAAGTATTGCATAGATAGAATTACTTGGGTTTAATGTTGTAAGTATTGCATAGATAGAATTACTTGGGTTTAATATGGTAACTATTGCATAGATAGAATCATTAGGTTTAATGTGGTAAGTATTGCATAGATAGAATTACTTGGGTTTAATGTGGTAAGTATTGCATAGATAGAATTACTTAGGTTTAATGTGGTAAGTATTGCATAGATAGAATTACTTAGGTTTAATGTGGTAAGTATTGCATAGATAGAATTACTTAGGTTTAATGTGGTAAGTATTGCATAGATAGAATCATTAGGTTTAATGTGGTAAGTATTGCATAGATAGAATTACTTGGATTTAATGTGGTAAGTATTGCATAGATAGAATTACTTGGGTTTAATGTGGTAAGTATTGCATAGATAGAATTACTTAGGTTTAATGTGGTAAGTATTGCATAGATAGAATTACTTAGGTTTAATGTGGTAAGTATTGCATAGATAGAATCATTAGGTTTAATGTGGTAAGTATTGCATAGATAGAATTACTTGGATTTAATGTGGTAAGTATTGCATAGATAGAATTACTTGGGTTTAATGTGGTAAGTATTGCATAGATAGAATTACTTGGGTTTAATGTGGTAAGTATTGCATAGATAGAATTACTTGGGTTTAATGTGGTAAGTATTGCATAGATAGAATTACTTAGGTTTAATGTGGTAAGTATTGCATAGATAGAATTACTTGGGTTTAATGTGGTAAGTATTGCATAGATAGAATTACTTGGGTTTAATGTGGTAAGTATTGCATAGATAGAATCATTAGGTTTAATGTGGTAAGTATTGCATAGATAGAATTACTTGGGTTTAATGTTGTAAGTATTGCATAGATAGAATTACTTGGGTTTAATGTGGTAACTATTGCATAGATAGAATCATTAGGTTTAATGTGGTAAGTATTGCATAGATAGAATTACTTAGGTTTAATGTGGTAAGTATTGCATAGATATAATTACTTGGGTTTAATATGGTAACTATTGCATAGATAGAATCATTAGGTTTAATGTGGTAAGTATTGCATAGATAGAATTACTTGGGTTTAATGTTGTAAGTATTGCATAGATAGAATTACTTGGGTTTAATATGGTAACTATTGCATAGATAGAATCATTAGGTTTAATGTGGTAAGTATTGCATAGATAGAATTACTTGGGTTTAATGTGGTAAGTATTGCATAGATAGAATTACTTAGGTTTAATGTGGTAAGTATTGCATAGATAGAATTACTTGGGTTTAATGTGGTAAGTATTGCATATATAGAATTACTTGGGTTTAATGTTGTAAGTATTGCATAGATATAATCATTAGGTTTAATGTGGTAAGTATTGCATAGATAGAGTTACTTGGGTTTAATGTTGTAAGTATTGCATATATAGAATTACTTGGGTTTAATGTGGTAAGTATTGCATAGATAGCATCATTAGGTTTAATGTGGTAAGTATTGCATAGATAGAATCAATAGGTTTAATGTGGTAAGTATTGCATAGATAGAATTATTTGGGTTTAATGTGGTAAGTATTGCATAGATAGAATTACTTGGGTTTAATGTGGTAAGTATTGCATAGATAGAATTACTTGGGTTTAATGTGGTAAGTATTGCATAGATATAATTACTTGGGTTTAATGTGGTAAGTATTGCATAGATAGAATTACTTAGGTTTAATGTGGTAAGTATTGCATATATAGAATTACTTAGGTTTAATGTGGTAAGTATTGCATAGATAGAATCATTAGGTTTAATGTGGTAAGTATTGCATAGATAGAATTACTTGGATTTAATGTGGTAACTATTGCATAGATAGAATTACTTGGGTTTAATGTGGTAAGTATTGCATAGATAGAATTACTTGGGTTTAATGTGGTAAGTATTGCATAGATAGAATTACTTGGGTTTAATGTGGTAAGTATTGCATAGATAGAATTACTTAGGTTTAATGTGGTAAGTATTGCATAGATAGAATTACTTGGGTTTAATGTGGTAAGTATTGCATAGATAGAATTACTTGGGTTTAATGTGGTAAGTATTGCATAGATAGAATCATTAGGTTTAATGTGGTAAGTATTGCATAGATAGAATCATTAGGTTTAATGTGGTAAGTATTGCATAGATAGAATCATTAGGTTTAATGTGGTAAGTATTGCATAGATAGAATTACTTGGGTTTAATGTTGTAAGTATTGCATAGATAGAATTACTTGGGTTTAATATGGTAACTATTGCATAGATAGAATCATTAGGTTTAATGTGGTAAGTATTGCATAGATAGAATTACTTAGGTTTAATGTGGTAAGTATTGCATAGATAGAATTACTTAGGTTTAATGTGGTAAGTATTGCATAGATAGAATTACTTGGGTTTAATGTGGTAAGTATTGCATAGATATAATTACTTGGGTTTAATATGGTAACTATTGCATAGATAGAATCATTAGGTTTAATGTGGTAAGTATTGCATAGATAGAATTACTTGGGTTTAATGTTGTAAGTATTGCATAGATAGAATTACTTGGGTTTAATATGGTAACTATTGCATAGATAGAATCATTAGGTTTAATGTGGTAAGTATTGCATAGATAGAATTACTTGGGTTTAATGTGGTAAGTATTGCATAGATAGAATTACTTAGGTTTAATGTGGTAAGTATTGCATAGATAGAATTACTTAGGTTTAATGTGTTAAGTATTGCATAGATAGAATCATTAGGTTTAATGTGGTAAGTATTGCATAGATAGAATTACTTGGATTTAATGTGGTAAGTATTGCATAGATAGAATTACTTGGGTTTAATGTGGTAAGTATTGCATAGATAGAATTACTTGGGTTTAATGTGGTAAGTATTGCATAGATAGAATCATTAGGTTTAATGTGGTAAGTATTGCATAGATAGAATTATTAGGTTTAATGTGGTAAGTATTGCATAGATAGAATTACTTGGGTTTAATGTGGTAAGTATTGCATAGATAGAATTACTTGGGTTTAATTGGTAAGTATTGCATAGATAAATCATTAGGTTTAATGTGGTAAGTATTGCATAGATAGAATTACTTGGGTTTAATGTGGTAAGTATTGCATAGATAGAATTACTTGGGTTTAATGTGGTAAGTATTGCATAGATAGAATCATTAGGTTTAATGTGGTAAGTATTGCATAGATAGAATTACTTGGGTTTAATGTGGTAAGTATTGCATAGATAGAATTACTTGGGTTTAATGTGGTAAGTATTGCATAGATAGAATTACTTGGGTTTAATGTGGTAAGTATTGCATAGATAGAATTACTTAGGTTTAATGTGGTAAGTATTGCATAGATAGAATTACTTGGGTTTAATGTGGTAAGTATTGCATAGATAGAATTACTTGGGTTTAATGTGGTAAGTATTGCATAGATAGAATCATTAGGTTTAATGTGGTAAGTATTGCATAGATAGAATCATTAGGTTTAATGTGGTAAGTATTGCATAGATAGAATTACTTGGGTTTAATGTTGTAAGTATTGCATAGATAGAATTACTTGGGTTTAATATGGTAACTATTGCATAGATAGAATCATTAGGTTTAATGTGGTAAGTATTGCATAGATAGAATTACTTGGGTTTAATGTGGTAAGTATTGCATAGATAGAATTACTTAGGTTTAATGTGGTAAGTATTGCATAGATAGAATTACTTAGGTTTAATGTGGTAAGTATTGCATAGATAGAATTACTTGGGTTTAATGTGGTAAGTATTGCATAGATAGAATTACTTAGGTTTAATGTGGTAAGTATTGCATAGATAGAATTACTTAGGTTTAATGTGGTAAGTATTGCATAGATAGAATCATTAGGTTTAATGTGGTAAGTATTGCATAGATAGAATTACTTGGGTTTAATGTGGTAAGTATTGCATAGATAGAATTACTTAGGTTTAATGTGGTAAGTATTGCATAGATAGAATTACTTGGGTTTAATGTGGTAAGTATTGCATAGATAGAATTACTTGGGTTTAATGTGGTAAGTATTGCATAGATAGAATTATTAGGTTTAATGTGGTAAGTATTGCATAGATAGAATCATTAGGTTTAATGTGGTAAGTATTGCATAGATAGAATCATTAGGTTTAATGTGGTAAGTATTGCATAGATAGAATTACTTGGGTTTAATGTGGTAAGTATTGCATAGATAGAATTACTTGGGTTTAATGTGGTAAGTATTGCATAGATAGAATCATTAGGTTTAATGTGGTAAGTATTGCATAGATAGAATTACTTGGTTTAATGTGGTAACTATTGCATAGATAGAATCATTAGGTTTAATGTGGTAAGTATTGCATAGATAGAATTACTTGGGTTTAATGTGGTAAGTATTGCATAGATAGAATTACTTGGGTTTAATGTGGTAAGTATTGCATAGATAGAATTACTTGGATTTAATGTGGTAAGTATTGCATAGATAGAATTACTTGGGTTTAATGTGGTAAGTATTGCATAGATAGAATTATTAGGTTTAATGTGGTAAGTATTGCATAGATAGAATTACTTGGGTTTAATGTGGTAAGTATTGCATAGATAGAATTACTTAGGTTTAATGTGGTAAGTATTGCATAGATAGAATTATTAGGTTTAATGTGGTAAGTATTGCATAGATAGAATTACTTGGGTTTAATGTGGAAGTATTGCATAGATAGAATCATTAGGTTTAATGTGGTAAGTATTGCATAGATAGAATCATTAGGTTTAATGTGGTAAGTATTGCATAGATAGAATTACTTGGGTTTAATGTTGTAAGTATTGCATATATAGAATTACTTGGGTTTAATATGGTAACTATTGCATAGATAGAATCATTAGGTTTAATGTGGTAAGTATTGCATAGATAAAATTACTTGGATTTAATATGGTAACTATTGCATAGATAGAATCATTAGGTTTAATGTGGTAAGTATTGCATAGATAGAATTACTTGGGTTTAATGTTGTAAGTATTGCATAGATAGAATTACTTGGGTTTAATGTGGTAAGTATTGCATAGATAGAATTACTTGGGTTTAATGTGGTAAGTATTGCATATATAGAATTACTTGGGTTTAATGTTGTAAGTATTGCATAGATATAATCATTAGGTTTAATGTGGTAAGTATTGCATAGATATAGTTACTTGGGTTTAATGTTGTAAGTATTGCATATATAGAATTACTTGGGTTTAATGTGGTAAGTATTGCATAGATAGCATCATTAGGTTTAATGTGGTAAGTATTGCATAGATAGAATCATTAGGTTTAATGTGGTAAGTATTGCATAGATAGAATTATTTGGGTTTAATGTGGTAAGTATTGCATAGATAGAATTACTTGGGTTTAATGTGGTAAGTATTGCATAGATAGAATTACTTGGGTTTAATGTGGTAAGTATTGCATAGATAGAATCATTTGGTTTAATGTGGTAAGTATTGCATAGATAGAATCATTAGGTTTAATGTGGTAAGTATTGCATAGATAGAATTACTTAGGTTTAATGTGGTAAGTATTGCATAGATAGAATTACTTGGGTTTAATGTGGTAAGTATTGCATAGATAGAATTACTTAGGTTTAATGTGGTAAGTATTGCATAGATAGAATTACTTAGGTTTAATGTGGTAAGTATTGCATAGATAGAATTACTTGGGTTTAATGTGGTAAGTATTACATAGATAGAATCATAATACTGCAGGTACAAGCCAGACAGTATTTTAAGCATGGATGGGCCATCTTGGCAGAACCACCAACTTTCTGCTGAGTTTATTAATGCCACAAAATCTACATGTATCTACAGCAATAATACCTCACAATATAACTACCGAGTTTATTAATGCCACAAAATCTACATGTATCTACAGCAATAATACCTCACAATATAACTACCGAGTTTATTAATGCCACAAAATCTACATGTATCTACAGCAATAATACCTCACAATATAACTACCGAGTTTATTAATGCCACAAAATCTACATGTATCTACAGCAATAATACCTCACAATATAACTACCGAGTTTATTAATGCCACAAAATCTACATGTATCTACAGCAATAATACCTCACAATATAACTACCGAGTTTATTAATGCCACAAAATCTACATGTATCTACAGCAATAATACCTCACAATATAACTACCGAGTTTATTAATGCCACAAAATCTACATGTATCTACAGCAATAATACCTCACAATATAACTACCGAGTTTATTAATGCCACAAAATCTACATGTATCTACAGCAATAATACCTCACAATATAACTACCGAGTTTATTAATGCCACAAAATCTACATGTATCTACAGCAATAATACCTCACAATATAACTACCGAGTTTATTAATGCCACAAAATCTACATGTATCTACAGCAATAATACCTCACAATATAACTACCGAGTTTATTAATGCCACAAAATCTACATGTACCTACAGCAATAATACCTCACAATATAACTACCGAGTTTATTAATGCCACAAAATCTACATGTACCTACAGCAATAATACCTCACAATATAACTACCGAGTTTATTATTGCCACAAAATCTACATGTATCTACAGCAATAATACCACACAATATAACTACCGAGTTTATTATTGCCACAAAATCTACATGTATCTACAGCAATAATACAACACAATATAACTACCGAGTTTATTATTGCCACAAAATCTACATGTATCTACAGCAATAATACAACACAATATAACTACCGAGTTTATTATTGCCACGGATATACCGTCAGCTATAACACGACAACCACACATCATAGATACAACAGTACAGCTTACTACATTTGGTCATCGAGAAATTAAATCACTCTACAGTAACAAACCTATGCAACCTGACACTACAAATCGTCTTACTGTGAAATATTGGATACAACAAAACATGACAATAGATTGAAACGTGTTACATAGTGCCCACAACTTGCTGTGTATCAGGCTGCATACCACAAGTAGGAAGAGATCTGATATACAACATTCATATAGTGCCCACAACTTGCTGTGTATCGGGCTGCATACCACAAGTAGGAAGAGATCTGATATACAACATTCATATAGTGCCCACAACTTGCTGTATATCAGGCTGCATACCACAAGTAGGAAGAGATCTGATATACAACATTCATATAGTGCCCACAACTTGCTGTGTATCAGGCTGCATACCACAAGTAGGAAGAGATCTGATATACAACATTCATATAGTGCCCACAACTTGCTGTGTATCAGGCTGCATACCACAAGTAGGAAGAGATCTGATATACAACATTCATATAGTGCCCACAACTTGCTGTGTATCAGGCTGCATACCACAAGTAGGAAGAGATCTGATATACAACATTCATATAGTGCCCACAACTTGCTGTGTATCAGGCTGCATACCACAAGTAGGAAGAGATCTGATATACAACATTCATATAGTGCCCACAACTTGCTGTGTATCAGGCTGCATACCACAAGTAGGAAGAGATCTGATATACAACATTCATATAGTGCCCACAACTTGCTGTGTATCAGGCTGCATACCACAAGTAGGAAGAGATCTGATATACAACATTCATATAGTGCCCACAACTTGCTGTATATCAGGCTGCATACCACAAGTAGGAAGAGATCTGATATACAACATTCATATAGTGCCCACAACTTGCTGTGTATCAGGCTGCATACCACAAGTAGGAAGAGATCTGATATACAACATTCATATAGTGCCCACAACTTGCTGTGTATCAGGCTGCATACCACAAGTAGGAAGAGATCTGATATACAACATTCATATAGTGCCCACAACTTGCTGTGTATCAGGCTGCATACCACAAGTAGGAAGAGATCTGATATACAACATTCATATAGTGCCCACAACTTGCTGTGTATCAGGCTGCATACCACAAGTAGGAAGAGATCTAATATACAACATTCATATAGTGCTAACCTATTTCTTCCTTTCTCTTTTTCTTGGCAGGTGTTTCGATGAGCTCCTCGGTTACTACAACCTCCAGTGTCTCCTGTGTTTCGTCGTTCATATCTACCTCACACACGGTTATCAGCTGGTCTACCTGCTGTTCCTGCACTGTGCTTGGGATATCTTCCACAAGTCTCATGCTGGTCAGCACTACAACACAACAATAATAATATACACCATGGTTCTTCCTATGTACATACAATGCTGGTCAGCACTACAACACAACAATAATAATATACACCATGGTTCTTCCTATGTACATACAATGCTGGTCAGCACTACAACACAACAATAATAATATACACCATGGTTCTTCATACATACATACAATGGGGCAGGCCTACAATGGGGCAGGCCTACAATGGGGCAGGCCTACAATGGGGCAGGCCTACAATTGGGCTTAGGCAGTCCATACGATGGGGCAGGCCTACAATGGTCTACAATTGGGCTTAGGCAGTCCATACGATGGGGCAGGCCTACAATGGGGCAGGCCATCCATACAATGGGGCAAACTGCCCCTGTCTGAAGCCTCATTGCACTATGTGACACAACCGCACAACCACTTCTCTTAATGTCAACGTCTGTAATAAGAAATAATTCCTGCATAATTTTGCTCTGTCAAAAATTAAAAACTACAGACAAAACAAATTCATTATAATATATTACTTAATAATTATCTGTTCATGATAGGCAAAAAATAGCTAAAATACAAAAGTACATATTATACAAGTCCAAACATTCGTTACTAAGAAGTGACTCTGGATGGACACAATTGTGGATCTGAAATCAATGCAAGGGCAATAATTCTGGTGTTACTGACTTGATCAGGAGTTCACTTTTTTTAAATTTAGAGTTTATTTAACGTCGCTATCGGTTATCCATTTGAGTGACTAGAAGTTTACCTAACAACACCATTCTTGGGCAGGCTCCTGTGGTTAACCAGTACTTGGTGCACCAACCTCCATAAGAAACTCACTGCCAACATTTTCATATGAAAAGACACGGTCTGAGAGAGGCTCCAACCCTTGACCATCAGTGATGATAGATTACAGTGGTATACAAGTCAGCAACCCGTGTCACTGGACCACGGAGGCGGACAACGAGTTCACCACCGCACTATGGTGATATTAAACTTCATAAAATTTCACCCATTGGGTAGTACTGAGAACAGGCTCAGGACTGAAAAATTTGTGGATTTTTAGTCAATTACAACAAAGGTCAATAACTGTGGTGTTACACGACCGTAAATGACAGATTCCCACAAAATGTACAATTGCACCACCATACTGGTACTGGTGAGATGGTACGGTGGTTGCCAAATTGGACAGGTGAGTTTCTCCGGGTATTCCGGTTTCCTCCCACACGAAATACACTTTCATCCGCGCCAACGAGAGTGATTAATATAAGTTGTTAGAACTTGCTTCGCAATCGTTGTAAAATAAAATAAAGTTTAAACTTATGGTGGTACATGTTCATAAATTCCACCATTGCTTACTAAGCCTTAGTTAAAGAGTACTGGCCCCGGATGGACGACGGCAAATCAATATCCCACACCGAAATTACAACAGGGGATAATAAATTACATGTACTTATTCACACAAGGGGACATCTCTTGAAATTTCGATCAGACTTATCTTACTGTTACATGTACCTGCTTTTGAAAATGGCTGTTGCTAATGTTGTCAAAACTTGTAACCCAATCCTTTTGGATTTTGAAAATGCCATGTACTGTATACGGAGATTGTCGCGATATTTATATACATGTATGTTGTGAAAAAAAGTTTTAATAAAATATTATTAAATAAAATAAAAATTGACGGTTTGACCAAGCAGTGTCAGAAGAGATGTCAATTGAAGCAAAATGGTGAGGAAGGACTGACGCCAGATGAGCCACATATACCAGTACCATGCTAAGTGTGAGCTAAATAAACATGACAGAAGCTGTGTAACTATTGCATAATGGAGTAATCACCCAGCCAGTCAATGCAAGCATAGAAAGTGGCTGCTGAGCACAGATGGCTGCTTAATAGAAGACATAATTATATGCAATTATGTGCCATGCAGTTAGGGAATCTTGAAACTGGCTGTTTAATAGGTTTGCTGCTTAACACAGGTTTCTGCTAACACAGGTTTGACATTGTACACAGGTATGTACTTACAGTCGGCGTTCGAGTTGTTGGAATTACCGGCGTTCAGATCGAGGTAGAAGGAAAATTCCTCTTGTAGTTTCTCATCACTGGCAAACGCACAAACACACGCGTAGAAATGCACACACCGCTTATATATATCCTCATTTCCTGTCTTTGAGCCGCCCTGAAAGGTAAATATACACTGACATATAAACACATACATGTACAATGATAAATAATATTATCATAGTTATAAACACAAACATGTAGAGTGGTGGAGCATATGCTCGGCGTATTCCTATGCTCGGCGTATTTGCATCCATATTTAAAATATTTACATAATTTCGCTGACAGAGCTGAAGCATGGTTCAATAGCATTCTATTGCATGCAACTGTCATTTGACTGGTCCAGCATACGAATATAAACAAACAAATCATTGGGAATTTGGGAGTATATGCATGAGCAATTCAGGTCGCTATCCAAATTAAAATAATTTACAACTAACAAGAAAAATAGCTTCTCTACCATTTCTGATTAACACCAATAAGAGTTTTTATTCCATGTATATCAAAATAAGATATTCAACATGTTCTGGTACAAAAAAATAATAACAAGTACGCCGTGCAAAGGTGCCCTGCAGTCATGAGTTCGGAGTTCCTCATATAAACGAGTGCCGTTGCGATAGCTGAATTGAGCAGCACGGTCAGGTAATGAAGCTAAAACTGTCAACAAGAGTTTTTTGCTCATATTATTGACATATGGGAGTTAAACCCATTTCATTCTGGATACATTTAAAGGCTTTGCAAACAACATAGATCCAGATCAGCCGCAGCGTCACGCTGCATGCTGATCAGGATCTATGTTGTTTGCTACATAGCCAAGTGTCTTAGCAAGATCATCTGAATAGCAAACAGCAATTTTCAGCATAGAACCTGATCAGACGGCACCTTCCATTTTAACAAATCTGAGAAGGCTACATCAATGGACTACAATTGTGAAATTTGGATAGCATTGGCCAAGTGGTTTAGGTGAAGCAGACTTTTGAAATCTAGAATAAAATAACGATCGCCTCATCGATTTGATGTATATGACATGACCATTTTCGCTCAAATTAAACCTTAAGGGCCATGTCTCTTTTTGATCCCAGGTTCACCATTTTAACCACTTTGAAAGAGCATTGTACATCAATCATTTCTACCAAGATTCATCAAAATCCAGCTGGCAATATTTGTTAAGAATTTGTGCATGACAGCGGCCATCTTGGATCCATTGTAATGAGCTTAACAATTATGCAATCCTGCACCTACCCAAGCATATGACCATAAATGGTGGCTATAAACCCAATGGTTACTGAGGAGACGCTTGAATAATGTCTAAGTACGACAGACAGACACCTTGCGACAACAATATCTCACACAAGCTTTGCTCAGGTGAGCTAAAAATGAGAGAAAGAAATAATTGTCATAACGAATGCAATAACTACACAAGTACCATCGACTTATGAAAGGAGCCGGCTTAAAATCAGCCCTTTGAACACAAAATTTGACCCTCGACTTATGGTCAATATCGACTTATGGCTGGGTACATACTTGTACATTTACTACAGTGATTTAATCCTTGGACCATTCGACATTCCCCAATACAGAAGTTGATCGACATATACATGTAAGAGCTAATGCAATAAATATTCGTAAGAATAAGATATACCTTGAATGCCTTACATGTGCACTGGAACCTGTGACTCATTGTCTTCCCCTTTGCAGTCTCAAAGAAAGCAAAATGCAAGAATCCTAGCGGCTGTTTAGGATTGGGTTTACATTTCACAACCATTATGTTCTTCGACACTCGCTGGACTAGCGGTCCTGTAGTTTCTGTAGCAAGTAGCCATATTGCTTGTTTGATCTCATTACCGACTTGTAGCGAATTCAGAACGGAGTTTTTTAACGTCAAAGGCTGTGCCTCTGTGGTACACTCTATAGAAGCCTTAATGTGGGGGCAAGTGTCTGGTGAACCGAGCTGGGAGGCTCGTGTACAACTGTCTACGTAACATCGGGCAGCCGAGGCAAGAATCGACACATCAACTACAGGGGCTGGATTTCCATCTAGATCCTGAACAAGTGGGAGCTGGACAAATCCCCTGTAGTCCGGTCCTCTATCTCGTAGCCTCACAGAGAATACTTGGACAGTAGAACCAGTCACTATCTTCACAGCCTCACAACTGGCAGTTTTCTTCTTCTCTTTCTCCTTGAACACAACATCACACTGTTTATTCTTACAGCTGATACCTCGCGTTCCATTGTATGTCCCACATTTTGGACACTTCCTGACACCTCGAAGAGTTGGCTTTCCCAGATCTTCAAACAAAGATTTCATCTTTTCTTGACTAGTTGCCATAATTAACCTGAAAAGGAAATATCAAATCCAAATAATTAACAGTCACTCAGAGAATAAATTTGAAGATATGAACAGTTGATAAAATCTATAATTACCATATTGTAATGAGACAACAGGTACAGATACCTTAATGAAATGGGAAATTCCAGCCATAAATATATTATGCAGCATGTATCATTTTCAAGACCTATCACTTTCTTCAGTTTTATTTGCTGATCAACTAGAAGAAATGGCAGTCACAGTTTGAGTGTTGCAGAAAAAGAGAGAATTTCTTGCAAAATGCTGTTAGAACAGGTTAGTTATTGAAAATAATAACTTAAATAAGTTATTATCACATTTTTATCAAACATTACAAGAATCTTAAGACCTGTTTGAATGGATACATGTATAACAGATAAGAATTATCAAACTCATGTCGAGAAAATGGCCTATTGACCCACAAGATGGCGGTGTGTTGAGAGTCACATGTCGATTATTTAGATTCAGAAGTTTATTAATTATTTATGTTTGTGAGGATAATGGACAGAAGTTCCCTGGTTCTTTGAAATGCTCAGTACGAGACCTTGTAGCCTGGGTATCGACGCCTGTTCCCAGGCTAAGTGCATAGCACAAGACCTTGGTTTATAAACTATATTAAATTATGGTCAGATGGGGGATTGAACCTGCGATACATGGAGTCGCAGTACAACTTGTTAACAACTGAGCCATTTACCTGTGGTCGCAAATGTATATAGTCTGTAGTTTATACATACCTACACAAAATTAGTACCCATACCCGTCGGTGGACGTTTTTTAAATTCATTGGTTCTAACATATCTTTTAAGCAATAATAATTCCACTCAGTGTCGAAAATCACAAATTGTCACGTCCGCCAGCGCATATGTGTACATGTAAGTTAGTGTACAGCATAGATTCAAGCATATGTGTACATGTAAGTTAGTGTAACAGCACAGATTCAAGCATATGTGTACATGTAAGTTAGTGTAACAGCATAGATTCAAGCATATGTGTACATGTAAGTTAGTGTAACAGCATAGATTCAAGCATATGTGTACATGTAAGTTAGTGTAACAGCACAGATTCAAGCATATGTGTACATGTAAGTTAGTGTAACAGCATAGATTCAAGCATATGTGTACATGTAAGTTAGTGTAACAGCACAGATTCAAGCATATGTGTACATGTAAGTTAGTGTAACAGCACAGATTCAAGCATATGTGTACATGTAAGTTAGTGTAACAGCACAGATTCAAGCATATGTGTACATGTAAGTTAGTGTAACAGCATAGATTCAAGCATATGTGTACATGTAAGTTAGTGTAACAGCATAGATTCAAGCATATGTGTACATGTAAGTTAGTGTAACAGCACAGATTCAAGCATATGTGTACATGTAAGTTAGTGTAACAGCATAGATTCAAGCATATGTGTACATGTAAGTTAGTGTAACAGCACAGATTCAAGCATATGTGTACATGTAAGTTAGTGTAACAGCACAGATTCAAGCATATGTGTACATGTAAGTTAGTGTAACAGCACAGATTCAAGCATATGTGTACATGTAAGTTAGCAGTCATATATATTCAAGCAGTCCAGCACAATTATAATTTTATAAAGCAATGCTTCTGATTCATGACAGAAGAGTATATAAGATGCACACAGTTTCAGTGGAAGACCTGTCAGTGACATAAATATACATGTACGAGCCACTCTGAAATTTCCATTGATAGGCCTTAGAAGCGAATGTTTTGGTACCGTATTTTTATATACCGGTACTTTTATTTTTATATACCGGTACTTTTATTTTTTATTTTTATATACCGGTACTTTTATTTTTTATTTTTATATACCGGTACTTTTATTTTTTATTTTTATATAACGGTACATTTATTTTTATATACCGGTACTTTTATTTTTATATACCGGTACTTTTATTTTTTATTTTTATATACCGGTACTTTTATTTTTTATTTTTATATACCGGTACTTTTATTTTTTATTTTTATATAACGGTACATTTATTTTTATATACCGGTACTTTTATTTTTATATACCGGTACTTTTATTTTTTATTTTTATATACCGGTACTTTTATTTTTTATTTTTATATACCGGTACTTTTATTTTTTATTTTTATATAACGGTACATTTATTTTTATATACCGGTACTTTTATTTTTATCAACGCCTCCAGAAGTATATTAGTCATTTTATTGGAGAATACGGGTATCTAAATAGTATTTATTACCCACATTAGCACATGTTATTGGCGAATACGGGTATCTAAATAGTATTTATTACCCACATTAGCACATGTTCATGTGCCATAATAAATATTTCACATGTGGCACCGATATGCGGATGTTGATTTAAGGATATCACAAATTTGGTAATTACACGCCAGACTCATTAATCAAACTTACCGTCTTCGCAAAGTACATGTAAAATGAAAACGGAGAGACATCTTGTGCTCTTTGTGATAAAATGCCAAAAAACTTTGGCAGTGGCCAGAATTAACTACCGTGGTGGCGATCAGGCACGAAATATATATAACCCTTCGTGACGAATCGGTGCAGAATCCTACCTGTACATAGTACTGATTTTTGTATAAAATAGGGATGGCACCGTATCGTATATAAAATTAGCAATAGTTAATATACTGAAGATAACTGTTTGTTTAGTTTTCAATCAATTAGTATTCAAACACCAAAGACTGGTCCCATGCAGGCTGGGGGGGGGGGGAGTGCAAAAAGCTGTCATGATATGTCTCTATTGAACAAAGACAGGTGATGACACATTTACTCATAATTAATGCAATACAAATTGAGTAATGCAGTCTATTTGACGTGCATATTCGGAAAATTATAAGTGTAGCATAGCCCTTGTGGACAAACTTCAAAACATCCCGATAATGTTGAAAACTATCTGGCTAACAAAAGACCATGCCTCTTCTGGGTCATTCATGTCACCATGACATTTGGAAATCAGGAACCTGTCAATCACAAGGACCCTGTGTAAATGCTCATATTATTGACACACGAGGGATTAATTGAGATATACATCCGGAAAGCGCGTATTCTGCTGAAGATAATAGCATGACATTTCACACACCTACAAGGTATACATGATCCTTGATAGAATTACAGCCGTTCTGGTTGCTACCATATATATCTAGAGATTATATATTTTCGGAAAACATCTGAATTAGTACAAATTGGAAACCTGTCGGATAGAGATATCACGCTATTGTTTATATATTCATGATGAACAACGGGAAATAATGTATTCAGCATGGTATATAAGATAATATTGGATCAGTATGATTTTGAAAATTAACACCAACCAATGATCCCGATACCTCAATTCACTTCGACACTGCGATTTGTTTTCGCAAGGTCGGAAGGAAATTGCCTCAGAATCAGTCTTTGGTCCGTTTTATTCCGTTCAATTTATAGCAGAATTTCAAGACAAACGAAAAATGACGTGGGTTGATGGTTCCTTCTGGCGTGTATTGTAACACGGCTATTTTACACAAATACATTTATCACAGGAATATTTACTATTTCAAGTATTTGTCATCATTTCATTTTGTTCATTTAATTGTTGCTAATGGAGGCTAACAAACTACGGCCAATTATTCAGTAGCAGATGTCCGTGCTAAGTAAAATAGCCGCATTCCTGCATATTTGACAGTTCGAGTGTTCCTCCTGGTGTGTGCTATATATATATATAATATATATAACGGGCTGGTCTGATTACCCAATCAAGCTCGATTGGGCATTTAATGCTCAAGTGGGCAATGAGAACAGCCTGATATAATAATATATAGGACTAACATTGTAGAACTAGCAGAAATGTTTTATGACTAGCTCACTAGGATTCCTAGTAGGAATAGTATGATCTATTTAGGTTATTCGGTAACCTACATGTATATGCCTAGATGACTCACATTGCCAGTATTATACATTCTTGAATTTTGTATGGATTTTTTAGGTTCATTTGCAGAGAGCAGAAATTCAGAACGAAAACGTGAAATATACCTGTGATTTTGAAGAAAAAAACAATACTTTCTTAAATCAACAGGATGACGCCATCTTGGCAATGTCAATGAACGCGCTCAAGTACAAATAATTTGATTGGTTATTTTAGGCCACATGATATATAACGGTATTCTATTGGCTGAGTAATTTACATAGGGATATATTATTATTTAGTAGTGGATAACATTATAAATAATTATCTGTATACGATTTATGTTCTTGAATACTTCGATTAATGTGTGAGATGTATTAAATTATTAATTTATATCTTAGTGGAATTTTAGTATGTAATTTTCAAAGTAGTACATTTGTGTGCTCATCGTAACAGTAACTTATCCTGTTAACAGGAAATCATTTCTACTTTCGATTCAATAATTTAATTTTTTCTGTTCTTTCTTAGCGAACTGTATCATATGCTTGATTTAGCATAATTATAGTGTGTTTAGCTGCTTGTTTCTATGTAAGTTACCAGTTTATCGGTGTTTAATTATGATGGATTAAAATTCTACTTTCGTTTTCACTTTTCAAAATAAAATGTATGCACATTTATTTTAGCTGAGAGCTCATTATTTATATAATTATTTGTATTACTGCCCACCTTACATTTATTTTCTGACTATTATTGTGAGGTCAGGCTGATGTGGCAGAGAGTAGACCACCCACATGTCCTTGATAAGAACCAGTACACAACATACCAAACACATAGGCAACAAGTTTCTCACATATCACTATTTATCACTTGTCCCTGCAACATGTAGCCCTGGTGATAGCGGTGAAAGGCGAGTTCCAACAACATCGCGTTAGACCATTAGGCTACGGAGGCTCTTTAGACCAAATAGGCTTCGACATTAGAGCGTAATAGAGGAAGATAGATAGATAGATAAGATAGATAGATAGATAGATAGATAGATAGATAGGAGACTCCTAACAGCTAGTGTAATTTAAGTGACCTGCCTGCCTAAGGCCACAATTGTAATGGCTACAGTTGGCCTTTCACACATGACACGAATGTGCTACCTCTGCTCTATATCTACTACACGTTTGTAAATTGATACTTTTAAATATTTCATATAGAAATGCATTATCTGATGCAGGCATGCGTAAGGATTTAAAGTTTGTTTGTTCTTGGGATTTAATGTCGCACCAACAGCTTAGGTCATACGGCCAATCTCCAGCTATTATTAGCAAGGAAGACCCCAGGCCTCTCCTTGCAGTAGTGCAGGCACAGACGAGCACCTGGTATACTCACCGACATACTGCAAGCCAGCTGGATAACTTCCTTGCAGTAGTGCAGGCACGGACGAGCACCTGGTATACTCACCAACATACTGCCAGCCAGCTGGATAACTTCCTTGCAGTAGTGCAGGCACAGACGAGCACCTGGTATACTCACCGACATACTGCCAGCCAGCTGGATAACTTCCTTGTATGAAATGAGCTCACATACCCAGTGGGATTTATCTCACATACCCAGTGGGATTTATCTCACATACCCAGTGGGATTCATCTCACATACCCAATAGGATTTATATCACATACCCAGTGGGATATCTCACATACCCAGTGGGATTCATCTCACATACCCAGTGGGATATCTCATATACCCAGTGGGATTTATCTCACATACCCAGTGGGATTTATCTCACATACCCAGTGGGATTCGAAAGTTACTTATTACGTGCTGCGCTGAGGGGCAACTGATTGAAATTCAACGACTGTAAACACTCTACCATGGAAGGTCACTTTAAAGTATGTCTATTTGTTATACTACTTATGCTAAAAATGTAGGTAACACTTCATATTAAATAAGTACAAATGTAGGTAACACTTCATACTATGCATGTAGGTAACACTTCATACTATGCATGTAGGTAACACTTCATACTATACATGTAGGTAACACTTCATACTATACATGTAGGTAACACTTCATACTATACATGTAGGTAACATTTCATACTATACATGTAGGTAACACATGTAGGTAACACATGTAAATAACACTTCATACTACACATGTAGGTAACACTTCATACTATACATGTAGGTAACACTTCATACTATACATGTATGTAACACTTCATACTACAAATGTAGGTAACACTTCATACTATACATGTAGGTAACACTTCATACTATACATGTATGTAACACTTCATACTACAAATGTAGGTAACACTTCATACTATACATGTAGGTAACACTTCATACTATGCATGTAGGTAACACTTCATACTATGCATGTAGGTAACACTTCATACTATTCATGTAGGTAACACTTTATACTATACATGTAGGTAACACTTCATACTATACATGTAGGTAACACTTCATACTATACATGTAGGTAACACTTCATACTATACATGTATGTAACACTTCATACTATACATGTAGGTAACACTTTATACTATGCATGTAGGTAACACTTCATACTATGCATGTAGGTAACACTTCATACTATACATGTAGGTAACACTTTATACTATACATGTAGGTAACACTTCATACTATACATGTAGGTAACATTTCATACTATACATGTAGGTAACACTTCATACTATACATGTAGGTAACACTTCATGCTATACATGTAGGTAACACTTCATACTATACATGTAGGTAACACTTCATACTATACATGTAGGTAACACATCATACTATACATGTATGTAACACTTCATACTATACATGTAGGTAACACTTCATACTATACATGTAGGTAACACTTCATACTATACATGTATGTAACATTTCATACTATACATGTAGGTAACACATGTAGGTAACACATGTAAATAACACTTCATACTACACATGTAGGTAACACTTCATACTATACATGTAGGTAACACTTCATACTATACATGTATGTAACACTTCATACTACACATGTAGGTAACACTTCATACTATACATGTAGGTAACACTTCATACTATGCATGTAGGTAACACTTCATACTATGCATGTAGGTAACACTTCATACTATACATGTAGGTAACACTTCATACTATACATGTAGGTAACACTTCATACTATACATGTAGGTAACATTTCATACTATACATGTAGGTAACACATGTAGTAAACATGTAAATAACACTTCATACTACACATGTAGGTAACACTTCATACTATACATGTAGGTAACACTTCATACTATACATGTATGTAACACTTCATACTACAAATGTAGGTAACACTTCATACTATACATGTAGGTAACACTTCATACTATACATGTATGTAACACTTCATACTACAAATGTAGGTAACACTTCATACTATACATGTAGGTAACACTTCATACTATACATGTAGGTAACACTTTATACTATACATGTAGGTAACACTTCATACTATACATGTAGGTAACACTTTATACTATGCATGTAGGTAACACTTCATACTATGCATGTAGGTAACACTTCATACTATACATGTAGGTAACACTTTATACTATACATGTAGGTAACACTTCATACTATACATGTAGGTAACACTTCATACTATACATGTATGTAACACTTCATACTATGCATGTATGTGACACTTCATACTACACATGTAGGTAACACTTCATACTATACATGTAGGTAACACTTCATACTATACATGTATGTAACACTTCATACTATACCTGTAGGTAACACTTCATACTATACATGTAGGTAACACTTCATACTATACCTGTAGGTAACACTTCATACTATACATGTAGGTAACACTTCATACTACACATGTAGGTAACACTTCATACTATACATGTAGGTAACATTTCATACTATACATGTAGGTAACACTTCATACTATACATGTAGGTAACATTTCATACTATACATGTAGGTAACACTTCATACTATACATGTAGGTAACACTTCATACTATACATGTAGGTAACATTTCATACTATACATGTAGGTAACACTTCATACTATACATGTAGGTAACATTTCATACTATACATGTAGGTAACACTTCATACTACACATGTAGGTAACACTTCATACTATACATGTAGGTAACACTTCATACTATACATGTATGTAACACTTCATACTACACATGTAGGTAACACTTCATACTATACATGTAGGTAACACTTCATACTATACATGTATGTAACACTTCATACTACACATGTAGGTAACACTTCATACTATACATGTAGGTAACACTTCATACTATACATGTAGGTAACATTTCATACTATACATGTAGGTAACACATGTAGGTAACACATGTAAATAACACTTCATACTACACATGTAGGTAACACTTCATACTATACATGTAGGTAACACTTCATACTATACATGTATGTAACACTTCATACTACACATGTAGGTAACACTTCATACTATGCATGTAAGTAACACTTCATACTATACATGTATGTAACATTTCATATAAATATGCATGTGTCAAAGTTTGTCAATCTGGATCAGTATCGTGCAAATGGAATGATGGAATTCAATTATCTTTGGATAAAATATGTAACCTCATACTGACTTGTGTCCAACCAAATACTGTTCCAATGTCCTCAGTTAGACCGGAATTATTGCCCTTGAGTTTATGTAAAATGTCTATCCAGGTCAACATCTTGAGAGTGGTCATATGGAATTGAATTATACAGGGTACAATATGTATCAGCATACTGACTCTAGTTCAACCAAATTGTGACGCAATCCCCATAGTTTCTCCAGAGTTGTTGCCCTTGAATTGCTAAAAATGTCCAGCTGGTCAATGTACATATATATTGAAAGTCATTGGATGGCATTTAATGATATTTGATACAAATATGTATCCTATATTGTATTTGTATACAAAAAAACCCCTCTTAATCTATTCAGTCTGCCCAGCTTTAGTGCACTTGAATTTATAAAAATGATAAGTTGACAGCTAAATATTGTAATTGTATTAGTAATTCCTGCACTATCAATGCCCCACTCTCGCAGGGGATATCAATTCAACAGAACTTTGATAACGCAGTTGTATTGCATTCGCTTCACGTGCGAAATGCCCGTATTTTGCACCCACTGTAGCCGTTACGATTTTGCTCTTAGGCACACATTGCTTCTTCTCTGTAACATGGCAATGGATTCCATCAGGATTGAGGTCTCAAGAGCGATTAATCTAACATTGTAAAGACTTGTTTCGCAATAAAGCTAAAATAAATGTGTTTAAGCTAAACTAATTCAAATAATTCCTTGTGTTCTACAGTCTCTGTTGTATGGATACTTGACAAGAAGAGGAGTGCCATTTAGACACAATTTAGGAAACTGAATGACAGCCATGAATGACAGCCATGAATAGCCATGAATGACAAGGAAGAGAAAACAGCTTGTGTCCATGGCAGGTATTCTTCAGCCAGGCAGCCGCCGGAAACACTTCGTTCTTCTTTAAAGTCTGGGACCCAGCATTCACAGTCATTGAGACATGAAGACGCTGGCGACACAAGAGTCAAGCTGGCAGATGTTTCAACCAGGAATGTGGTTCGGGTAGGATACCTATTGATTTTGTGCTCTGCTCTACTCTGAAACCTGTGATGTATATTCAGGGCTAAAGCAAGAGGGTGATTGAGGACGTTTTATCTTAGATGTCCATCATTTCTCCCTATTTGAAGCTCAGGGGGAAGTAATTTCATATAGAGCATATCCCTAATCCTTTATTTCGAAGGTCTAACTTATGCCCTGATCAACATTTTGGTGAGATTCATCTGTACCAAGCCTAGTTGTGCGTGTTGTCATTACGTTCTGCAGAACACTCAAGGCATTATGATTTTGTCCACCTACCATGTTCTCTCACCTCATAAACACTGGTGTAGCAAGTCTATATTTTATACATAATTCCCATGGCCTATGAAAACACTGAAAATAGCCAAAAATACTGATGAGATCTTATATTGGCCACCATTTTGTTTGGCAAATTTTACAAATGGCAATTTCGGGATATTCCTAGTGATTGTTTAATTGCAATAACATAATTAATCTTTATTTCTTAATATAAAATTTGGTATCATTTTAAAGGTATTGAAATGCACTTTTTAAATATTACTTTATTTTTTGATGTGCATGGATTATAATTTATAAAAACTTAACTTGCACCTACTTTTGAAAGTCTATTTTCACAGTGGAAATATTAATATACAGGTAAATTATTATTTATTCGTTAGTGATACGAAATTTGTGAAATTATACCAAATTATGTCCATTGAGAGCTATCCAACAACGCATGAACCATAGTGATGGGATGAAGAATAAATATTTGATGAAGAAAACATCTATCTATCTACTTTGCCAAACAAAATTACAGCCACAGTAGGAATGAGGATGCCACACGAGAACTATGTATTGGAATGAGTTCAAACTTCATAACACGTTGTATTATAATGAAAATGTGTTTGCTTGTGGCCATTTCCCTAAAACAACGCATATAAACCTTGTAAACATTGTATCAACTCTGTTTCTGACATAACTTTGTTCAAACCTTAGTTCACACAATTATTGATGACATCTTGTTTTCCTTCGATAAGCAGACATTTCCAATAGGATCTAGGGTTAACCTTGTGTATATTGTAGCAACTAAATTATTGACACAATTGTCTTCAAACATGCTCACAAGTTATATATTTTGATGAAAGCTTTGTTCATTCCAATAATCGGTCATAAACATTGTATCGAGGTTAAATCAGTATCTGTTTGATTACTGCTATCTATTTGTTTTACGTTTATTTATCGTCGCTACCAGTTGCCCATATGAGCGACGCCTCCTGAAGAGATTAGTTATTTTAGATTTTGGAGGATAGTGCATGATACAGACAGAGACCAATTCCAGAATCTCCTCTGGTTCTTTTAAGTGCACGGTGTAAAGCACCGTCACAAGACCTCGGTTTAACGTTCCATCTGAAAGACTGTTAATTTTATTAGGGTCAGACGGGGGATCGAACCTGCGATCCCTAGATTACCAGTCCAGCGTGTTACCACTGGACTACAGATCCGTCTGTACTGCTATCTAGGTTCCTGGTTAAATTAATATATGTCCTTGTAGTCCCTGTTATAGAAACTCAATTTCTGAAATTTTGTTATTATTATTCCTTCAATATGGGGATGACATTCGTTTATACTAATACATTTTAATAATGTTATAAAGCTATTCGTGTGTGCTAGGAATGTATGTTGCTTCAAGTGAATGAACCGGGATACGACATGTATTATAACAATGAGCGACACCACTGGTTTTTCTATTACATCCCTTGGCAGATAAATTCTGATTCATCTAGAAATGTATGTCTGTCCTTTTAGTTGGAATCTTTTGTTTTTTCGCTTGACTTCAATGAATAAGGAGGGTTATTGTACTCGCCCTGGCATCACCGTCTGAGTCGCCGTTGCCATTTGGTTAACGTTTTATTATAACTTTTATAGCAAAGTGACATGATTCAGTCAAGTTCCATAACTCCTCTCATAATTTAGAAGAATTATGCCACTTTTACACGTTTACAAGTTTTTAGAAAGTTGGCTTACCCCTGAACCACTCATTGCATGTTATTGAAACTTCACATAAATATTTTTTATCAAAATATAAGCCGTATTAGTCAAGATCCATAACTCTGTCAAGTAGTTTAACATCTTTCGAATCAACCCACCTACACTGTATGCTATGGTAACCATTTTGTTACATTAACACGATAACATTGATTTAAACAACGCTGATCTCACTTTTAATTATTTAACAATTTTAAGATGAGAAAACGGATGTAAATTATAGTATGTGTTGCAAAAGAAACAACGATAAAAACAGAGGAAACAGATTAAGAGGACCTATCTTCCTTGAAGAGTATCCAGGTGGCAGTAACTAATCTCCCATTATACTATTCACGTAGGAGATACTATTTGTACATATCTTTAGTATTTCCATGATGATGATATGTTGATTGAGCTTATTTACCCTCGCCGTTGGCGAACCATGTGGGTGAGCGTACTAAGACGTTTAGTTAACACTGGTATGTTATAAACTAAGGTGATTAGGTTGTGTGCATTAGTAGTACACTATGAATGCTCAGTCCGGCCATATATTAGGCTACACCCACACCAAAATGTATAGGGTCAGTGCAGGAGTCACTCTATACTGTCCCATATCTCATATTCGTTGGTGTGTGAATCTGTTTGATGTATAATATTATGTGTATGCTCAGCCATGCCATATTAGTATTTACATTAGTTAACCCATTCAACACCAAGTAACTCACATGGACTGGTCCATGATATTCACAAACCAATAAATGAATCAGAAAATCACATTTGGACAAGTTTATTTATCAAAATGGGTAATTATGTCTAAAAATAGTCATATCACTGGCAAAAAGTGCAGATCCTGATGAGACGGCTCATCACGAGCCGGCTCATCTGGATCTACACTTTTTGTAAGCCTATTTAGAGGTATGTGGTGTTGAAAGGGTTAATGGAATAATTTATACCTACCAGTAAGTTAAACTGCAGCTAAAATGTGCATGGTGTGTAAACGTTGTGCATGTTTTAGTTGATCTTAGATTGTGAAACCCTTGAGCAGTTGCAAATCGGCTATTACATTTATGTGCATATATATTGTTAAGACAATTTATTTTCATTTTATTTTACAGCCAACTAGTCAGAGAGACATTACAAGAAAAGATGATGATCTAAACAGGTGTAGAATACCCAAAGACACAAGAACACAATCTGTAGGGTTATTCAAACCTAATGTGTTTGCTAGGCCAGGTAGAACATACAGTGTTGTTGAGTAGTTATGTACAGGGTATTGCATGCTATGGTTTCATTATTTTAGTGTCATATCTTGTACATTGTCAATATAAATAGCAATACAAGATAAATAAAAACTGCATCTGTTTGACAAAAGCGAAGGCTAAACAGTGTTCACCATTGGCTTTGCCACATACGATCATGTACACTTTAGATTAAGATAAAACAAATATAAAGTATCTAGACATTGTGTTGTGTTTTTCCAATATTTTATTTTACATGTACTGCAGACCGCTCCACATTTATAACATGCTTATGTTCTGAAATTATTTTCATTTCAGGAAATGATCGCGAAGACACTCCAGTCATTAGTTTTCAGCTAGATATTGAATTCAGCACAAAACTAAAACCAGGAAAGATTAAGTCAGAAACAAAATTATTTTCTTGCAGTATTGATAAATATATGAAATGGAAATATGTTTTGAATTCACCAGCACAACTAGAAGATTGTAGCAAAAACGCATATCCGTATGTTGGACTAGAATTCAGAAGTGATTCAACACTCATTATCAAGAACACTATGGAAAGCTTAGAAAGTGTCCACACAATAGCAAAAAGTCTGGTTGATTATGTTACCATGCTATTAGGAGAAAAGCTCACAGTAGATAAAGATTATGGTATAAAAGCAGACATGATTGAAGCATGTGCAAGAGAAATAAATGACTCTGCTATGGGAAGTAGTAGAATGATTTTTGCTGAGGTAATACAGCAAACATTATACAAGGTCTATATGAGATGCCACAGACAAAAAATCAAAGAACGATTTAAAAGTGGTGAAAACAGACACAGTGCCATTCCTAATCTTGACGAAGACATTAAGGAGATGCCAATGAAAGAATTTGTTGTAACAATGGACTACATTTCGATGAAGAAAGCAAAGCTGGTCAACTTCATCACATATGCAAACTCTCATGGTGTTCAGACCAAGTACCAATGTAGGGGTGGAAACTATGAGTGCCATTTGACAGGTCCAACATATGATGTCTCGAAACTGGTAGATTGCCTACATCAAATATGTAAGGAAGAGTTCTGTAGGAAAAAATGCATTCTAATGATTACGAAAAAAGATGCTGTTCACGAATTGGATGTTACTGACGTACTTGATCAGCATCTTTTACAGAAAGGACTAGAGTGTTTCGTCATTCAAAAACAGAATGACTTGTATGTGTATGGACCCGATGTAGACACTACTGACAAGGCATGTTCAGAAGTGGAATGCATAATAATAGAGAAACCTTATGTTGTTTTTGATGAACAGCGTAAAAAGGAGCTCAAACAACAGTGTGGATCTGAGCTAATGAAGCAGTATGATACGAAGATTGTTTTAGTTCATGAAAACCAAAATAAAGGATATGCCATTGGTTTAAAGAAAGATGTGCTTGAATTCATTAAAGCCATTAATGAAATTAAAGTCAGTACCGAGTCACAAAGGCCTCATGAAGCCAAAAAGAAAAAATATAAATATGAAGTTCAAAATGATGAGGTGTTTGAGGTTTTATGTTGTACAAAATATATTGAAGAAATAAGTGATAATCTGGAGGCTGTAATATGTTTCGAAAGTGATGCAAGTACCAACTGCTTGGTTGTAGAATACAATGAAGTTAGTACGAAGCAATTCTTGAAGGAGGCTATTAGAAGCATTGAAGATGACATTATGACTACTCAAATAGAATGTCGAAGCCCCAAAATACAAGAGTTTATCACGTCTAAGCAAGGACGTGATTTCTTGGAAGGTGTTTGCTTAACTCAAGACGTGATTTTAAAGCAGCACACTGAAAGGCAATGTGTTACAGACGACGTTTTCGTCTCAGAAGATGTAACAGTGAAGCCTAATGGAGAGTCAAACAATCGGATCGTTTGGGCGAAGCATGGGAAGAAACAACTTGTTCTAGTGACTGGGAATACAGAGAGTGTCCAAGCCACGATCACAATCAAGCTGAAGCAGTACAATCAAGACAAGAGTATGGATGGTTTTAATTCACCATAGACCTGAAGTTCTTTTGTGAGAGAACAGTCTGACATCTGTCAACTATTGCTTTCAAATTACTTCTCATCATAAACAAATAGTAGAAATGTTTCCAAATTTGATTTGTATCATCCTTACAGTAACCTTTTCCATTTATGTTCTAATAGGACAATGGAAGTCAAAATCTAGGTCACTATGTCAATTTCAAGGGTAACTGTCAAAATTATTCATGCACAATATCTTTACCATATTTGGCCATTGACAATTTGACCTTAACCTCTACTTCTTCCCATCACATAATTGTACGAATGTTGCCAATTTTCTATGTAGCAGCATCGCAATAAAATCTACAAAGCTTGTTCAAATAGGATCACTGAGGTAAAAAACAACTTTCGCTCGCCCATGTGGTTCGCCGGAGGCGAGGGTAAATAAGCTCAATCATCAAAAACAACTAGGTCACTAGGTTCAATGGAACATCACTTCTCAGAAACCATATTATATAAGGAATTATGCCACGTTTGGTTAGTAGCATTCCTACAAGCTCTACCAAGTTGGTTTAAATGAAGTTTCTTAGTCATAATTTGGGTCTACTTATAGGAAAACAGTTCAGCAACTTCGTCTTGTGAACCAAGTGTAGGAATGTTGCCAATTATGGTGTGGTATATGTATCCTTGCATTAATATACTACCAATGTGTTTGCGTGGGTTTACACAGTAAAAAAGTCAGGTGACTGAATTTGGGTTTCTATGCAATCTTTGTTAAATAATGTTTAAGGGAATTGGCACAGAGCCTGTGGAATTTTATTCCAACTATATCTTCAAAGATTTTCCATACATCCTCTATATTTTCAAATCTTGTCTTGCTAAGACACGAGGGATTGACCCAGGTCCATTATATCAATGGCCTTCTTGTTGTTTTATTGGATTTCATTCATAGATATAATACCCGTATCATTATGTATATGCTTGTTTTTATACATGTTTGATTTAGGATTGATTTATGGTCACACATTGAAATGATTAGAGTATTCTGTATATAAACAATATATTTAATCAGCAACATATGGTCTTTTAGCTTTCCATTATTCTAACGTGGTGGAATATCTTGTTCCCGCATACATATCTACACCAAGTGACATTTATGATCTTGTTATTAAATATTGTAGTTACATCCGAAAGGCCAATACAGGGAGCAAATGGAGTAACAGTCGTTATTCATGTACCCAAACAGAACAAGGGAAGGAAGAACTCGAGTCAAGAATTCGAAAGTGTGCTTACAAAGATTTTGTGCGAGACAACAAAAAATGATAAAGACAGTATCTCCATGTCAGTTGAGCCAGTAGAACCGTGGTCGTTTCCCAACTACTTGCATTGCATTGCCATGACGACAACAAGATGGTTACTTGGTAGATCAAATGCACCGAGGTCAGTCATACTTTGTGCTGATGGCAAAGTGCACTATGAGGAAGCTGTTGAAAGGATGGAAAGTTGTTTTCAATCGAATTACGAAGGTATAATAGTTACACAAAAGTGCTATCAAGAAATGTTTTGCAGAGCAATGTATCATATGGCTTACGTTAATGTTATATTTCTGTTCAAATATGAAATTGCACTGTATGCGAGTGTCCCGGTTTTTGATAACAACATATTTTACAAACCATGATGTAGATGATTTCCTCACATCAATGTCTTCGCTATTATGATTTGGTATGGAGAAACATAGATACGAAGAGATCTGAAATAAATATCCTATCAAAATGATATGATTTGGTTTACAATAACCGTTATTGTATTACCTCACTTGGCAGATAAAGTACTATTTATTCAGAAATGTATATTAGTCATTTTAGTTGGAAACCTTTGTTCCTTAGCAAGATGTTGCATATGATAATAGGCTTCTAACAGCCTCCTTCAAGAATTGCTTCGTACTAATGTGATTTTATCTAAATTATGTTAATTAATTGATAGCAAATGTTCACGATATCTGTCGAGATTTAATACTTACAGGATGAGAGCCTGTGGTGCAAGTAAACCTTTTACTTTTATGAGTATTCAAGGAGCAGTAACTGACCAATGCCTCTCATGATAACAACCTTTTTATAAACTGCGACAGTAATTTTGAACAGGAATATGTATGTAGCTTAGTAATATTTGTCTCTAGATGTCATGGCTTGTATGAATTGATGGATAATGGTCGTAGTAGTACTTATTTTATAAACGTCCATCTGCACGACGTAGTTACATTGGTTGCAATTCGCTGTTACGGCAGTCAATATGTGACAAAAAAGGAAAACAGACACTCACCTCTCTACATGCACAAGCATTTGGCCTGCCAGTTTGCGAGCACAGCATTTTTTGTTACTGACCAGTGATAGAGCCCCCAATATACCCATAGTTCAGCATCCGTATTAGATATGGTTGTGCTAATTCATATATCGCCTTCAAATCAATTGCACTCACCACTGTGCGTTCAAATCAATTGCACTCACCACTGTGCGTTCAAATCAATTGCACTCACCACTGTGCCTTCAAATCAATTGCACTCACCACTGTGCCTTCAAATCAATTGCACTCACCACTGTGCCTTCAAATCAATTGCACTCACCACTGTGCCTTCAAATCAATTGCACTCACCACTGTGCCTTCAAATCAATTGCACTCACCACTGTGCCTTCAAATCAATTGCACTCACCACTGTGCCTTCAAATCAATTGCACTCACCACTGTGCCTTCAAATCAATTGCACTCACCACTGTGCCTTCAAATCAATTGCACTCACCACTGTGCCTTCAAATCAATTGCACTCACCACTGTGCCTTCAAATCAATTGCACTCACCACTGTGCCTTCAAATCAATTGCACTCACCACTGTGCCTTCAAATCAATTGCACTCACCACTGTGCCTTCAAATCAATTGCACTCACCACTGTGCCTTCAAATCAATTGCACTCACCACTGTGCCTTCAAATCAATTGCACTCACCACTGTGCCTTCAAATCAATTGCACTCACCACTGTGCGTTCAAATCCCACTTGGGATGTCAAATTATTTCATGTGACGAAGCTATCCAGCTGGCTTGCAGGAGGTCGGTGGTTCTATCCTGGTGACTGTTAGTGCCTGCAATACCTATTGGTGGTAACCCGAGGTCTGGAGAGTCGCCATGTGACCCAAACCACAAAACCAAAAAACAAATGTTACAAAATGAAATATACGTTACAAATTGAAATATACGTTAACAATTGAAATATATGTTACTATTACTGTACTATGAATTCTTAAAACTAGTCATGGCAACAAAACATGTGTTCTCATATCCAAACAGCTGTTGGTTTCCATGACTTTGTAAAACGACTCAGCCTTAAGAATACTTTAATACTAGTACCTATTCATACTTGACATGCCGAAACCATGCAGTTGAATATTGTGTAAAATATTAAATTCCCAATGACTCGTTTCTAGGAATGTTACTTACATTATTCTTGTTATGTCTCTAATTGTAGCCCTCAAGATAAAACAGCAGAGTAAACTGAACATTATCGTAACATTAGGGGAACTGAATAACTGCAAGGTACATGTATTTACAGTTCCTGTTTGCAAGTACAACACTATACACAATTATATAATTAAACAAAGTCATTCAATCATAATAATTATACAAATTTGCGAAACAATTTTCTATAAGATTAGTTTAATCGGATTGAAAACCTTGTTCCTGATGAAATCCATCACTGTCCGATTAGCGTGCTCGCTTCTCACCAATGCAACCAGGGTTCGATCCACGGATTGGAAAGTATGTAAGATGGTACGATGGTCGCCAGGTCGGACAGGTGGTTTTTCTCTGGGTACTCATGTTTCCTCCCACACGAATTACCACATTTACGCTGTTAAAACTTGCTTTGCAATCGTAAAAGTAAATAGCGTTTAAACTAAGGAGTAGAGGCAATTTGGATGTATATGCCATGGTTCTGAATAATATACAAATAATTTGTGTATGAGCACTTTGTACCTTGTCATCAGTGCATCCAGCCATTGCCATAGCCAGGCACATCCCAGCGTCGAAAGTCAGCAACCCCAATTACATGAAGAAGTAAGGTATAGAGTTTGGCTCCAAACTTTGGTAGCGCATGTAATAGTAAAGTGTTTGTTAAATATAGTGTCACCCATACTGAAAGGGCCAGTCATAACTGACTTAGGAGGCAGCCCTTTTTATGAATATCAGTATTTCCAGAATCCTATCCTTGAAGGCCAGGCTGATTGGCAATTGGTAACCATAATTTAACTATCTGGAGGCTCACCAACTGACCATATCATCACGAACCCCTGATGAGTTTCGAACCTGCGACCTCCCACTCTGTAGGCGGATGCCGTAACCACTAGGCCACGGAGACGGTTGCATATAACACGAGGCTGGAAATAAAATCTAATAGCAGGTATATAATCACTCAAACCTGAATTGGATTTGATTTTAGGTTGATGTCATTGTAAATACAACGGCTAGGGATCTTGACTTATCACGTGGCAGAGTTTCTTCTACCTTGCTAAAAGTAGCTGGTAGTGGTTTGCAACGGGAATGCAAAGCCAAGTATCCGAATGGTATCTCTAAAAGAGAGGTGGCCATTACAGCGGGATATAAATTGAATTGCCAGAGAGTGTTCCATATCACACTTGAAAAATATCTGCAGACTGGAGAAAGAGACATGAATAGTGTTCAGGTTTGTAATAACACCATATTGCCATGCCATAAAATATTAATATTTGTAAAGTAGTAAGATTTATAATTGCTCGACAATGTCATCATAGCTATGCAGATTACAAAAACATGGTTTATGCGTAATAATTACTTTGAATGATTTGATTCTGATAACATTCTGTTTATGTTCATTTTATTTGGCAAAATGTCATCAAGCAAATCATCGTGCAAATGCGCCAGCATGCGCTAATCCAAATGCCTTCCTAATGTTATTCCTGTGAGAACATGTCCACAGAATTCCGACTGTAAACTGCCATAGCACCAGTTCCTGTACCAGGCCCCACTAATTTAGTATAGAGCTGGGCATAGCTGACACGATATGTAATATTCTCGTTTCTTCCTTTTTACAGGACATTCGTTATTTGGTTGATTTGTGTCTCAAAATTGCTTCTGACGAAGGTCTTCAGTCCATAGCATTTCCAGCTATTGGTACTGGTATACTTCATTACCCAGCTGATTTGGTAGCATCAGCTATGTTCGAAGGTGTGGAGATATTTAGATCAGACAATGTGGATACATCATTGGAATGTGTATTGTTCATCATATACCCAAAGGATGTGAAAGTTTTGGAGGTAGGTTTGTACGTTATGGACATAGGTTTGTACGTTATGGAGGTAGGTTTGTATGTTATGGTGGTAGGTGTGTACATTATGGAGGTAGGTTTGTACGTTATGGAGGTAGGTTTGTACGTTATGGAGGTAGGTTTGTAAGTTATGGAGGTAGGTGTGTACGTTATGGACATAGGTTTGTACGTTATGGAGGTAGGTTTGTACGTTATGGAAGTAGGTTTGTACGTTATGGAGGTAGGTTTGTACGTTATGGAGGTAGGTTTGTAAGTTATGGATGTAGGTTTGTAAGTTATGGACGTAGGTTTGTACGTTATGGAGGTAGGTTTGTACGTTATGGAAGTAGGTTTGTACATTATGGAGGTAGGTTTGTACGTTATGGAAGTAGGTTTGTAAGTTATGGACGTAGGTTTGTAAGTTATGGACGTAGGTTTGTACGTTATGGACGTAGGTTTGTACGTTATGGACGTAGGTTTGTACATTATGGACGTAGGTTTGTACGTTATGGACGTAGGTTTGTAAGTTATGGAGGTAGGTTTGTATGTTATGGACGTAGGTTTGTAAGTTATGGACGTAGGTTTGTAAGTTATGGAGGTAGGTTTGTACGTTATGGACGTAGGTTTGTACGTTATGGAAGTAGGTTTGTAAGTTATGGAGGTAGGTTTGTACGTTATGGAGGTAGGTTTGTACGTTATGGACGTAGGTTTGTAAGTTATGGACGTAGGTTTGTAAGTTATGGACGTAGGTTTGTACGTTATGGACGTAGGTTTGTACGTTATGGACGTAGGTTTGTAAGTTATGGACGTAGGTTTGTAAGTTATGGACGTAGGTTTGTACGTTATGGACGTAGGTTTGTACGTTATGGACGTAGGTTTGTACGTTATGGACGTAGGTTTGTACGTTATGGACGTAGGTTTGTAAGTTATGGAGGTAGGTTTGTACGTTATGGACGTAGGTTTGTAAGTTATGGACGTAGGTTTGTAAGTTATGGAGGTAGGTTTGTACGTTATGGACGTAGGTTTGTACGTTATGGAAGTAGGTTTGTAAGTTATGGAGGTAGGTTTGTACGTTATGGAGGTAGGTTTGTACGTTATGGACGTAGGTTTGTAAGTTATGGATGTAGGTTTGTAAGTTATGGACGTAGGTTTGTACGTTATGGAGGTAGGTTTGTACGTTATGGAAGTAGGTTTGTACATTATGGAGGTAGGTTTGTACGTTATGGAAGTAGGTTTGTAAGTTATGGACGTAGGTTTGTAAGTTATGGACGTAGGTTTGTACGTTATGGACGTAGGTTTGTACGTTATGGACGTAGGTTTGTACATTATGGACGTAGGTTTGTACGTTATGGACGTAGGTTTGTAAGTTATGGAGGTAGGTTTGTATGTTATGGACGTAGGTTTGTAAGTTATGGACGTAGGTTTGTAAGTTATGGAGGTAGGTTTGTACGTTATGGACGTAGGTTTGTACGTTATGGAAGTAGGTTTGTAAGTTATGGAGGTAGGTTTGTACGTTATGGAGGTAGGTTTGTACGTTATGGACGTAGGTTTGTAAGTTATGGACGTAGGTTTGTAAGTTATGGACGTAGGTTTGTACGTTATGGACGTAGGTTTGTACGTTATGGACGTAGGTTTGTAAGTTATGGACGTAGGTTTGTAAGTTATGGACGTAGGTTTGTACGTTATGGACGTAGGTTTGTACGTTATGGACGTAGGTTTGTACGTTATGGACGTAGGTTTGTACGTTATGGACGTAGGTTTGTAAGTTATGGAGGTAGGTTTGTACGTTATGGACGTAGGTTTGTAAGTTATGGACGTAGGTTTGTAAGTTATGGAGGTAGGTTTGTACGTTATGGACGTAGGTTTGTACGTTATGGAAGTAGGTTTGTAAGTTATGGAGGTAGGTTTGTACGTTATGGAGGTAGGTTTGTACGTTATGGACGTAGGTTTGTAAGTTATGGACGTAGGTTTGTAAGTTATGGACGTAGGTTTGTACGTTATGGACGTAGGTTTGTACGTTATGGACGTAGGTTTGTAAGTTATGGAGGTAGGTTTGTAAGTTATGGACGTAGGTTTGTACGTTATGGACGTAGGTTTGTATGTTATGGAGGTAGGTTTGTACGTTATGGACGTAGGTTTGTAAGTTATGGACGTAGGTTTGTAAGTTATGGAGGTAGGTTTGTACGTTATGGACGTAGGTTTGTAAGTTATGGACGTAGGTTTGTAAGTTATGGAGGTAGGTTTGTAAGTTATGGAAGTAGGTTTGTACGTTATGGAAGTAGGTTTGTACGTTATGGACGTAGGTTTGTAAGTTATGGACGTAGGTTTGTAAGTTATGGAGGTAGGTTTGTACGTTATGGAGGTAGGTTTGTAAGTTATGGAGGTAGGTTTGTACATTATGGAAGTAGGTTTGTACGTTATGGAGGTAGGTTTGTACGTTATGGAGGTAGGTTTGTACGTTATGGACGTAGGTTTGTAAGTTATGGACGTAGGTTTGTAAGTTATGGAGGTAGGTTTGTACGTTATGGAGGTAGGTTTGTAAGTTATGGAGGTAGGTTTGTACATTATGGAAGTAGGTTTGTACGTTATGGAGGTAGGTTTGTACGTTATGGAGGTAGGTTTGTACGTTATGGACGTAGGTTTGTAAGTTATGGACGTAGGTTTGTAAGTTATGGAGGTAGGTTTGTAAGTTATGGAGGTAGGTTTGTACGTTATGGACGTAGGTTTGTACGTTATGGACGTAGGTTTGTACGTTATGGAGGTAGGTTTGTACGTTATGGATGTAGGTTTGTACGTTATGGACGTAGGTTTGTACGTTATGGACGTAGGTTTGTACGTTATGGAGGTAGGTTTGTACGTTATGGACATAGGTTTGTAAGTTATGGAAGTAGGTTTGTACGTTATGGAGGTAGGTTTGTAAGTTATGGAAGTAGGTTTGTACGTTATGGACGTAGGTTTGTACGTTATGGACGTAGGTTTGTACGTTATGGATGTAGGTTTGTAAGTTATGGACGTAGGTTTGTACGTTATGGAGGTAGGTTTGTACGTTATGGAAGTAGGTTTGTACGTTATGGAAGTAGGTTTGTACGTTATGGACGTAGGTTTGTACGTTATGGAGGTAGGTTTGTACGTTATGGACGTAGGTTTGTACGTTACAGAGGTAGGTTTGTACGTTATGGAAGTAGGTTTGTAAGTTATGGAGGTAGGTTTGTACGTTATGGAAGTAGGTGTGTACGTTATGGAGGTAGGTTTGTACGTTATGGACGTAGGTTTGTAAGTTATGGAGGTAGGTTTGTACGTTATGGAGGTAGGTTTGTAAGTTATGGACGTAGGTTTGTACGTTATGGATGTAGGTTTGTAAGTTATGGAAGTAGGTTTGTAAGTTATGGAAGTAGGTTTGTACGTTATGGACGTAGGTTTGTACGTTATGGAGGTAGGTTTGTAAGTTATGGACGTAGGTTTGTACGTTATGGATGTAGGTTTGTACGTTATGGAAGTAGGTTTGTACGTTATGGAAGTAGGTTTGTACGTTATGGACGTAGGTTTGTACGTTATGGAGGTAGGTTTGTACGTTATGGACGTAGGTTTGTACGTTACAGAGGTAGGTTTGTACGTTATGGAAGTAGGTTTGTAAGTTATGGAGGTAGGTTTGTACGTTATGGAAGTAGGTGTGTACGTTATGGAGGTAGGTTTGTACGTTATGGACGTAGGTTTGTAAGTTATGGAGGTAGGTTTGTACGTTATGGAGGTAGGTTTGTAAGTTATGGACGTAGGTTTGTACGTTATGGATGTAGGTTTGTAAGTTATGGAAGTAGGTTTGTAAGTTATGGAAGTAGGTTTGTACGTTATGGACGTAGGTTTGTACGTTATGGAGGTAGGTTTGTAAGTTATGGATGTAGGTTTGTAAGTTATGGAGGTAGGTTTGTAAGTTATGGAAGTAGGTTTGTACGTTATGGAGGTAGGTTTGTACGTTATGGAGGTAGGTTTGTAAGTTATGGACGTAGGTTTGTACGTTATGGACGTAGGTTTGTAAGTTATGGAAGTAGGTTTGTAAGTTATGGAAGTAGGTTTGTACGTTATGGACGTAGGTTTGTACGTTATGGAGGTAGGTTTGTACGTTATGGAGGTAGGTTTGTACGTTATGGAGGTAGGTTTGTAAGTTATGGACGTAGGTTTGTAAGTTATGGACGTAGGTTTGTAAGTTATGGACGTAGGTTTGTAAGTTATGGAGGTAGGTTTGTACGTTATGGAGGTAGGTTTGTACGTTATGGAGGTAGGTTTGTAAGTTATGGATGTAGATTTGTAAGTTATGGACGTAGGTTTGTACGTTATGGACGTAGGTTTGTAAGTTATGGACGTAGGTTTGTACGTTATGGACGTAGGTTTGTAAGTTATGGAAGTAGGTTTGTACGTTATGGAGGTAGGTTTGTACGTTATGGAGGTAGGTTTGTACGTTATGGACGTAGGTTTGTAAGTTATGGACGTAGGTTTGTACGTTATGGAGGTAGGTTTGTACATTATGGAGGTAGGTTTGTACGTTATGGAGGTAGGTTTGTACGTTATGGAGGTAGGTTTGTAAGTTATGGACGTAGGTTTGTAAGTTATGGACGTAGGTTTGTAAGTTATGGACGTAGGTTTGTACGTTATGGAGGTAGGTTTGTACGTTATGGAGGTAGGTTTGTACGTTATGGAGGTAGGTTTGTAAGTTATGGACGTAGGTTTGTAAGTTATGGACGTAGGTTTGTAAGTTATGGACGTAGGTTTGTAAGTTATGGACGTAGGTGTGTACGTTATGGAGATAGGTTTGTAAGTTATGGAAGTAGGTTTGTACGTTATGGAAGTAGGTTTGTACGTTATGGAGGTAGGTTTGTAAGTTATGGAAGTAGGTTTGTACGTTATGGAGGTAGGTTTGTAAGTTATGGAAGTAGGTTTGTACGTTATGGAGGTAGGTTTGTACGTTATGGAGGTAGGTTTGTAAGTTATGGAAGTAGGTGTGTACGTTATGGACGTAGGTTTGTAAGTTATGGACGTAGGTTTGTAAGTTATGGACGTAGGTGTGTACGTTATGGAGATAGGTTTGTAAGTTATGGAAGTAGGTTTGTACGTTATGGAAGTAGGTTTGTACGTTATGGAGGTAGGTTTGTAAGTTATGGAAGTAGGTTTGTACGTTATGGAGGTAGGTTTGTAAGTTATGGAAGTAGGTTTGTACGTTATGGAGGTAGGTTTGTACGTTATGGAGGTAGGTTTGTAAGTTATGGAAGTAGGTTTGTACGTTATGGAGGTAGGTTTGTAAGTTATGGACGTAGGTTTGTAAGTTATGGACGTAGGTTTGTAAGTTATGGAAGTAGGTTTGTAAGTTATGGAGGTAGGTTTGTACATTATGGAGGTAGGTTTGTACATTATGGAGGTAGGTTTGTAAGTTATGGAAGTAGGTTTGTACGTTATGGAGGTAGGTTTGTAAGTTATGGAGGTAGGTTTGTACGTTATGGAGGTAGGTTTGTACGTTATGGAGGTAGGTTGAGTAGGTTTGTAGTTATGGAGTAGGTTTGTAAGTTATGGAAGTAGGTTTGTACGTTATGGAGGTAGGTTTGTACGTTATGGAGGTAGGTTTGTAAGTTATGGAAGTAGGTTTGTACGTTATGGAGGTAGGTTTGTACGTTATGGAGGTAGGTTTGTACGTTATGGAGGTAGGTTTGTACGTTATGGAGGTAGGTTTGTAAGTTATGGAAGTAGGTTTGTACGTTATGGAGGTAGGTTTGTAAGTTATGGAGGTAGGTTTGTAAGTTATGGACGTAGGTTTGTACGTTATGGAGGTAGGTTTGTAAGTTATGGAAGTAGGTTTGTACGTTATGGAGGTAGGTTTGTACGTTATGGAGGTAGGTTTGTAGTTATGGAAGTAGGTTTGTACGTTATGGAGGTAGGTTTGTACGTTATGGAGGTAGGTTTGTACGTTATGGAGGTAGGTTTGTAAGTTATGGAGGTAGGTTTGTAAGTTATGGACGTAGGTTTGTACGTTATGGAGGTAGGTTTGTACGTTATGGAGGTAGGTTTGTACGTTATGGAGGTAGGTTTGTACGTTATGGACGTAGGTTTGTACGTTATGGAGGTAGGTTTGTACGTTATGGAGGTAGGTTTGTACGTTATGGAGGTAGGTTTGTACGTTATGGACGTAGGTTTGTACGTTATGGACGTAGGTTTGTACGTTATGGAGGTAGGTTTGTACGTTATGGAGGTAGGTTTGTACGTTATTGAGGTAGGAATGTACGTTATGGAGGTAGGTTTGTACGTTATGGAGGTAGGTTTGTAAGTTATGGACGTAGGTGTGTACATTATGGACGTAGGTTTGTACGTTATGGAGGTAGGTTTGTACGTTATGGAGGTAGGTTTGTACGTTATGGAAGTAGGTTTGTACGTTATGGACGTAGGTTTGTACGTTATGGACGTAGGTTTGTACGTTATGGAGGTAGGTTTGTACGTTATGGAGGTAGGTTTGTACGTTATGGAGGTAGGTTTGTACGTTATGGAGGTAGGTTTGTACGTTATGGAAGTAGGTTTGTACGTTATGGAGGTAGGTTTGTACGTTATGGAGGTAGGTTTGTACGTTATGGAGGTAGGTTTGTATGTTATGGAGGTAGGTTTGTAAGTTATGGAAGTAGGTTAGTAAGTTATGGAGGTATTGTAAAAACTCGGACAATAAATCAAGTTTGAATTGTTTGAAAGTCGGATTTAAAAAGAATATACATTAAATTCATATTCCGTGTTCATATTTCGCACAATTTCACCACAGAAGTACAATACAAGTTGTGTCAAACAAAACTTCTTCTAAATAAAATTATATTAATATAAATAAATTGTTTCACTCTTCGTTGTAATCAATGATCTCTTGTTGTTTAACTTTCACTATTATCATGGATCTCGTGTTGTTTATAACTTTCACTATTATCATGGATCTCTTGTTGTTTATAACTTTCACTATTATCATGGATCTCTTGTTGTTTATAACTTTCACTATTATCATGGATCTCGTGTTGTTTATAACTTTCACTATTATCATGGATCTCTTGTTGTTTATAACTTTCACTATTATCATGGATCTCTTGTTGTTTATAACTTTCACTATTATCATGGATCTCTTGTTGTTTATAACTTTCACTATTATCATGGATCTCTTGTTGTTTATAACTTTCACTATTATCATGGATCTCTTGTTGTTTATAACTTTCACTATTATCATGGATCTCTTGTTGTTTATAACTTTCACTATTATCATGGATCTCGTGTTGTTTATAACTTTCACTATTATCATGGATCTCGTGTTGTTTATAACTTTCACTATTATCATGGATCTCTTGTTGT
>CM026393.1:2363313-2408950 GCA_014843695.1 Archivesica marissinica
TATACCTGTATGTCGGTACATTATACCTGTATGTCGGTACATTATACCTGTATATCTGTACATTATACCTGTATGTCTGTACATTATACCTGTATGTATGTACATTATACCTGTATGTCTGTACATTATACCTGTATATCTGTACATTATACCTGTATGTCGGTACATTATACCTGTATGTCGGTACATTATACCTGTATATCTGTACATTATACCTGTATGTCGGTACATTATACCTGTATGTCTGTACATTATACCTGTATGTCAGTACATTATACCTGTATATCTGTACATTATACCTGTATGTCAGTACATTATACCTGTATGTCGGTACATTATACCTGTATGTCGGTACATTATACCTGTATGTCGGTACATTATACCTGTATGTCGGTACATTATACCTGTATGTCAGTACATTATACCTGTATATCTGTACATTATACCTGTATATCTGTACATTATACCTGTATGTCGGTACATTATACCTGTATGTCGGTACATTATACCTGTATGTCGGTACATTATACCTGTATATCTGTACATTATACCTGTATGTCGGTACATTATACCTGTATGTCGGTACATTATACCTGTATATCTGTACATTATACCTGTATATCTGTACATTATACCTGTATGTCGGTACATTATACCTGTATGTCGGTACATTATACCTGTATGTCGGTACATTATACCTGTATGTCGGTACATTATACCTGTATGTCGGTACATTATACCTGTATGTCGGTACATTATACCTGTATGTCGGTACATTATACCTGTATGTCGGTACATTATACCTGTATGTCAGTACATTATACCTGTATATCTGTACATTATACCTGTATGTCAGTACATTATACCTGTATGTCGGTACATTATACCTGTATGTCGGTACATTATACCTGTATGTCGGTACATTATACCTGTATATCTGTACATTATACCTGTATGTCGGTACATTACCTGTATGTCGGTACATTATACCTGTATATCTGTACATTATACCTGTAATCTGTACATTATACCTGTATGTCGTACATTATACCTGTATGTCTGTACATTATACCTGTATATCTGTACATTATACCTGTATATCTGTACATTATACCTGTATGTCGGTACATTATACCTGTATGTCTGTACATTATACCTGTATGTCGGTACATTATACCTGTATGTCGGTACATTATACCTGTATGTCGGTACATTATACCTGTATGTCGGTACATTATACCTGTATATCTGTACATTATACCTGTATATCTGTACATTATACCTGTATATCTGTACATTATACCTGTATGTCGGTACATTATACCTGTATGTCTGTACATTATACTTGTATATCTGTACATTATACCTGTATGTCTGTACATTATACCTGTATGTCTGTACATTATACCTGTATGTCGGTACATTATACCTGTATGTCTGTACATTATACCTGTATATCTGTACATTATACCTGTATGTCGGTACATTATACCTGTATGTCGGTACATTATACCTGTATGCATATCTGTACATTATACCTGTATGTCAGTACATTATACCTGTATATCAGTACATTATACCTGTATGTCGGTACATTATACCTGTATGTCGGTACATTATACCTGTATGTCGGTACATTATACCTGTATATCTGTACATTATACCTGTATATCTGTACATTATACCTGTATGTCGGTACATTATACCTGTATGTTGGTACATTATACCTGTATATATGTACATTATACCTGTATATCTGTACATTATACCTGTATGTCGGTACATTATACCTGTATATCTGTACATTATACCTGTATATCTGTACATTATACCTGTATATCTGTACATTATACCTGTATGTCTGTACATTATACCTGTATGTCGGTACATTATACCTGTATGTCGGTACATTATACCTGTATGTTGGTACATTATACCTGTATGTCGGTACATTATACCTGTATGTCGGTACATTATACCTGTATGTCGGTACATTATACCTGTATATCTGTACATTATACCTGTATGTCAGTACATTATACCTGTATGTCGGTACATTATACCTGTATGTCGGTACATTATACCTGTATGTCGGTACATTATACCTGTATGTCGGTACATTATACCTGTATTTCTGTACATTATACCTGTATATCTGTACATTATACCTGTATATCTGTACATTATACCTGTATGTCGGTACATTATACCTGTATGTCTGTACATTATACTTGTATATTTGTACATTATACCTGTATGTCTGTACATTATACCTGTCTGTATGTACATTATACCTGTATGTCGGTACATTATACCTGTATCTCTGTACATTATACCTGTATATCTGTACATTATACCTGTATGTCGGTACATTATACCTGTATATCTGTACATTATACCTGTATGTCGGTACATTATACCTGTATGTCTGTACATTATACCTGTATATCTGTACATTATACCTGTATGTCTGTACATTATACCTGTATATCTGTACATTATACCTGTATATCTGTACATTATACCTGTATGTCGGTACATTATACCTGTATGTCGGTACATTATACCTGTATGTCGGTACATTATACCTGTATGTCGGTACATTATACCTGTATATCTGTACATTATACCTGTATGTCGGTACATTATACCTGTATGTCGGTACATTATACCTGTATATCTGTACATTATACCTGTATATCTGTACATTATACCTGTATGTCGGTACATTATACCTGTATGTCGGTACATTATACCTGTATATCTGTACATTATACCTGTATATCTGTACATTATACCTGTATGTCGGTACATTATACCTGTATGTCGGTACATTATACCTGTATGTCGGTACATTATACCTGTATGTCGGTACATTATACCTGTATGTCGGTACATTATACCTGTATGTCGGTACATTATACCTGTATGTCGGTACATTATACCTGTATGTCGGTACATTATACCTGTATGTCGGTACATTATACCTGTATGTCGGTACATTATACCTGTATGTCTGTACATTATACCTGTATGTCTGTACATTATACCTGTATGTCGGTACATTATACCTGTATGTCGGTACATTATACCTGTATGTCGGTACATTATACCTGTATGTCGGTACATTATACCTGTATGTCGGTACATTATACCTGTATGTCGGTACATTATACCTGTATGTCGGTACATTATACCTGTATGTCGGTACATTATACCTGTATGTCGGTACATTATACCTGTATGTCGGTACATTATACCTGTATGTCGGTACATTATACCTGTATGTCGGTACATTATACCTGTATGTCAGTACATTATACCTGTATGTCTGTACATTATACCTGTATGTCAGTACATTATACCTGTATGTCAGTACATTATACCTGTATGTCGGTACATTATACCTGTATGTCGGTACATTATACCTGTATGTCGGTACATTATACCTGTATGTCGGTACATTATACCTGTATATCTGTACATTATACCTGTATATCTGTACATTATACCTGTATGTCGGTACATTATACCTGTATGTCGGTACATTATACCTGTATATCTGTACATTATACCTGTATATCTGTACATTATACCTGTATGTCGGTACATTATACCTGTATATCTGTACATTATACCTGTATATCTGTACATTATACCTGTATGTCGGTACATTATACCTGTATGTCGGTACATTATACCTGTATGTCGGTACATTATACCTGTATGTCGGTACATTATACCTGTATGTCGGTACATTATACCTGTATGTCGGTACATTATACCTGTATGTCGGTACATTATACCTGTATGTCAGTACATTATACCTGTATGTCGGTACATTATACCTGTATGTCGGTACATTATACCTGTATGTCGGTACATTATACCTGTATGTCTGTACATTATACCTGTATGTCGGTACATTATACCTGTATGTCGGTACATTATACCTGTATGTCGGTACATTATACCTGTATGTCGGTACATTATACCTGTATGTCGGTACATTATACCTGTATGTCGGTACATTATACCTGTATGTCTGTACATTATACCTGTATATCTGTACATTATACCTGTATGTCGGTACATTATACCTGTATGTCGGTACATTATACCTGTATGTCGGTACATTATACCTGTATGTCGGTACATTATACCTGTATGTCGGTACATTATACCTGTATGTCGGTACATTATACCTGTATGTCTGTACATTATACCTGTATGTCGGTACATTATACCTGTATATCTGTACATTATACCTGTATGTCAGTACATTATACCTGTATGTCTGTACATTATACCTGTATGTCGGTACATTATACCTGTATGTCGGTACATTATACCTGTATATCTGTACATTATACCTGTATATCTGTACATTATACCTGTATGTCGGTACATTATACCTGTATGTCGGTACATTATACCTGTATATATGTACATTATACCTGTATATCTGTACATTATACCTGTATGTCGGTACATTATACCTGTATATCTGTACATTATACCTGTATATCTGTACATTATACCTGTATATCTGTACATTATACCTGTATGTCTGTACATTATACCTGTATGTCGGTACATTATACCTGTATGTCGGTACATTATACCTGTATGTCGGTACATTATACCTGTATGTCGGTACATTATACCTGTATGTCGGTACATTATACCTGTATGTCGGTACATTATACCTGTATGTCGGTACATTATACCTGTATGTTGGTACATTATACCTGTATGTCGGTACATTATACCTGTATGTCGGTACATTATACCTGTATGTCGGTACATTATACCTGTATGTCAGTACATTATACCTGTATATCTGTACATTATACCTGTATGTCGGTACATTATACCTGTATGTCGGTACATTATACCTGTATGTCGGTACATTATACCTGTATGTCGGTACATTATACCTGTATGTCGGTACATTATACCTGTATGTCGGTACATTATACCTGTATGTCGGTACATTATACCTGTATGTCGGTACATTATACCTGTATGTCGGTACATTATACCTGTATGTCGGTACATTATACCTGTATGTCGGTACATTATACCTGTATGTCGGTACATTATACCTGTATATCTGTACATTATACCTGTATGTCGGTACATTATACCTGTATGTCAGTACATTATACCTGTATATCTGTACATTATACCTGTATGTCGGTACATTATACCTGTATGTCGGTACATTATACCTGTATGTCGGTACATTATACCTGTATGTCGGTACATTATACCTGTATGTCGGTACATTATACCTGTATGTCGGTACATTATACCTGTATGTCGGTACATTATACCTGTATATCTGTACATTATACCTGTATGTCGGTACATTATACCTGTATGTCGGTACATTATACCTGTATGTCGGTACATTATACCTGTATGTCGGTACATTATACCTGTATGTCGGTACATTATACCTGTATGTCGGTACATTATACCTGTATGTCGGTACATTATACCTGTATGTCGGTACATTATACCTGTATGTCGGTACATTATACCTGTATGTCGGTACATTATACCTGTATATCTGTACATTATACCTGTATGTCGGTACATTATACCTGTATGTCAGTACATTATACCTGTATATCTGTACATTATACCTGTATGTCGGTACATTATACCTGTATGTCGGTACATTATACCTGTGTGTCGGTACATTATACCTGTATGTCGGTACATTATACCTGTATGTCGGTACATTATACCTGTATGTCAGTACATTATACCTGTATGTCTGTACATTATACCTGTATGTCGGTACATTATACCTGTATGTCGGTACATTATACCTGTATGTCGGTACATTATACCTGTATGTCGGTACATTATACATGTATGTTGGTACATTATACCTGTATGTCAGTACATTATACCTGTATGTCGGTACATTATACCTGTATATCTGTACATTATACCTGTATATCTGTACATTATACCTGTATGTCGGTACATTATACCTGTATGTCGGTACATTATACCTGTATGTCGGTACATTATACCTGTATGTTGGTACATTATACCTGTATGTCGGTACATTATACCTGTATGTCGGTACATTAGCTTTGCAACAATAAGTATTTTAAAAGCTTTTCACAATTGTCAAATATGTCCAAAAAAGTCCATTTTCCTGAAGTAGTTTTGTCCGCCATTTTGTTGCCTATTCAGGCATGATACCATTTCTGCTGCTTTTGTCTTTTCTTGCCTTGGGTTTCCCAAGGGGTGTTTGAGGTGTCCGATCTCTTTGATCCCCAATTGTGCCTATTTGAAGTTTGAACCAGTCATGAAACAGTGCTTGTTTTTATTTGAAACATTGTAATAAAAGGCTATTCCACTGTTCGACGTGACACATTTGTCTTAGAATTCGTCATTGTTCAAAACTATCTTTTTGAATAATTTACTAATGGGTTCCTGATAGCAGAAATCATTTAGATACATTAATCTACTTAAATATTTATTAAATGCATTAGATAATATACCGATTTATTTAGAAATTGTTTTATAACCAAGCATTTGTTCTATATCGGAAATATAAGTAATACTTCTAAGCGTCACTTCTTGTCTTCGTATTTATATACGTTTCGTATCTATAGATGTGTGTATTCATTAACTATAATCTTTTATTAGTAATTATAGTTTTTAAAGGTAGGATCTAAATGTAAATAATATTTGTTTATTATATAATTGTGAACAATGAGAGGCACCTCATTCATTTTATTTTGTCATCTATACACTCACTATATCTTGTTGGGTTTTGCATAACCTGCATATTACAAATTTCTTTAGCTGTTTACGTCGTTGCTTATTATCTTTAGTAGTCTACATATAAAACCAATCCAATTTTGTGACCATTGTCCATCTGTCTGTTATACCAGTTGGCCATCATCCGTAGCATGAATTAATTGTTGGAAACGTAGTGAGTATTCCCTCGCAGTCCATGTGTCTTCCGTATGTCTGTTATACTATACCTATGTGAACTTGATGTGATTCCAACTACACAATTAAAGGAACATGTTTCACAACTTGCACCCGTTGTAACAGAAATTGTAAATCGATCACTGCTATCTGGTGTGTTCCCCGAGGAGTGGAAAAGTGCTGTGATTAAACCCTTGGAAGAAAGGTCTCCCGCTGGAACTGAAAAACTACCGGCCGGTCTCAAATCTAACATTCATCTCCAAAATTCTTGAAAAAGCTGCACTAAACCAAATCAATAAACATATCGAAGCTAACAGTCTCCTTCCAGATTACCAAAGTGCGTATAGAAAATATCATGGTGTTGAAACGGCTATGGTCAAAATGTATAGTGATCTCTTAGAAACTATTGATAAAAACCAAGTCACAATACATAGTTCCCACGGCAGTCAAAAACACTGATAAAATCTTATCTTAGCAGCCATTTTGACTGGCAAGTTTTATTAACGGCAATTTCATAATTTTACTAGTAATTCTTTAATTGCAATAACTTTATTAATTTCGGTTTCTTAATATAAAATTTGGTATGATTTTAAAGGTATTGAAATGCACTTTTTAAATATTAATTTATTTTTTGACAATGATGTATGGATTATAAATTATAAGAACTTAACTTTCACCTATTTTTGAGTCTATTTTCACAGTTGAAATATTAATATACAGGTAACTTATTATGTATTCGTCATTGAAACGAAATTTGTGAAATGATACAAAAAATATGTCCATTGAGAGCTTTCCAACAATGTATGAACCATGGTGATGGGATGAAAAATAAATATTTTATGAAGAAAGCAAAATTACGCTACTATATATTATATATAATATCTGATCAACTTTGCCAGTCAAAATGGCAGCCACAGTAGGAATGATGACGTCACACGGGAACTATGTATTGTGGTCATGATTGACTTGAGCGCAGCATTCGATACCATCGATATCTCGATAACGATTTTGGTATTCAAAGCACTCCCGTGAAATGGATCGAGTCTTATCTCACGAACAGAACAATGAATGTCATGGTCGAACAGTCAGCATCCGAAACTGAGCCATTGAGGTTCGGTGTTCCACAGGGTTCGCGTGCTGGACCGGTGATCTTTACCCTGTACATATCAGCCCTGAATCGTGTGATGCAGAAATATCCAGCCGATCGGTATGGATCATAAGATTGCATTCAAAATTCAAGCAGGCAATTCTCCAAACGAGGCAATTGTTCTACGACAACTTGACAGTTTCAAACTGAAGTAATCATTTATGGAACCAGGCAACAATTATCAAAATTAAACATTTCTAGTGTCAACGATGGCGGTTGTGACGTAAAATGCGTTGATCATGTCAGAGATCTGGGTGTTCACATGTCCTATACACTCAACTTCGACCATCACATCCAAAAAAAGTGTCATATAGCACGTGTGCAGTTACGAAATCTTAAAGCTATGCATAAACATCTCACAAAAAAGTCTACTGAATCATTAATGCATGGGTTGGTTCATTCGCACAACGACTTCTGCAACGGTCTGTTTACCGACATTCCAGCCTACCAAGTCGACAAACTACAGTGAGTCCAAAATCATGCCGCTAGAGTTGTCCTTAATGCCTCGTTTGAACAACTAAATGCGGAACTTCTGAAAGAACTCCACTGGCTTCCGGTTAAAGCCAGAATCATTTTCAAAGTTCTAGTGTCTAGTATATCTGGGAGAAATGTTTGTACCCATTCGTGGAAGGTACAGACTAAGATCACAAAGTGACACTAACTTTAACATCCCAAGACGACGAACAAAATTAGCCGATAGATCTATGGCCGTCGTTGGACCAAAATTGTGGAACGATCTACCTAGTTATCTGAAAAACATTGAGTCGGAGGCCAGTTTCCGATCAAAACTGAAAACCCATCTGTTTATGAACGATAAGTTTTGTGCTCTTTGTACAAAAATAACATTGTGTTCAATAAGATCAAAAATCGACTTTATAAGTATTGGATTGACGAGTGAAGTGTTGTATGTGCATTCTCTTGGGTTCGAGCTCTGTCATGTGGTGATGGGCGGATCACTGTACTGGCCACATCACGGTTGTCATTCTTACGGTGGTGTTTGGGTCTATGGTTCATATTGCCACTTTAATCGTTAATCCAATCACTCACTTATATACTGTAATGGTGTAGATATCATGATAAAATATGTTCTTATCCAATTACTAGAATCCTAGTTAATCTCAGGGCTGTGAAATCTCCTCGGAAACGCGAATTTCCTCGTTTTTGTCATTTATTTCTCGCGTTTCCCACGCTGTCATCCGCGGGAGGCATTTTGGGGGGGAAATGTGATGAAATCCGCGTATTCATGATATTCGCTCCAGTCCGTGTTTTACAATTTGCCACACTGATGTTTCCCGAGTCTGCAGATAGAATGCAATAGCACAAGGTGCATGAAAATGGCGTCTTTTCGAGGCGACATTGTAGAACGCGGCGCTGGTCTTTCATTAAAAAGTGATGCTGGAATTAAAAATCCTTGGAAATGGACTTGGTTGGAGAAGATAATTCATGAAGTACCATTATCGGAAGTGATCAGAAAGCTTGACGGAAAGGGACTTGCGTACTGCCTTGTTTGCAGGAAGGAAATAAATTATTCCAACCGTGGAGCAATTGCTCTGCAAGACCACGTTTCGTCAGGAAAACACCAGTCTGTCATCAAGGCTCGCAAGACGAATACGTCACTTCCAGGTAAATCTATTTTTTAAATTAATTGTAGCTCAGTTATAGCTTCTATCCACAGGAACTTGAAATTTTATCCATAAATTTTTGTCCATAAGCCACCAAAGGTCTCTTACCTAGGACACTCCCCTCTATTAAAAAATGTACTTTTTTTTAATAGAGGGGGGTGTCCTAGGATATAGGTAAGAGACCTTTGGTGGCTTGTGGATAAAATTTCACGTTCCTGTGTTCTATCTAGTAGAAAGAGGATTGTTCTCCATGAAAGTAGTTAATGTAGATGTACGTACATGTATGTTAGCATGGAATACCCCACCCACCTCTTTCTTTCTGTCTTCTCCCCCACTTTATCATGGTCTGGGCAAAGGGATGGGAAAAAAACTGAAATGGCCAATTTATTTTTTGAGTTCTGACCTGCCATTTTTAAGCCCATTTTCAAACCGGACTGCGTCTACACCATGTACTCTACCACCTTCGTCTAGTTCTCCACTTCATGATGGCCTGGGTGAAGGGATGGGGGGAAAATGTTACAGTTCTGGCCATTTTTTTGTTTTATTTTGTACTTCGGACTTGGTCATTTTCTTGCTGGATGAGGCCTACCCATCCTAACCGAAGTATTTTTTTCTACATAATTTGACCTTGCACAACATGTTACTTAATTGTATTTCTTTCCATTTTCAGGGCAGCAGGTTACACTAGATGGTACATACGGTCTTCATCCGATGTTCAAGAAAGTTGCCACCAAGCCTGCTCCTGTTGCTGTTCCTCTGACACCACTGAACGACCGTGTTAAGAATTCTGAAGCCATGGTATTATCCTTTACAGCACAGCACTCATTGGCTTTCTCTTTGACACCTCACATTATTGACTTGGCCAAAGCACTTGCCAATGACAAGAAAGCTCTTGACGAGATGTCAGTCGATCGCACATCCGCTTCATACAAACTGAAATACGGTGTGGCCAAAACAGTTAAAGATAAGTTAGTGTCTGACTTACAGAACAACTATTTCTCTTTGAATATTGATGAAGCAACCAGCAACAACATAAATCGGGTGGTGACAGTCTTGGTGAGCTACTTCTCTCCAGAGAAGAAACAGGTTGTTGTTCACCATTTAGAGTCGTTTAGTGTTGTAAAAGTTAACAGTGAAACTATGTACAATGCCCTGGTTGACCTGTTTGAGAGGCACCAACTTCCATGTAGTAACCTCATGTCCATTCTCATGGACTCGTGTGCAGTGATGCGCGGTTTAAAAACTGGCCTTGAAACAAGAATTCGCCAAAACAAAGCTCCTCATCTCTTGGACATTGATGGAGACACATGTCACCATGCACATAACGCTAGCAAAGGTTTCTGTAAGCCTTTCAAGTACTTTGTTGAAGGACTATTCTCTGATCTGCACACCGACTTTCATTGGTCGACAGATATCCGGGATTATTTTCACAGCATTTGTTTAATCCTTGGTGTGAAGTTCACAATTCCACAGAGATATGTTAGCCATAGGTGGCTTTCAGTTTTTATGATGTGTGTATTGATAGCCTGAGATTGTTAGATGCATACACAATATTTTATTATGCATTCTTACCAACCGACATGCAGACTGTCTCTTTGTCACGTGTACTCGATGTGCATAGGAAATATTCCTTGTCGAATCACAGCCGAAGTAGCATTCGAGATGTTAGAACAGAGCTACAGAAGAAAAACAAGACAATGACAGCTGAAGGAAAAGCAAGAAAGGGCAGAATCGTAGAAAAACTGTTCTATCTTAGAAAGAAGACCCTCATGATCATGAACTTGTATTCGGCAGTTCTGCCTCTGTTGAAGAAATATGTCATGCTATTCCAGGCAAAGGAGCCACTGATGCACAAACTCCATGACCAGCAGACTGAGCTACTCAAAGATTTCCTCTCTTGTTTTGTTAAGCCCGAGTGCATAAGTGGTGCAAGTTCAAGGAAACTCAAAGAAATAGACGTGAGAAAACGAGCTAATCAGTTGGAGAATGGATCACTTTTGGTAGGACATGGGAACAAGATAGTTCTGAATGAACTCAAAAAGGATGACGAAATGGCCAATGAGTTCATAAGAGATACCAGATCTGCCTATGAAAACTGTGCAGGCATTTTGCAGACTAAGATGCCTGTAAATAACCAGCTTCTGAAAAGCATTTCAGCAATTGATCCGTTATGCAGAGGCCATTTGCTCACTTTGAAATACTTGTGCAAACTCCCAACCGTAATCACAAATGTGTTTGAAAATGAAGAAATATCGCAGTTTGACATTGAAGCAAGACAATTTCAAATAGATGACAACCTTCCAGATTCAGAAGACAAGTGCATTGACTGTTGGTGGGCTGAAATTGAAAGCCAGAAGAAGTACCCAACACACTGTGTCAGCTAGTGAAACCTATCCCGAGCTGCTTCCATGGGCCTCAAGTCGAATCTTCTTTCAACGTAATGGGGGACATTATTGACACCAAGTCACCAAGTATGCACATCAACACATACAGTGCTATACAAACTGTTAAGTATGAATTGAGGCAAAAGGAGAAAACTGCAGTTCAATACTACTACAAGAAGGACCCGGTTCATGATCCTGTTGATTCGTCTTTGGTATCAAATCTACAACGCTCATATAAGACATATGAGCAACACAAGGCCGAGGATAGAGCAATTTTGGAAAAGAAAAAAACTGAACTTGGAGCCAGGAAGGTGCCCACTTTGCTTAAGAGAAAATCTAAAGAATTGTATATAGCAGCAGCGAAGAAAGCTAGACTGGTCCATCAGAAAAAGGTGGCAAAATATGCCAAGAGCTCATAGCTTCATACAAACAGTATTATGATTTGAAACTCAGTGCACCAGTATATAAGTTACAACCTGAACATAAATTGAACAATGCATATAGAAGGAACTTTGTCTCATTTTTTATGTCATGTATTGTATATTTTTGTTTTTAGCATAAAAATGACCTAAAAACGCAAGTGACAAAGCTCTTCAGAATATCCCAGATGCCACCATTTTGCACCATTAAAACAAAATTTTCCCGGACCCCCCTAGCCCCACGGGCCTTCGGCCCTCAATATTTCAGATTTCCTCTTTTTCTGGATTGCAGCACTCACAGCCCTGCAGTTATATCTATATATGTATACATTTTTATTTATATTTCCATATATTATTGTCATGGGTAAATGTTTAAAATTGCATCTGTAATTGTGAAGCGCAATAGAATAATATTTAAATGCTATGTATTTGGGGGTTCATCCATTCCTAGTGGTGGGGGTTCATCCATTCCTAGTGATTGGTTTAATCCATTCCTAATGGCAGGGTTAGTTCATTCCTAATGGTGGGGGTTCATCCATTGCTAATGGTGGGATTAATCCATTCATAATGATGGGGTTCATCCATTCCTAATGGTGGGGGTTCATCCATTCATAATGATGTGATTCATCGATTCCTAATGGCGGGATTAATCCATTCCTAATGATGGGGTTCATCCATTCCTAATGGCGGGATTAATCCATTCATAATGGTGGGGTTCATCCATTCCTAATAACGGGATTAATCCATTCATAATGGTGGGGTTCATCCATCCCTAATGGTGGGGTTCATCCATTCATAATGATGGGGTTCATCCATTCCTAATGATGGGGATTAATCCATTCATAATGATGGGGTTCATCCATTCCTAATGGCGGGATTAATCCATTCATAATGGTGGGGTTCATCCATTCCTAATGACGGGATTAATCCATTCATAATGGTGGGGTTCATCCATTCCTAATAACGGGATTAATCCATTCCTAATGGTGGGGTTCATCCATCCCTAATGGTGGGGTTCATCCATTCATAATGATGGGGTTCATCCATTCCTAATGATGGGGATTAATCCATTCATAATGATGGGGTTCATCCATTCCTAATGGCGGGATTAATCCATTCATAATGGTGGGGTTCATCCATTCCTAATGACGGGATTAATCCATTCATAATGGTGGGGTTCATCCATTCCTAATAACGGGATTAATCCATTCATAATGGTGGGGTTCATCCATCCCTAATGGTGGGGTTCATCCATTCATAATGATGGGGTTCATCCATTCCTAATGACGGGATTAATCCATTCATAATGATGGGGTTCATCCATTCCTAATGGCGGGATTAATCCATTCATAATGGTGGGGTTCATCCATTCCTAATGGCGGGATTAATCCATTCATAATGGTGGGGTTCATCCATTCATAATGATGGGGGTTAATCCATTCCTAATGGCAGGATTAATCCATTCATAATGGTGGGGATTAATCCATTCATAATGGTGGGGTTCATCCATTCATAATGATGGGGGTTAATCCATTCCTAATGGCAGGATTAATCCATTCATAATGGTGGGGATTAATCCATTCCTAATGGTGGGGGTTAATCCATTCCTAATGGCAGGATTAATCCATTCATAATGTATGGTGGTTCATCCATTCCTAATGACGGGATTAATCCATTCATAATGATGGGATGGGGTTCATCCATTCCAAATGGCGGGATTAATCCATTCATAATGGTGGGGATTCATCCATTCCTAATGACGGGATTAATCCATTCATAATGGTGGGGTTCATCCATTCCTAATGACGGGATTAATCCATTCATAATGGTGGGGATTCATCCATTCCTAATGGTGGGGGTTAATCCATTCCTAATGGCAGGATTAATCCATTCATAATGGTGGGGGTTCATCCATTCTTAATGGCGGGGGGTTTATCCATTCATAATGGTGGGGGTTCATCCATTCCTAATGGCGGGATTAATCCATTCATAATGGTGGTGGTTCATCCATTCCTAATGGCGGGATTAATCCATTCATAATGGTGGGGGTTAATCTATTCATAATGGTGGTGGTCATCCATTCCTAATGGCGGGATTAATCCATTCATAATGGTGGGGTTAATCTATTCATAATGGTGGTGGTTCATCCATTCATAATGGTGGGGGTTCATCCATTCCTAATGGCGGGAGTAATCCATTCATAATGGTGGGGCTTCATCCATTCATAATGGTGGGGGTTCATCCATTCATAATGGTGGGGGTTCATCCATTCCTAATGGTGGGGGTTAATCCATTCATAATGGTGGGGGTTCATCCATTCATAATGGTGGGGGTTCATCCATTCCTAATGGTGGGGATTAATCCATTCATAATGGTGGAGGTTCATCCATTCATAATGGTGGGGGTTCATTCATTCCTAATGGTGGGGGTTCATCCATTCCTAATGGTGGGGGTTCATCCATTCCTAATGGTGGGGGTTCATCCATTCCTAATGGTGGGGGTTCATCCATTCCTAATGGCAGGTTAATCCATTCCTAATGGTGGGGGTTCATCCATTCCTAATGGCAGGATTAATCCATTCCTAATGGTGGGGTTCATCCATTCCTAATGGAAACCCAAGGTGGGTTCATCCATTCCTAATGGCGGATTAATCCATTCCTAATGGTGGGGGTTCATCCATTCCTAATGGCAGGATTAATCCATTCCTAATGGTGGGGTTCATCCATTCCTAATGGCAGGATTAATCCATTCCTAATGGTGGGGTTCATCCATTCCTAATGGCAGGATTAATCCATTCTAATGGTGGGGTTCATCCATTCCTAATGGCAGGATTATCCATTCCTAATGTGGGGGTTCATCCATTCCTAATGGCGGATTAATCCATTCCTAATGTGGGGATCCATTCCAATGGTGGGGGTTCATCCATTCCTAATGGCGGAGGTTCATCCATTCATAATGGTGGGGGTTCATCCATTCCTAATGGCGGAGGTTCATCCATTCATAATGGTGGGGGTTCATCCATTCCTAATGGTGGGGATTAATCCATTCATAATGGTGGAGGTTCATCCATTCATAATGGTGGGGGTTCATTCATTCCTAATGGTGGGGGTTCATCCATTCATAATGGTGGGGGTTCATCCATTCGTAATGGCGGAGGTTCATTCATTCCTAATGGTGGGGGTTCATCCATTCCTAATGGCGGAGGTTCATTCATTCCTAATGGTGGGGGTTCATCCATTCCTAACGGCAGGATTAATCCATTCCTAATGGTGGGGGTTCATCCATTCCTAATGGCAGGATTAATCCATTCCTAATGGTGGGGGTTCATCCATTCCTAATGGCAGGATTAATCCATTCCTAATGGTGGGGGTTCATCCATTCCTAATGGCAGGATTAATCCATTCCTAATGGTGGGGGTTCATCCATTCCTAATGGCAGGATTAATCCATTCCTAATGGTGGGGGTTCATCCATTCCTAATGGCAGGATTAATCCATTCCTAATGGTGGGGGTTCATCCATTCCTAATGGCAGGATTAATCCATTCCTAATGGTGGGGGTTCATCCATTCCTAATGGCAGGATTAATCCATTCCTAATGGTGGGGGTTCATCCATTCCTAATGGCAGGATTAATCCATTCCTAATGGTGGGGGTTCATCCATTCCTAATGGCAGGATTAATCCATTCCTAATGGTGGGGGTTCATCCATTCCTAATGGCAGGATTAATCCATTCCTAATGGTGGGGGTTCATCCATTCCTAATGGCAGGATTAATCCATTCCTAATGGTGGGGGTTCATCCATTCCTAATGGCGGAGGTTCATCCATTCCTAATGGTGGGGGTTCATCCATTCCTAATGGCGGAGGTTCATCCATTCATAATGGTGGGGGTTCATCCATTCCTAATGGTGGGGATTAATCCATTCATAATGGTGGAGGTTCATCCATTCATAATGGTGGGGGTTCATTCATTCCTAATGGTGGGGGTTCATCCATTCATAATGGTGGGGGTTCATCCATTCGTAATGGCGGAGGTTCATTCATTCCTAATGGTGGGGGTTCATCCATTCCTAATGGCGGAGGTTCATTCATTCCTAATGGTGGGGGTTCATCCATTCCTAACGGCAGGATTAATCCATTCCTAATGGTGGGGGTTCATCCATTCCTAATGGCAGGATTAATCCATTCCTAATGGTGGGGGTTCATCCATTCCTAATGGCAGGATTAATCCATTCCTAATGGTGGGGGTTCATCCATTCCTAATGGCAGGATTAATCCATTCCTAATGGTGGGGGTTCATCCATTCCTAATGGCAGGATTAATCCATTCCTAATGGTGGGGGTTCATCCATTCCTAATGGCAGGATTAATCCATTCCTAATGGTGGGGGTTCATCCATTCCTAATGGCAGGATTAATCCATTCCTAATGGTGGGGGTTCATCCATTCCTAATGGCAGGATTAATCCATTCCTAATGGTGGGGGTTCATCCATTCCTAATGGCAGGATTAATCCATTCCTAATGGTGGGGGTTCATCCATTCCTAATGGCAGGATTAATCCATTCCTAATGGTGGGGGTTCATCCATTCCTAATGGCAGGATTAATCCATTCCTAATGGTGGGGGTTCATCCATTCCTAATGGCAGGATTAATCCATTCCTAATGGTGGGGGTTCATCCATTCCTAATGGCAGGATTAATCCATTCCTAATGGTGGGGGTTCATCCATTCCTAATGGCAGGATTAATCCATTCCTAATGGTGGGATTAATCCATTCCTAATGGTGGGGGTTCATCCATTCCTAATGGTGGGGGTTCATCCATTCCTAATGGTGGGGGTTCATCCATTCCTAATGGCAGGATTAATCCATTCCTAATGGCGGGGTTCATCCATTCCTAATGGTGGGGTTCATCCATTCCTAATGGTGGGGGTTCATCCATTCCTAATGGTGGGGGTTCATCCATTCCTAATGGTGGGGGTTCATCCATTCATAATGGTGGGGTTCATTCATTCCTAATGGTGGGGGTTCATCCATTCATAATGGTGGGGTTAATCCATTCCTAATGGTGGGGGTTCATCCATTCCTAATGGTGGGGTTCATCCATTCCTAATGGTGGGGGTTCATCCATTCCTAATGGTGGGGGTTCATCCATTCCTAATGGCAGGATTAATCCATTCCTAATGGTGGGGGTTCATCCATTCCTAATGGTGGGGGTTCATCCATTCCTAATGGGGGGGTTCATCCATTCCTAATGGCGTGGGTTCATCCATTCCTAATGGCAGGATTAATCCATTCATAATGGCGGGGGTTCATCCATTCCTAATGGCGGGGGTTCATCCATTCCTAATGGCGGGGTTAATCCATTCCTAATGGGGGGGTTCATCCATTCATAATGGCAGGATTAATCCATTCCTAATGGCGGGGGTTCATCCATTCCTAATGGCAGGATTAATCCATTCCTAATGGTGGGGGTTCATCCATTCATAATGGCGGGATTAATCCATTCCTAATGGTGGGGGTTCATCCATTCATAATGGCAGGATTAATCCATTCCTAATGGTGGGGGTTCATCCATTCCTAATGGCGGGATTAATCCATTCCTAATGGTGGGGGTTCATCCATTCCTAATGGCGGGATTAATCCATTCCTAATGGTGGGGGTTCATCCATTCCTAATGGCAGGATTAATCCATTCATAATGGTGGGGGTTCATCCATTCATAATGGCGGAGGTTCATCCATTCATAATGGCGGGGGTTCATCCATTCCTAATGGTGGGGGTTCATCCATTCATAATGGCGGGGGTTCATCCATTCCTAATGATGGGGGTTCATCCATTCCTAATGGCGGGGGTTCATCCATTCCTAATGGCGGGGGTTCATCCATTCATAATGGCAGGATTAATCCATTCATTAATCAACAACAATTCAACATAATATTTTAACAATGCTGCAAAATAACAAAATTAACTTCAAGCTTATAAATATAACAAACTGTAATATACATGTATAAAGTGTGAAACTATATATCAAATATGAAACTATATATCAAATATGAAACTATATATCAAATATGAAACTATATATCAAATATGAAACTATATCTATACTATATATGGGTGGGTGGGTGTGCGCGCGCGCACACGAACATAACAACATGTATGTATATCAACATAACAACATGTATGTATATCAACATAACAACATGTATGTATATCAACATAACTTCATTCACTCATCTGTCATCACAAGTCTTCCGTCAATTACCAGCGTTTCTCTCCCCTTAACACTTGGTATATGCACAGTTCCTGTCTGCTTTTTTAGTTGAAAGAATACAAGGATTTTATTCTTTTTTGTTGTTGTTTTATTTTAGATGCTCACTGCGTCAGGTATCATCCGACTGCTTGTGTGTGTAGAACTGGGGTGGGTACCGAAGGGAACACAGTGCAAGGTGTACCTCCATGGCCTTCCTCTGCACTTCTTTCTCCTTCTTCACAACTGATAGCTCAAACTTCAACTGTGTCCGTTCAGTTTCCAGTCGCCGGCATTCCTGAAAATAATATATAGTTTTCATATGAAATGTGACGCGTCCTTTACATGTTAAATTAAAAGATATAATAATAATATCCCAATTAATCGTGTGGTCTTCGGCTGTGTAGTTAAAGCGACATTGCATCGCAGAAAGCCAAATAAACACATTTTTCACGTATAAAAATGCATTTCTACTACAAATTCTTCCTAATACATTCGAACACTAACATTGAATCAAGAAACAATATTTTGTGGTCTACAAACTTTCAAAACTGAAATTAGGATTTCATATAACGGTCATCTACGCTCCTGAATTGACGTTTGTTTGTCATTGGAGTCAATATTAAACGCGTGATATTGTCGTTTAGAGATAATTTAACTAAGATTAGTCTACACATAAATATGCATTGGTACACGTGTGAGATACACAGTAAATCTGTACCATAAATCATGTTATTCAGGACACATGCGTTGCATTACGCATGAATGTTGACCATATTTACATTATTTTGCTATGTCAACAAACCGCGTATATTTCTTTATTAATTGAAACACTCAGTTTTTGAGGCGAATATTTGGTGAAAAAGTATACCATATAATAGGAAATTACATGGTATAGTAATTTGCAATTTCACTTATGTAGTGTCGATTTAATGTCTAAATTTAGTGGATATTGATGTTATGATATAGTATAATAGTCGCACTGTTGAAGTGTGCGTGTTTTACATTCATTTATCGTCGCTACCGGTTGCCCATATGAACGACGCCTCCTGAAGAGATTTAGTCATTTTAGATGTTTGGAGGATAGTGCAATGATACAGACGGAGACCCATTCCAGAATGTCCTCTGATTCTTTTATGTATATGGTGTAAAGCACCGACACGAAACCTTGGTTTAAAGTCGCATCTGGTACCTGGATTCCCAGTCCATCATGTTAACCACTGTACTACGTATCTGGCTGTACCAGTTGAATTGGTGTGTCTCGTCGTATTTGGTATGCTTGGAAATTGTATCTACAAGGGGCACAGTTTCCCATTGTCAGAAACCTGTACCAGTCCATGAGTTCCTGGCGTTTGTTTTTGTACCTGATCGTTCTGACCTGACACGGAAATCTAGCGTTTCCATGACTACTATAAAATCTTAGAAACATTGGGGGCAGACCATGTAGCACGAGACCCAACCACAACCAACCAACTGTTTATTATGTGACCACGTACCTGGTTAATTTTCATTAGCAACCTATCAGAACAGGCTGGCTTGTTCCAAATCTCCATTCCAGTATAAGCAAACCTTTCGATTCATTCATTATATGTTCACACTTTTTTAGTCATTGTTGCTGTGGCGCGAACCTCCACTAAACACCAATTCATGTAAGGCAATTAAAGAATTATAATTTTATACATCGATATTTGTTTGTATCCAAATAAAATATATTACCGAAACTACCTTTTATTGATGCACTAACCTTTTGTAACATGTCTCCCCTGCTCCTTTGTCGGTCCCTGAAGCGGCGTGCTGCCAGACGGTTTTGCACCTTTCTCTTCTCTACGCGCTCTACTTCGTCTGGTCTCAACTGAAACAGGAAATGATAACACAATATGTATTCAATTTAGTAATGAATTTGTAAATTGAGGCTTCGGGACACAAGAAAGAGTCCTCTTTCATCGTGCGATGCTCCGAATATGTTATGCTTTGATCAAGCGTCTGTGTTCAATTGGTTTAGACTACTAAGTTAATTGTGGTGCTGCTGATATATTATTTAAAAAGGCTCGATTAAAAAGTTAAAAATAACATCATATATAAGTCACCGTGATTATATCAACAATAAGTAAGTACAGTAAGTCGCTCGCCCATATGGTTCGCCAGAGGCGAGGGTAAATAAGCTCAATCATCAACAATAAGTTATTCAGCCCTTTTAAATATATCATGAAATATGTGAGTGTATGTTAACAATGACGATGACAACAACTTAAATAAAACACTTTATGCTGACGATGCAACATTTATAACAGATGGGTCAGCTACATCATTTAAAATATTTCTGGACTGAAATTAAATTCAAACAAATGTACCGGCCTTAGACCCGGGTCCCTTAAGAACACTGATACAATATTCTGTAAAATGGACATCAGATCAAGCCACCTCATCGGGAATAATTGTTATTAATAATAATTAAGAAAACAAAATTTGATTTTAATTTAAAACAGAAAACACGAATTATTTTCCTATTTAAACAAAATTAATGGATGAAACGCAACTTAATACTTATTGGGAAAATTACAGTAATTATAACCCTTTCCTTCATAGATATTTAGGTTAATATACTATTATATCTTGGACCCAAACACACGACAGCCATTTAGCTATCATGCAGTGGATAAGTAGTGGCCATATCTATCCCACCTCCATAGATATTACTGGGACTACATGATATGCTGGCCTTTATTATGAACATTGGTTTGGCTACTACATTGTCAATGTATGTCGTATTGGTAAAGGCGTCAAGAGGTGCTTCTATGAGGGAAAGGGTTAAAACATTTGCAATCCCAAAAATAATATATCCACTTACAGTCCTTGAAAACCCTCCAGACGACACCATTAAGGAAATAAACCAAAATTTATTTTATTTTCTGTGGGATGGAAAACCAGATAAAACTGAATGGAACAAGATAACATTAGAGTGTATATAATGAAGGCGGTTTAAAAATGTTAAAGCCGGATGGGTAAAAAAGTTACTAAACATGGAAAACAAAGGTAACTGGAAAGATTTGTATCTTGCAGAAATAAATAAATTTGGTGGACAATTACCATACTATTTGAATCTAATATATCAGAAACAGACATAAAATTTAAAATAAAAAACATTCCTAAATGATGTCCTATGCAGCTAGTCAAAATCAACTACAATCCTGGGAGTATCTCACCAGAAATAATATGGAACAACTCGCTATATTAAAATAGTAAACACGACTATGTTTTATAAATCATGTTTAGAAAATGGTATCAAAAGCATCCGAGATATATATGATTTTCAAAATCATAAATTTTATGATTTCATGACTGAAAAATATGCACGGCATTGCGAATGGAGACTTCCTGAAACATCATAAAATAATCTCTAATATCACATCAAATGAAAGAGAAGCTATTCCTGGAAACAGGGATGGAGGAAACATTAGAATCATTACTATATATATTTCGGGTTTTACGCCTGCATCAGCACCATGTCGGGCTATATCGCCGGCGGGCAGTTTACCTAACAACACCTTTCCTGGATGAATCATTACTAAGAAGCATTACATAACTTAAAATCCCAAATAAACTTCTAAATAATTCATGAATGAAAAATATAACGCTCTTCCAAAGAATAAAGCTGAGAAAAATTGGAATAACTGTTACGAAAATTTAAACAGGAAAACCATTTACATGGTTTCCAACAACTCTACTATTGATACAAAATATGAACTTTCCAATACAAATCTATACTGAGTCAAAAAAGAAACGATACCAAACTAAAAATGACATAAAACCATAGAAAGGTTTAATATATTATTACATATCAGTACCGGGTATCTTATTGCAACGTCAGCCAACCATAAACACCCGATAATCCTGGAACGCCGAATTTCCGATTTGCACGCGCTCCTCAACAAAGACAACTTCCTACACATGTACAAATCGGAAAACCGGTTTATTGTACTGGTATTGCATTATCATCGAGGAAAATCACCTTACATACCCATTGTTACCTCTAACAAAATGCCTAGGCTAAACCGCAATCAGAGAATGCGTGCCATTGGCATGATTGACGGCGGTTTACATCAGCGTGACGTCGCAAATCGACTCGGGGGGGGGGGTTACGCGGATCACGATAACACGTCTACTTCGACGTTATCGAACACATGGATCGGTGGACGACCGTCCAAGATCTGGTCGACCACGTGTGACGACGCGTGAACAGGACCGTCACATTCGGACGTCACATTTACGTGACCGGTTCCTACCTGCTACGCACACAGCTGCCGTTACTCCTGGGATGACCAACACTCGCATCAGTGCACAAACAGTCAGAAACCGGCTCGGTGAACGTGGCATTCGGCCATACGTTGGACCCATCCTGACACGACGTCACCGTGACGTACTGCGGGAATGGACGACGGAACGTGCTCGCTGGACTCGGTTACAGTGGAATTCGGTGATGTTTAGCGATGAATCGCCGTTCTGTTTGCGTCGAGCGGGTATATCGCAGACGCGGTGAACGTTACGCCGACGCATGTGTATGTCAGGTCGATCTGTTCGGGGGCGGAAGCGTTATGGCGTGGGGCGGTATCACCTTCGGCAGTCGCACTGAACTGTTAGTGGTGGACGGGAACCTAAACGCTCAGCGGTACTGTGATGAGATCCTTGCGCCAGTTGTTGTGCCGTTCTTTAACGCCAACAGAAACGTCACACTGTTCCAACAGGACAACGCCAGGTGTCATACTGCTCGGATTTCCACCACATTATTGGAGCAGAACAATATTGAAACCCTGCCGTGGCCTGCTTTGTCACCAGACTTGTCACCCATAGAACATGTGTGGGATACGTTAGACCGCCGCGTCAGACGACGTCAGCCGGTAACGTTAAACCAACTGAGGGATGTTTTGCGTTAGGAGTGGACAAATATTGACCAGCAAGAGATTCAGACACTTCCGTTCGATGCGACGGCGGTGCATTGCAGTGAGAGACGCAAATGGTGCCCATACTCGGTATTGACGTCTGATTGAAAACTCCATTAGACCCCTGTCCGACGAATTACGTCATCACGCAGCAGACAGTTTCGGAGGCTCATTATGCTTTATGTGCTCCTCTTTCAAACATGTTGGACTATCATCTTATGAATTTTCAAAGAATTTTCTTAATAAATGTAGAAATTATAGACATAAACACCAGGTATCGTTTCTTTTTTGACTCAGTATATAATGAGAATTGTTCCTACAAATAAACACCTATCTATATGTATATATCTTTTACTTATGTGCTATCTTCTATATTCTACTCTGTTTCCCATCCTCCTATGTTTACATAAACAGATATATCTCTATAATGTTAGAACTATGTAGCTGTGCTTCAAGAGTATATCAAATGTTAATTAAGAAATAATAAGTATCAACTGTGGTATATCGCAGAATAACCCGAGTTTGAAGTTCTTATGCGTAGAAATATATCACTATATCAGCCAAAGGCCTTCGTGATATATTTCTACGCATAAAGGCCTTCGTGATATATTTCTACGCATAAGAACGACAAACGAGGGTTATTCTGTGATATACCACGGTTGATACTTATTATTTCGATTCTAACACGACTTACTTCTAATAATTTTAGACGAGAATCAAGGAGTATTTTCTTCAAACGCCGTGCATTTGGCTTTCGAAATTCCTCCCGCGTAAGGGGTGATGACGTTATTTTTTATGGAAAATATCAATCTAGTGCATTTTTCAGATAACTCGGGCAAAGTGACAAGAGACCACTTCGCAGTCATATTTCATGCAAGAGCGGCGAAACCGGCTCCTGTACGAAAAACAGTGTCGTATAGAAAATTCCGTTCAATAGATGTAGATACTTTCAAAAGTGACATCATGGCATCAGAAAAACTTCGTAATAGTTTGCAATGCACGGATGCTGACGATCTTGTCAGCATATACAACAGTGAACTTTCTGCATTGGTTGATAAACACCCCCCTTTACGTACAAAAACGATTACATTAAGGCCTTCATGTCCCTGGTTTACAGAGGAACTCCACGATACCAAACATGTAAAGCGTAAATTTGAACGCAGGTGGAAAAAATCAAGATTAACTGTTGACTATGAAATATACAGGAGTCAGTGTGCCAAGGTTAATAAAATGTTGAAACAAGCACGGCTTGACTACTTTTCTGATAAAGTAATATCTTGCGGTCGTGATCAAAAAAGCATGTTCAAAATCACTAAACACCTGCTTGAAGGCGATAGTGAAATAGCGCTTCCATCAGGCAAAAATCCCAATGAACTAGCACAGGAATTCAGTGACTTCTTCATTTCTAAGGTGAAAGGCATTAGAAATGACATGTCTTCAAACTCCCAGTCGGAACTGGGTCCATTGAACATTGAAACAGAGAAACTCCCTCACATAAGCTGCTTGAACAATTTCTGTCCATCACATGAGAAAGAAGTCGAACAGTTCATTAAAAAAGGGCCAAATAAATATTGTGAAATTGATCCAATTCCGACATGGCTACTGAAATCTTGTCTTAGTGAAATCCTAACTATGTATAGTGACACAAATTGTAAATATTTCATTGGAAACAGGCAATGTACCAAAGTCATTCAAAATCTCCGGGGTAAGACCTTTGCTGAAAAAACCAAGCCTTGATAAAAACACTTTGAAGAACTACAGGCCCGTGTCAAACCTGCCTTATGTCTCGAAGATTCTGGAAAAAGTAGTAAATAGTCGAATTGATGAACATTTGACAAGTAATAACTTACACGAGGTACATCAGTCAGCGTACAGGAAGTTTCATTCCACAGAAACTGCCTTACTGAAAGTCCAAAACGATATACTCCAATCTCTGGACCAGAACAATGCTACAATCCTTGTGCTTTTGGACCTATCTGCTGCATTTGATACCATCGACCATAGAACACTTTTACAGCGTCTCGAATTTCATTTTGGAATTACTGGAAAACCTCTCCAATGGATATCATCTTATCTTACCGACCGTTATCAAGCAGTATGTATCGATGGATAACTATCCAAATCAGTGCTCATGAATTTCAGTGTTCCACAGGGGTCTGTTTTAGGCCCGAAATTTTACACTATGTATACCAAGCCTGTAGGAGCCATTTGTAAACACCATGGACTGAACCATCACTTTTATGCTGACGATTCCCAGCTTTACCTTTCATTCAAACCAAGCGTTCAAGCTTCACAAGCAGAGACACTACTTCGAGTGGAAAACTGTCTACAAGACATTGTTGCTTGGATGCATGCCAATATGTTAAAACTCAATACTGATAAAACTGAAATGATTATGTTTTCTAGTCAGCGAAATTTTCAGCACATTGAAAACATAAATGTGAAAGTAGGAGACTCAAATACAGAACCATCAACATGTGTGAGAAATCTAGGAGCTTTCCTAGACTCAAGAATGGATATGGACAAACATGTAAATTCCGTGACAAAATCATGTTATGCGCAGATCCGGCGGATTGGACACATTCGGCAGTATTTAACAACAGACGCCACGAAAACTCTCATAAACTCACTCGTTACATCCAGGCTCGACTACTGTAATTCACTGTTGTACGGCGTGCCAAAAATCACTTCCAATAAATTACAAACTGTTCAAAACACAGCAGCTCGCATCATAACCAGAACATCCCGTTTCAGTCATGTAACGCCCATTCTAAAAGAACTTCATTGGCTACCAGTTCAAGAAAGAATAAAGTATAAAATACTGACTCACACATATAACGCATTGAATGGAGAAGCACCGATTTATATGAGAAACTTGCTTGAGGTTTATATACCAAGGAGAGACTTACGGTCTAAATATGAAGCAGCTACTCTTGTGTTACCAATAAGTCGGACTGTCACATACGGAGATAGAAGTTTCATGACTGCTGCCCCAACACTTTGGAATTCTCTTCCATCAAATCTTAGAAGTGCAACAACATTGTGTTCTTTCAAAAAGGCTTTGAAGACACACCTTTTTAAATGTTCATATGGAACATAAATATCGAACTGTGTCTGTGCTCAATCAGGATTAAGACTGCAAATGAACACATTTTATTTAATTATTACTTATATTTTAATTGTTATAATTTTAGATCCTAATATTTTATAGCATATTTAGAATCCATTGTAATTGTGTTTGCTAATTTTGTCTTGTTTTATCTCATTGTATGTGGAAGTTTTTATCAATATTTGTGATATTTTAGGCTGTAAAGCGCTTTTGAACGTTTTATTTTTAAATGAAAAGAGCGCTATAAAGTTTGGTATATAATAATAATAATAATAATAATAATAAATGAACAAAAGTTGTAACTGATCAATAATTTTATTTATTTCGTCAAATAAAACTGTACAGAATAGTAACTGAAACGTTACTTAACAGAAAAACAAGACGGACAAGAGATTATCTGATTCTAAAAATAGCTCACTTCCGAGAATTCCCACGGTATTATTTACAAACATCACGTGAATTTCATTCATAAAACGTTACACGCATTGTATACATGGAATAGCCAAAATACGGTGCGCGCGCAGCACAGTTCAAGGTAGGTATATCGCAGAATAACCCGAGGTAGATTTTACTCTACAAGTGTGTATGTTATTAGTTGGGTCGTGTTAGAAACTGTAATAATGTGAAATTGTATTAATGTTTTTGGTTCAAACAACATTTTGACAATTATTGTCGTCATAGAACCTAAAAGACATTATTATGCAATGGTATTTTGTTCAAGTAGTAGCATACGCATTCTACTTATAAGCACAGTATGTGGCCCAATATTTTATATTCAATTTCATGAACAAATTATACTGATGACACTGATTCAGTTGTTGACTTTCAAAGTATTTATGTTTATATTTACGTCAATAACGTCCACATCTATTATTCTTAGAAGTGCTTAAAAACGTAACGTGAAATGAGAGTAATCTACATGGGGACAGAAAATCATTTCGGTGAATTCTCGATTGAGCAGGATGAAGTATAATAACAATTATTAGACTAATGTATAAACATTAATTAATAAAATGCCGCTAATTAGTAAAATTTACTTACTTGATCTGGGAGTGGGTCTGTGAACATTACTTTCAGTTCTTCGTTCCCCTCCTTCAATCTTTTTGACTGTATGGTGTACTTGAGCTCTTCTTTAATCAGCGGTGTAATATCCCCATCCACTATGGCTCTCTTCGCCGCTTCCATCAAGTTGGGGTCTTTAATACCGCTATTTTTCAGGATTGATTCATACTCTGACATATCACTGTTCATCCCGCCGCTGTCTACACGTTGCTCACTTATCATATGATGATCGTTTAATGGTGATATGTTTATTGTATCTTGGGTAACATTTGCAGCGTCATATACCGAACACCGTGCCCCGTAGTCACTATCTCGTGTCATGTACGAGGGAATTGCGAACATTGCTTCGTTTTCAACTTGAACGCATGTTGGTAACGTATCAGTGGTGCACGTCGGAACCACGTGTATCATGTTTTCATCCATTGAAAGAAACAAGTATTGTCTTTCAAACATGGCTGGTCTAAGCTGGTTGTCTGAATTCAAACAGTTTACAAATGTTAAGATATATAGTAAAAAATCTTCAGCTATTTAGAATTTGGTTTTACAAATGTTATTTATTATATATTGAATACAACTGTAAAACGTTTGTCTGCGTCAATAATGACATCGTTACATTTTCAAACAAATATTTCGCTATGTTACGCAATAATAATTATGATGATGAATGTATATTTAGAAATTGGTACATTGCAAAAATGAGAAAAACTACGTCGCCTTCATAGCCATCTGCATAATAAAGCCACAAATTTAATAGTTTTCTAAAAAAAAGTCTGATGATGTACGTTGCCTATATAGAGTATATTCGCTAACTGTTATTTTGTTTGGTATTATTTATTTCCATCTATTTGATTAATAATTAGCCTATAGATACATTACATTTAGAACACATGTGTTTCCCAAAATATCGTATCTTAATAATTATAACCCAATTTTTAAAACATTACGTGTTTACCTAAGTATTCAGACGCTTATACCAAACTGAAATAACGTTGTGCAATTCTGTATTTAAATCTAATTATCACGTGATCAACAAGTCAGTTCATGTAGGCACAGATGTGTCACGTGTAAAAATAGTACATACATGAGTAGGTTATAGTATAGATATACATGTCTCTCGGTTTTAATCAGGGCTGTTGTTTCTATATGTTGATGCCGTTGTTCGCTGCTAGTCTCGGTCAATGTTGCTGCAGGGTGTCCACCTAGATATTCTTCATATCCCTGGATCCTAGATAGAACACAATCAAATAGATCCGGATACACATTAATACAAGTATTACCAGTAACCTAGATATCATACGTATATCGATTAAAACGTTCCTGTTATTACACAGGGTATAAACAACTCATATCATGTATAAGTACTATAGTTGCACATTTGTTCATCAAGTTGGGTCCGGGAAACAGGAACAGTTGTACAGCTTGGGGACAATGCCCTATAGGCTATCTGAAATTAATTTTTCTTTTATGGGCACATTTATAGATATATTTATCGTCCAATTGCTGGGTCTTCTAAATTTAGAAAGTGTTGTTTTGCATATAAAATAAATGATTTGCTTAAATTGGTAATTTTGACGTTGCATTCAAACAAAACGTTTCTAAAAATAATCTTTCTAAAAATAGTAGGAGGAACTCCAGTTACGCATGCGCAGTGTTAGCATCCGGTATCCACCGTGAATAATTTGACAGGAGCAGCTACTCACTGAATCATTTTCAAAGGTTTGATCTATTTACCTATATTTTTGGTCATAATTTTCCATTCACCACGCGTGTGGTTCTGAATATGTTGATCATGATAGGACACAACAAGTGGTAGGTCCTTCAGTGGCTCACCAAACGACGAAAATATGTGTTACTGACTAAAAATGGCGGCTTGCAATCTCTTCCGGTTTATCTTTCGAGAAAAAAATAGTTTAAATCAAATTTTGTAACAATTATGCTGTGTAAGAAAGTATGTAAATATGTTGTATATGTGCACCAAACCACATGTACTGGAACGATAAGTAAATAAACGGACACTAATCTATACTGTGGCAGTGTCCTATGGCTCTGGGCTGGGCAAGCCACAGGCACCAGACACAAAATTTTATTTTTGGCCTATGGTCATATAGTAAGTAATATATAATAAAGGCAACCAACGAAATTGAAACATGCATGCAGAAACATCGACAAGAAACTAGGTAAAATCGACCAGATCACTGATATGCCCTCGTGGTCCCGACCGGAAGACCTTTTTCTGTCAACAAATACTTTTTATTTCATGGAGATCGGTCAAATAACACCTGAATGGCGCTTTGTTTCATCGTGAACAGCAGGAAATGAAAAGTTGTCGTTTTGGCTGGGCGTTCGGTTTTTGACAACATACGATGTGAATGAATGCTTTTTTCTCATTGGTCAAAAATGAAACATGTAAATACATATATAAACAGCAGCCAATGAAATGCCGCTGTATATTCACCGCGGATCTTATCCAAAATGGAACAATTATTGAATTTTACTTTTGTTTTGTATTTGATTCCTGTATTGCTCTGTTGGATCTGCACGCCGAGGCTGCAAACAACATGATTCACGAGAGAAAGATTCCATTTAACGAAGTAGGAGTGATTTTTAGATGTTATGAGTATTACACTGGGTAAAACGCCGAGAAAACATACCGCCAAATCAAAAACCGAACGCCCAGCCAAAACGACAACATTTCATGTCCTGCTGTTCACGATGAAACAATGTGCCATTCTGGTGTTATTTGACCGATCTCCATGAAATAAAAAGTATTTGTTGATAGAATAAGGTCTTCCGGTCGGGACCACGAGGGCATATCAGTGATCTGGTAGTTTTTACCTAGTTTCTCGTCGATGTTTCTGCATGCATGTTTCAATTTCGTTGGTTGCCTTATTATATATTACTTACTATATGACCATAGGCCAAAAATAATTTTTTTTTTTTGTGTGGTGCCTGTGGGGCAAGCCAACAGTGCAACACAAACGTTTGTTAATAACTCCCTCCCATGGATAACTCCCACATGGCAATAGAATGAGATTTAACAGCCATTATGAAAATTTAAAGAGGTTTTTCTTAGCTAACTTAAAATAAACGTGTTACAATTGGTTTCACAATTTGTATTATCCTGGATATATCGGTATCTGGACATAATGGACCATAGACAGGGCTGTACAAATATTTTTCACGGCCACTTGTCCAGGACAAGTGACTTTCAAAAAGCCACTTGTCCTGACCAGGATGCCACTTGTCCAATAATATTTTGCCAAAACATCAATTAAAAATGTGATATCATATATATGTATCTTTGCATATAGGCTAATTGAGACAGAGACAAGATCATGAATAAGATGATTTAATTCCGTCCACACAAACTAATAATAATAATTTACAACACCGGTCACACACATTTCTTAACACTTATGCCCGTGGACATGACGACCGCCTTTGCCACAGGCAAGCCAGTGCCTGGTGGCCTTCTCAGCATCAACGGTTTTTTCTAGAGAAGGCCCAGTTCTCTTCAGTTCACTTAATGGCACTCGGGCTGGTCCTTAATAGTCTGGCGTACACCTCACTAACAGGCACCTCACTGCTCTGCTGCTGTTGCCTCATAAGCACCTTCAACTGCACATACTCCGTCTGAATCTGGCTGTGACTAGCCTCAGGGAACACAGCCATCATATGGTTCAGGATGTGCTGTAGATCTTCTTTTCTATGGCTGGCCAGCTGATATCGCTCACTTGGGATGGGCCTGGAAGGACTTCAGTGGTTTCTGGTTGAAGTTCTGGAACCTGCAAATATACATGCATATCACTACATAATTATGAATTCAAAATGGAATCATGACATCACTCATGACTCACTCAATACTCAGACTGTTCTTTTTAGCCTCCCCACTTTCACTTTCATCTTCACTTTTCCGTTTAGAACTAAAGAATTTAAGTAAACTCATATTGATCTTAACACGGCAGCGCAGTTTAATAGAATAATTAATATGGACGAAATGTGCAGAGTCCGATAGTTATTTACAGTATATTTCTATATAAAATTGAGTAAATCATATCGGTTGGCTGATCTTGAACTTTAATTGCTCTAATTATATCATGAAATTAAAAAACACAACTTACCTCTTTAAAAATAGTGACGTTTTCTGCGCGTCGACAAAAAAGACAGAATTGACGCATGTATCGGCGAATATCAATCAGTGTTTGCAGTCTGTAATGGTAATCAGGCCACATTAATTGCCCACGTTTGTAGCACGCGTCCATCATAACAAATCAACCCAATCAGGCCTCATTCATCTATTATGTATGTCCACTCTTAATCTTTAAATTAGCGAGTGTTTTCAGTTCATCGCATTGTTTACATTCGCAATCGGCATATGTGTGATCATGTGATCTCACAACACACGTACACGGTGTTTCATTGGATTTCTAATTCATCCGTTTTTGGCGAAAGTAAATAGAGCCGTTTTTTTTTAGATTTTCTGTCAAAAAAGATGATTATGATTTTTGAAAAAGGCACTTGTCCGGGACTAACGTTTTGAAATTAGCCACTTGTCCACCGTAATTTTCGACTTGTCTCGGGCGATAGGATTTGTACAGCCCATATAGACATAACGGATCAGGACTCTGTCTGACCCAGTGCCTGTTCTCTTGTCGGCTGCTGACTCGGGGAACATGACATAAAATTTGATGCAAAATGATTTCCCAAGTGTTTATTGACTGTTATGTTTTTACCTTCTAAAATATCTTTTTGTGTCAGGGGGCAACGTGGGCGATAATGTCGCCGCTTTTGGCTCCGTTTCGCCTTGGCGTTTGGAAATAGGGAAGTGCAAGTCGCCCTGCCGATTTTCGGCAAAATTTGGTTAATTTCCATCAACGTTCGCCGAGAAATCTATCATTTTCGCTTGATCGCGCTGGGAGCCGCCATGACACATAGGATGGGAAATAACTCTGTCCGTCGTTTCGGCTACTTAAAATTTAACGTGAATTGCCATCTGTCTAAACATGCAAATTGACTGTACATTTTATGTTGTATTTTTTGTAATGCAATATTTAAAAACTGCAGACTAATTTCGCGACCAGCAAATTGTTAGTGCTGTTTTTCTTGTGCACAGAAAATCAATATACTGCCCAGTGTTAAGACAGCATTTGTGCTAAATATAGACACGCGTGTCTTTCATCATGCTATCAAAACATGATCGCGTCTCTTATCAGATTACACGCGAAGGCCACACAGGTCATTAGCTGCAGGGGAGAGTAATGTTTATCACAGGTAGTTTGATCGGACCAATGGCACACACAAAACTTAGCAATATAAACAATATATAGTTTGTGGGGTAAACAAATGTTTATATTGCTCCGTTTTTTTGTGTGTCATTGGTCTGATCCAAACTACCTGTGATAAACATTACTCTCCCGTAAGCGCTTATACTTTATAGGATTAAATTGGTGCCTATTGTGTATTTAATCGGGTCTCGCTTGATTATGCACTACTGTCCGAATACCGTAATTACCCGACATGTTATGTTTTGTGGACCGATATTTTTTTATTTATTTTAATGAGGTTTAGTAATAATCATGAGTATGGTATTTATCATTTATACTAAATAAAATATTGTTCAACCATTGCTTGTATTTTCTTTCATATTTCTAAAAAATTCTAAAGCGGCGCAATTCGCGTTGAAACGAGCGTTCTGATCTGAACGCTCGTTTCAACGCGAATTGCGCCGCTTTAGAATTTTTCAAAACAAATTGAAAATGCTACGAAATCTCTTTTTGACGTACATTTTTGCCGAATAAACCTACACGTTAGTGGAAACACATTTTATTGATAATGTTATTCACAGTTAAAACTCTCCTGTCGAAGATTTTTTTTTGTTGCTGACAGAACCCGTGTCCTAATACGGAAATGTGACCTGCTATGGCCAATGTTTGTGGCAATTGTTTGCAAAGTATACATGTATGCAGCTTAAAGTTGTGTTTTATTTGAAGAACAATATAAAGACTCGGGATAGGCGTTATATTTGGACAGCTTTGTATAAAATTGTCTCAGATAGGACCATTTTACTGATCGATGCGAAATCTGACATCCCACAGAGTAGAATCCCTGTACTTAAATATATATACTAGTACCCCCAAACGTGCCGAATCCCTGTGATGTAGATAGCAAGATAATATATAACAAAGCACTGGAAGTTATAGCGAAACAAGTGCGCATTGTGTCGGTGCTTTACATCATGCACATAAAAGAACCAGAGGAGACTCTTGAATGGGTCTCTGTCTTATCATTGCACTATCCTCTAAAATGACTAATCTCTTTGGGAGGCGTCGCTCATATGGGCAACCGGTAGCGTCGATATATAAACTTAAAACACATACAGCACTGTCACCGTTGTCTGCAAATCTAGCATTTAAACAACGTATTAACGCCAATAATAAACTTATCACATAAACCAACGACTCGTTCTGTTGCTTCTCACCATCTCTGAACCACACATAATTGAACCACACATAATTGAACCATACATAATTGAACCATACATAATTGAACATAATTGAACCACACATAATGACATAATTGAACCACACATAATTGAACCACACACATAATTAAACATAATTGAACCACACATAATTGAACCACACATAATTGACATAATTGAACCACACATAATTGGCTCAGAAGATAACTCCTATTAAGCATTTTTATCATATTTATAATTTCCTGACATTTTGAATTTAGTCTCCCATCTACAGCAAATGAATCCAAAAAGCATAGAATGTACATGCAGCATACACACAAAATCCTTAACATCACTAGCAAGTTGGTAAAAAATTAAGAAGTAATTCAGTAATACCAGTAATACCAAGATACAGGTTTTAAGCATATTGCTTACAACATTTTAAAACAAATGTGACCTGTCAATTTTTAATACAACCGTTTGTTCACACCCCTGGTAGTCTACACCTACATTGTTGTCTTAGCCACCGAGACCAATAACATGTAGCCTCCAGCAATTTTATTATTTGTGTAGTCACGGGAGCTAATTACATGGTTCAGTTGATTAGACCTTTGGATTAATGATTGCCCACAGATTATATGCTTCTGATCAACCTCAATTATGTAAAACAGCTCTTTTGACTGTGAATCGATTGTTTCTCCAAATAATAGTGTACACCAGTATGAAAGCTTACAATACGGCACAAACACAATGATAGCGCACACCAATATGAAAGGATACAATACGTCACAAACACAATGATAGCGTACACCAATATGAAAGGATACAATACGTCACAAACACAATGATAGCGTACACCAGTATGAAAGGTTACAATACGGCACAAACTCAATGATAGCGTACACCAGTATGAAAGGTTACAATACGGCACAAACACAATGATAGCGTACACCAGTATGAAAGGTTACAATACGGCACAAACACAATGATAGCGTACACCAGTATGAAAGGTTACAATACGGCACAAACACAATGATAGTTACACCAGTATGAACGGTTACAATACGGCACAAACAATGATAGCGTACACCAGTATGAAAGGTTACAATACGGCACAAACACAATGATAGCGTACACCAGTATGAAAGGTTACAATACGGCACAAACACAATGATAGCGCACACCAGTATGAAAGGTTACAATACGGCACAAACACAATGATAGCGTACACCAGTATGAAAAGTTACAATACGGCACAAACACAATGATAGCGTACACCAGTATGAAAGGTTACAATAGATGATGAGTTGTAATAGTTTGGCCTGTTTCATTAATTGTAATTTGGAACCATGAAATAATTAGATGTACATTGTAGTTGTTTGGCAATTGAAAGCACCCCTCTTAACTTGAAATCTTAATCCCAGCTTCTTTCTCGTCAAACTACTCTTGCAAAAGCATTTCAGAAGTTAGATGAAAAAGATCATGCACGCATTACTGTATTGGTTACAACAATAAAACATTTAGTGACATGCCCATTCTGTGAGAATTATGGTTGATCACAGGGCCAGTGAATTCATATACTATTATATACTATGATTTAAAAATAAAACTACATATAAACTGTATATATATTTCTTAAGCCATCATTCGACATTTAGCATAATAATTGGGGCATGTCAAATTCACATTGGACAAGTCAGTTTGCCAGTGTCACTTGTCCCGGGCAAGTCAGTTTGCCAGTGTTACTTGTTCCGGGCAAGTCAGTTTGCCAGTGTCACTTGTCCTGGGCAAGTCGGTTTGAAAATAATTTGTCGAGCCCTGATTCCGTAATAAAAGTTGTATTTCAAGTAGTGGATTTTTGTTTGCAGGTATTACTTGTAGACTTGAAAGATGCAGACAATCAAGTGTGTAGTGGTTGGTGATGGTGCTGTTGGTAAAACCTGTCTTCTCATCTCCTACACCACCAACAAATTCCCTTCAGAATACGTACCAACAGTAAGTCCTTCTTTATTTACTCTCTAATTTCACTTAGTTATTCTGGCTTAAATCACAAACTACGGTATGTATTTAAAACTGGATATACTATTATGGTCTCTCTTTACACATATGTTGGAATAGCCTGGGAACAGACATCAATATACTTTGCCGGGACAGTGACTCAGTCATACTCAGTCATATAAATATATTTTAACACCGAAGACCATTAATTTGGTCGTATTGAGTTTCTGATAATATCAACATTTTTGCCAGAAGTAAATTAGTGAAAAATCTACAAACTGGAGCCCAGGCTGCAACACAAACATTCAAATCTGTTGTACATGTAATGTCTGGAAACTGTCAAATATTGTTACAATAATTATTTACAGAAGAACTTTAATATAATTAAATACTGATGGCATTACAAAGAAGCTTTTGCAATGATTGTATTCCTACTACACCTGTAATACTGAGTCTAGTACAGTGTAGGTATACCTGTAATACTGAACCTGGTACAGTGGAGCTATACCTGTATTACTGAACCTAATACAGTGGAGCTATACCTGTATTACTGAACCTGGTACAGTGGAGCTATACCTGTATCACTGAACCTGGTACAGTGGAGCTATACCTGTATTACTGAACCTGGTACAGTGGGGCTATACCTGTATTACTGAACCTAGTACAGTGGAGCTATACCTGTATTACTGAACCTGGTACAGTGGAGCTATACCTGTATTACTGAACCTGGTACAGTGGAGCTATACCTGTATTACTGAACCTAGTACAGTGGAGCTATACCTGTATTACTGAACCTAGTACAGTGGAGCTATACCTGTATTACTGAACCTGGTACAGTGGAGCTATACCTGTATTATTGAACCTGGTACAGTGGAGCTATACCTGTATTACTGAACCTAATACAGTGGAGCTATACCTGTATTACTGAACCTAGTACAGTGGAGCTATACCTGTATTACTGAACCTAGTACAGTGGAGCTATACCTGTATTCCTAGTACAGTGGAGCTATACCTGTATTACTGAACCTAGTACAGTGGAGCTATACCTGTATTACTGAACCTAGTACAGTGGGGCTATACCTGTATTCCTAGTACAGTGGAGCTATACCTGTATTACTGAACCTAGTACAGTGGAGCTATACCTGTATTACTGAACCTAGTACAGTGGAGCTATACCTGTATTCCTAGTACAGTGGAGCTATACCTGTATTCCTAGTACAGTGGAGCTATACCTGTATTACTGAACCTAGTACAGTGGAGCTATACCTATATTCCTGGTACAGTGGAGCTATACCTGTATTCCTGGTACAGTGGAGCTATTAGGGGTGTAACGATGCATCGAAATATCGATGCATCGCAATAGACAGCGTCACGATAGTCAACCATCGATGGTAAATATGACCATCGATAGTATTGACTATTGCGGCAGTACTATCGCAATAGTTTCGATAGTTGCGTATCTACCCTGTGTTGATAATTTATTATCAGAAATAATTTAATAAACAGAATAAACACCAATAACGAGTGCTAAAATCCACACGCGCGCACTTTTTGTGTTTACACACACAAGCTGCTTTACAGCCTTTGTTCTCAACCACCCAACTGAATAATGATCAACCACGAGTTTTGACCCCAACCCTAACCCTGGGCAGAGCAAGTGATGAAGGCGCGTTATGCGTGGTTGATACTATATTCTGATCGGCTGGTTGAGATAAAGATTTTACCGTCACGACGGCGTTTGATCGTGTTGAGTTTTTTGGATGGAATAAGCCAATATAAGACAAACACATGTTATATTTAATACTTTAGATGACTTTATTATATCATATCTGTTCAGTAACCATCTCTTGTCGACGTCTTGTATGCCTGTTTAACCATTTTTCATCTCTTGACGGTTCTTGTCGGTGAATAGGGAGACCAAAATATATCGCGAGATTTCCAGTTTTAAAACGAGGCTGACAGCTATACACGAAATGGCAGACGACGCTTTTGAAATTGTCAGAAATAAATCTGCAAAATCAGCAATATGGATGCATTTCGGCTTTGTACATTTCAAAAACAAAGACGTGGACACCAAACGCGTTGCATGTCGACAGTGTCGGACGATTCTGAAGTACAGCGGCAACACTACAAATCTAACGGACCACTTCCGTCGAAAACATGCATCGATTCCGATTGGTTTGACAGTTCCAACAACAACGTCACGATCACCGACTCAAATGTCTATTGGCCCAATGTTAACCAAATTACCACGTCAGTCGCTTAGAGCCACAGCAATAACAAATGCCATTGACAGATTTATTGTGAAGGATTTGCGTCCATTCAGTGTTGTGCAGAATTCTGGATTTAGAAATCTACTGGCAGTGCTGGAGCCCAGATATACCATTCCATCGAGTCAGTACTTTTCTGATACGTCAATACCGTCATTGTACGCAACAGTGAAAGATGTGGTGATGAAAGACTTGAGCTCTGCAACAAGTGTAGCTCTAACCACAGATGGCTGGACAAGCAGGGCAACAGAATCTTACATAACCATAACCAGCTGTCACATTGATAAAGACTGGACACTCAAGAGCTATGTTTTACAGGTAACATTAGGCCTCTCTCCCCCACCTCTCTCTCTCTCTGTTTCATATTTTTACTGGGAAAGGGGTGAGACTGTCGTTAGAACTCTGTTTCTCTGCTATCATCAGGGCTCCAGGTTCGCCCCCTATCAGGGACAACTTTAGGATAAAATGGTGACATGTGAGAAAGTTATCAATCGCTTACGGAGGTTGGAGAGTCGAGTACTGGTTCTTAGCTTCTTACCCAGGAAATGTGGGTGGTCTACTCTCCGCCAAAACAGACTGACCTCCCAATAATAATCAGAAATTGATTGATGGGTAGTATTTATAAGAAGAAGAACATTGCATGCATGTAGCAGTTGCTCGTGTGTCTCTGGGAATGGGGGTCGAAAGCTTTTCCCTCTCTCACTCGGTCACTCCCTCCCTCACCCTCTCTCGCATGCGGAATAATACTAGTAGTAGTAGTAGTAGTAGTAGTAGTAGTAGTAGTAGTAGTAGCAGCAGCAGCAGGACTTTACTAGACTACCGTAGTAGTATATTTTTTAATAAGAATAATATATAATATAATAATAATTTATTAAATGGACAATACAAATACAGAAACAATGAGCACATTATTAACAAGTTGTTAATAATGTGCTCATTGTTTCTGTATTTGTATTGTCCATTTAATAAATAACAACCAAAAATGTATTTATTTGTAAGTCAAAATAAGTAATTAAATCAATCCATGTGTTTCAGACCAGAGCAATGGCAGAACATCATACAGGTGCCAACATTGCCAAGGTGTTGTTGGAAGCAGTAGAAGAATGGAAACTCCCTTCCAATCCACCCTTGGTGACTGACAATGCATCCAATATGGTCGTAGCAGCCAGAGAAATGGAGAGTGCAATTCATGTCGGATGTTTTGCTCAAACCCTAAACTTGGCTTGTGGTAGTGCCCTGAAGATACCCACAGTGTCCAGAATTGGCTAGAATGCGACGGATTGTGGCATTTTTCCACCGTAGTACCATTGCGACAGCTCTGCTGAAAGAGAAACAACAACTGTTGAACCTCCCACAGCACAAGCTCATCATCGACGTTCAGACGAGGTGGAACTCTGCTGTAGATATGACTTCCCGCTTTCTGGAGCAGCAACCTGCAATTTTTGCTGCATTGACATCCAAGGACTTGAGAGGAAGAGAAAAGGATTTGTCCACTTTGAGTGAAGAGGATATCACGAATGCTGAGGAGCTGTTGTCTACCCTGACGCCATTGAAAACTGCTACAGTGGCATTATGTGAGGAAAAGGTCCCCACTTTATCCATTGTTCTGCCCTTACAGAACCAGCTGTTAAGTCATGTCATGGTGGCACGTGAAGACGACCCCGGCTTCACAAGGAACATAAAGGCGGCAGTGTCTACGGATCTTGCTAAGAGATATCATGGAGTCAAAAAGGAACTACTCATTGCCACTTTACTGGATCCTCGATTTAAGTCTGTCCCGTTTTTGTCAGCCGCTGAAAGAGTCGTGGCGTTTCAGTCACTGATCTTGCATGCTGCTGAATGGTTTGATGCTCAGTCTGGCCAGGTTACTGATCAAGCCCATCCCACTGAAAACCAAAATGCTGCAGCCCCTGCGCCAACTGATCACGAGCCTAATCTTGAGCCAGACTACAAGAAGATCAAAATGGATACACATGCTGATGAGAATGTAGGTGCTACAAAGCAGCCTAAACCCACTGCCCTTTCAAACCTGTTTGGTGATGTTTACCATGTCAGAGTTGAGGAAGCCAAAACTACCATGGAAATGGCCGAAGAGGAAGTGACACGCTACAAGTCCGAACTACTAACAATTACAGTGTCTGATAATCCTTTGTTGTGGTGGCGAGAACACAGCTCTAGGTATCAAATCCTAGCTTGTCTTGCTAAAAAGTACTTAGGAATTCCAGCGACTTCTGTGCCATCAGAGAGAGTATTTAGCACGGCGGGAGATATCGTTACGGCCCAGCGATCAGCCCTACAGTCCCAACATGTTGATGAACTGATCTTTCTGAAGAAAAATTGGCAAACATAAGTCTCTGCCGTGTGTTGTATACGTAGACAGACTCGTTTGTGTCCTTCGGTAAATACATTGGTTACTGGACTTCTAAGGTGCGTGTGTGTGTGTTGACACATGAGGAATTAGATACTAGTATATGTCATGATATTAAAGTTTGCCGTAGTGCAGTGTGTTGGACTGTTGGTCTTGTTGGATAATGGATATGTCATAATATTAAAGTTTGTCGTAGTTCAATGTGTTGGATATGTCATGATATTAAAGTTTGCCATAGTGCAGTGTGTTCGATGTCATGGTAATAAAGAAAAAATGTGCATGCTAATAAATAAATACACAAAACTTGTGTATTCCATGCGAAACAGAATATGTTTTAAATTAATATGTATTTACACAATACTATTGCAATAGTCCTACAACTATCGCAATACTATCGCAATACTATTGCAATAGTATTTTAACTATCGCAATACTATCGCAATAGTAAAATTGACCCCAATAGTCACCCCTAGGAGCTATACCTGTATTACTGAACCTGGTACAGTGGAGCTATACCTGTATTACTGAACCTGGTACAGTGGAGCTATACCTGTATTACTGAACCTGGTACAGTGGGGCTATACCTGTATTACTGAACCTAGTACAGTGGAGCTATACCTGTATTACTGAACCTGGTACAGTGGAGCTATGCCTGTATTACTGAACCTAGTACAGTGGAGCTATACCTGTATTACTGAACCTAGTACAGTGGAGCTATACCTGTATTACTGAACCTAGTACAGTGGGGCTATACCTGTATTACTGAACCTAGTACAGTGGAGGTATACCTGTATTACTGAACCTGGTACAGTGGAGCTATACCTGTATTACTGAACCTGGTACAGTGGGGCTCTACCTGTATTACTGAACCTGGTACAGTGGAGCTATACCTGTATTACTGAAACTAGTACAGTGGAGCTATACCTGTATTACTGAACCTAGTACAGTGGAGCTATACCTGTATTACTGAACCTAGTACAGTGGGGCTATACCTGTATTACTGAACCTGGTACAGTGGAGCTATACCTGTATTACTGAACCTAGTACAGTGGAGCTATACCTGTATTACTGAACCTGGTACAGTGGGGCTATACCTGTATTACTGAACCTGGTACAGTGGAGCTATACCTGTATTACTGAACCTGGTACAGTGGGGCTATACCTGTATTACTGAACCTAATACAGTGGAGCTATACCTGTATTACTGAACCTAGTACAGTGGGGCTATACCTGTATTACTGAACCTGGTACAGTGGAGCTATACCTGTATTACTGAACCTGGTACAGTGGAGCTATACCTGTATTACTGAACCTGGTACAGTGGAGCTATACCTGTATTACTGAACCGGGTACAGTGGGGCTATAGTATACCGGTATTACTGAACCTAGTACAGTGGAGCTATACCTGTATTACTGAACCTAGTACAGTGGAGCTATACCTGTATTACTGAACCTGGTACAGTGGGGCTATAGTATACCTGTATTACTGAACCTAGTACAGTGGAGCTATACCTGTATTACTGAACCTAGTACAGTGGAGCTATACCTGTATTACTGAACCTGGTACAGTGGGGCTATAGTATACCTGTATTACTGAACCTAGTACAGTGGAGCTATACCTGTATTACTGAACCTGGTACAGTGGAGCTATACCTGTATTACTGAACCTGGTACAGTGGAGCTATACCTGTATTACTGAACCTAGTACAGTGGGGCTATACCTGTATTACTGAACCTAGTACAGTGGGGCTATACCTGTATTACTGAACCTAGTACAGTGGAGCTATACCTGTATTACTGAACCTAGTACAGTGGGGCTATACCTGTATTACTGAACCTAGTACAGTGGAGCTATACCTGTATTACTGTACCTAGTACAGTGGAGCTATACCTGTATTCCTGAACCTAGTACAGTGGGGCTATACCTGTATTACTGAACCTAGTACAGTGGTGCTATACCTGTATTACTGAACCTAGTACAGTGGAGCTATACCTGTATTACTGAACCTAATACAGTGGAGCTATACCTGTATTACTGAACCTAGTACAGTGGGGCTATACCTGTATTACTGAACCTAGTACAGTGGAGCTCTACCTGTATTACTGAACCTAGTACAGTGGGGCTATACCTGTATTACTGAACCTGGTACAGTGGGGCTATACCTGTATTACTGAACCTAATATAGTGGAGCTATACCTGTATTACTGAACCTAGTACAGTGGGGCTATACCTGTATTACTGAACCTGGTACAGTGGAGCTATACCTGTATTACTGAACCTGGTACAGTGGAGCTATACCTGTATTACTGAACCTGGTACAGTGGAGCTATACCTGTATTACTGAACCTGGTACAGTGGGGCTATAGTATACCTGTATTACTGAACCTAGTACAGTGGAGCTATACCTGTATTACTGAACCTAATACAGTGGAGCTATACCTGTATTACTGAACCTGGTACAGTGGGGCTATAGTATACCTGTATTACTGAACCTAGTACAGTGGAGCTATACCTGTATTACTGAACCTAGTACAGTGGAGCTATACCTGTATTACTGAACCTGGTACAGTGGGGCTATAGTATACCTGTATTACTGAACCTAGTACAGTGGAGCTATACCTGTATTACTGAACCTAATATAGTGGAGCTATACCTGTATTACTGAACCTAGTACAGTGGAGCTATACCTGTATTACTGAACCTAATATAGTGGAGCTATACCTGTATTACTGAACCTAGTACAGTGGAGCTATACCTGTATTACTGAACCTGGTACAGTGGGGCTATAGTATACCTGTATTACTGAACCTAGTACAGTGGAGCTATACCTGTATTACTGAACCTAGTACAGTGGAGCTATACCTGTATTACTGAACCTGGTACAGTGGAGCTATACCTGTATTACTGAACCTGGTACAGTGGAGCTATACCTGTATTACTGAACCTAGTACAGTGGGGCTATACCTGTATTACTGAACCTAGTACAGTGGGGCTATACCTGTATTACTGAACCTAGTACAGTGGAGCTATACCTGTATTACTGAACCTAGTACAGTGGGGCTATACCTGTATTACTGAACCTAGTACAGTGGAGCTATACCTGTATTACTGAACCTAGTACAGTGGAGCTATACCTGTATTACTGAACCTGGTACAGTGGGGCTATAGTATACCTGTATTACTGAACCTAGTACAGTGGAGCTATACCTGTATTACTGAACCTAGTACAGTGGAGCTATACCTGTATTACTGAACCTGGTACAGTGGGGCTATAGTATACCTGTATTACTGAACCTAGTACAGTGGAGCTATACCTGTATTACTGAACCTAATACAGTGGAGCTATACCTGTATTACTGAACCTAGTACAGTGGAGCTATACCTGTATTACTGAACCTGGTACAGTGGGGCTATAGTATACCTGTATTACTGAACCTAGTACAGTGGAGCTATACCTGTATTACTGAACCTAGTACAGTGGAGCTATACCTGTATTACTGAACCTGGTACAGTGGGGCTATAGTATACCTGTATTACTGAACCTAGTACAGTGGAGCTATACCTGTATTACTGAACCTGGTACAGTGGAGCTATACCTGTATTACTGAACCTAGTACAGTGGGGCTATACCTGTATTACTGAACCTAGTACAGTGGGGCTATACCTGTATTACTGAACCTAGTACAGTGGAGCTATACCTGTATTACTGAACCTAGTACAGTGGGACTATACCTGTATTACTGAACCTGGTACAGTGGAGCTATACCTGTATTACTGAACCTAGTACAGTGGAGCTATACCTGTATTACTGAACCTGGTACAGTGGAGCTATACCTGTATTACTGAACCTGGTACAATGGGACTATACCTGTATTACTGAACCTGGTACATTGGAGCTATACCTGTATTACTGAACCTAGTACAGTGGAGCTATACCTGTATTACTGAACCTAGTACAGTGGAGCTATACCTGTATTACTGAACCTAGTACAGTGGAGCTATACCTGTATTACTGAACCTGGTACAATGGGGCTATACCTGTATTACTGAACCTGGTACAGTGGAGCTATACCTGTATTACTGAACCTAGTACAGTGGAGCTATACCTGTATTACTGAACCTAGTACAGTGGAGCTATACCTGTATTACTGAACCTAGTACAGTGGAGCTATTCCTGTATTACTGAACCTAGTACAGTGGGGCTATGGAGCTATACCTGTATTACTGAACCTAGTACAGTGGGGCTATACCTGTATTACTGAACCTAGTACAGTGGAGCTATACCTGTATTACTGAACCTAGTACAGTGGGGCTATACCTGTATTACTGAACCTGGTACAGTGGAGCTATACCTGTATTACTGAACCTAGTACAGTGGAGCTATACCTGTATTACTGAACCTAGTACAGTGGAGCTATACCTGTATTACTGAACCTAGTACAGTGGAGCTATTCCTGTATTACTGAACCTAGTACAGTGGGGCTATGGAGCTATACCTGTATTACTGAACCTAGTACAGTGGGGCTATACCTGTATTACTGAACCTAGTACAGTGGAGCTATACCTGTATTACTGAACCTAGTACAGTGGGGCTATACCTGTATTACTGAACCTGGTACAGTGGAGCTATACCTGTATTACTGAACCT
>CM026393.1:2409950-2511614 GCA_014843695.1 Archivesica marissinica
GGATCTCGTGTTGTTTATAACTTTCACTATTATCATGGATCTCGTGTTGTTTATAACTTTCACTATTATCATGGATCTCTTGTTGTTTATAACTTTCACTATTATCATGGATCTCTTGTTGTTTAACTTTCACTATTATCATGGATCTCTTGTTGTTTATAACTTTCACTATTATCATGGATCTCGTGTTGTTTATAACTTTCACTATTATCATGGATCTCTTGTTGTTTAACTTTCACTATTATCATGGATCTCTTGTTGTTTATAACTTTCACTATTATCATGGATCTCGTGTTGTTTATAACTTTCACTATAATCATGGATCTCTTGTTGTTTATAACTTTCACTATTATCATGGATCTCTTGTTGTTTATAACTTTCACTATTATCATGGATCTCTTGTTGTTTATAACTTTCACTATTATCATGGATCTCTTGTTGTTTATAACTTTCACTATTATCATGGATCTCTTGTTGTTTATAACTTTCACTATTATCATGGATCTCTTGTTGTTTATAACTTTCACTATTATCATGGATCTCTTGTTGTTTATAACTTTCACTATTATCATGGATCTCTTGTTGTTTATAACTTTCACTATTATCATGGATCTCTTGTTGTTTATAACTTTCACTATTATCATGGATCTCTTGTTGTTTATAACTTTCACTATTATCATGGATCTCTTGTTGTTTATAACTTTCACTATTATCATGGATCTCTTGTTGTTTATAACTTTCACTATTATCATGGATCTCGTGTTGTTTATAACTTTCACTATTATCATGGATCTCTTGTTGTTTATAACTTTCACTATTATCATGGATCTCTTGTTGTACTTTCACTATTATCATGGATCTCTTGTTGTTTTACTTTCACTATAATCATGGATCTCTTGTTGTTTATAACTTTCACTATTATCATGGATCTCTTGTTGTTTAACTTTCACTATTATCATGGATCTCGTGTTGTTTAACTTTCACTATAATCATGGATCTCTTGTTGTTTATAACTTTCACTATTATCATGGATCTCTTGTTGTTTATAACTTTCACTATTATCATGGATCTCTTGTTGTTTATAACTTTCACTATTATCATGGATCTCGTGTTGTTTAACCTGTTATTCTTTACTCTTGTTTTGTTTACATCTTCACTATGACCTTTTGTTATTAGCTCACCTGAGCCAAGCTCATATAAGGTATTGTTACGAACTTCCAGCAGGATTTTGACGAATCTTAGTAGGAATGATCGATGTACAATAATCTTTTAATGTTGTTCAAATGACCATTGGGATCTAACATTTGCGTTGGTTGGTGTGGTGGTCAAGTAGTAGTATAATATTATCTTTGAGCGAATATGGTCATGTCATATATCAAATCGAAGGTATCGACGATGCGATCACTCAAATCCAATTTTCATAAATTGGATGATTACGTCATCCAAGATGGCCGTCCAAAGGTCAAAAGATCAACCTTTTATGATATATTTCAAACGTCTTCTTCTCGCGAACTGATCAAACAATGTTCAAGAAACTCTACTTGCATATTCCTTAGATGAAACCTTTCTAAATTTGTCAAGGTTCCCCTGAAATCCAAGATGGCCGCCGTCTAAAAATAGCACATATTCTTAAAAACATCTTCTCACGAACCTCCCGTCGGATTTTGACGAAGCTTGGTAGGAATGCTCGATGTTCAATGTTCTTTCAAAGTTATTCAAATGGTGACCCGACCCGACCCATGAATCAAAAATGGGTGTGGCCCGGGAGGTCAAGTAGGCGTCAAATTTTATGTTTGAGCGAATATGGCCATGTCATATATCTAATCGAAGATATCGACGAGGCGATCGCTCTGATGCAATTGTTATTAAAATCCTATGATTTCGAAATCATCCAAAATCTTTACTCTAATATAGGATCGTTTGTGGTACCATACCATTCAAGGAATGTTTTCAAGACAATACAATTGACCAATGTCTGTCATTCCATCCATCCACATTTTAGTTTCCGTATACTAACGTACAAAATTATTCTTGACGGGTTTTTAGATTAACTTGGTTTTGATGACAACACTATAAGACTCATACCTAACCCCGTATATTAAGCATTAGGACGACGCGCTTAGATATGAAATTTGACCTTTCCCCTTATATATGACTAGAGTTATTTCTGGAATTTATTTCTGTCAACCATGGAGGGATTCTAACTGAACTACCACAAATGATCACCATAATAAGGAAATCTATAATAATAATAACAACCGGTCGCATAGCCTGAACGCCAATGTCACGCATAGAGGTCAAAGTTGATCCCCCCCCTATATATGAATATTGTTGTTATCGCAGTATATCTCGATGGATGTAGTTTAAAATAACTGACATGATCAACATAATTAGATGACCCAGGCATATAGCTTAGTTTATACAAATTTATTTGAGCTCGATAGTTCTTATGACTTATATTAATCACACTCGAGACATCATTCCTGATGGAATCCATCACCACAAGGGAGAGAGAAGAGGCATGTGGAATTTAAATGCCTTGCCTAAGGGCACAATCGTATCGGCTAGCGGGGCTAGAACTCCGGGTCTTTCGCGCATGAAGGAACGAGTTACCATTGATCTATCACGACTTCCATAAAGCTTGAATGTCAAGGTCATTTTTGACGAAAATATGGCAATGTCCTCTATGTTGTTTGAACATAGATGTGACATTTGTGTCTGGAGTATATCTTTGTCGTCCATGGACACATTTTAAAGTGAATCAGCACAAATGGCCACCATAACACTATGATATGTTCATTGGCAAGACTAGACTTCTAACTTGATATCAAGGTCATACTAAAAATCTTAACTTTCCCTGTCCCACTGAATGAATAGGTCATATCCAGTGAATATCTTTGTAAATAGTTACCATGGTAGACTGAAGCGTCGCAGTTACAATTTTGATATCTCAAAAAGGTGCTCAGCAATAATTATTTCACTTGTTTATTGGTATTCTGTATCGTTATTTAAATGTTTCATTTCATTTTTGTTTTTAGAGTTTTATGAAGAACAGCAAATCTCTAGGTGAGTTAAACTTAAAGCCAAGAGAAATATAACATTGTACCCTGTTGTTACCATGCCAATATAACATTGTAACCTGTTGTTACCACACCAATATAATATTGCACCCTGTTGTTACCATGCCAATATAACATTGTATTATGTTGTTACCATGCCAATATAACATTGTATTATGTTGTCACCATACCAATATAATATTGCACCCTGTTGTTACCATGCCAATATAACATTGTATTATGTTGTTACCATGCCAATATAGCATTGTATTATGTTGTTACCATACCAATATAACATTGTACCCTGTTGTTACCATGCCAATATAACATTGTAACCTGTTGTTACCACACCAATATAATATTGCACCCTGTTGTTACCATGCCAATATAACATTGTACCCTGTTGTTACCACACCAATATAACATTGTACCCTGTTGTTACCATGCCAATATAACATTGTAACCTGTTGTTACCATGCCAATATAACATTGTACCCTGTTGTTACCATGCCAATATAACATTGTGTTATGTTGTTACCATGCCAATATAACATTGTATTATGTTGTTACCATGCCAATATAACATTGTATTATGTTGTTACCATGCCAATATAACATTGTACCCTGTTGTTACCATACCAATATAACATTGTATTATGTTGTTACCATGCCAATATAACATTGTATTATGTTGTTACCATGCCAATATAACATTGTATTATGTTGTTACCATACCAATATAACATTGTATTATGTTGTTACCATGCCAATATAACATTGTACCCTGTTGTTACCATGCCAATATAACATTGTACCCTGTTGTTACCATACCAATATAACAGTGTACCCTGTTGTTACCATGCCAATATAACATTGTATTATGTTGTTACCATGCCAATATAACATTGTATTATGTTGTTACCATGCCAATATAACATTGTACCCTGTTGTTACCATGCCAATATAACATTGTACCCTGTTGTTACCACACCAATATAACATTGTATTATGTTGTTACCATACCAATATAACATGGTATTATGTTGTTACCATGCCAATATAACATTGTATTATGTTGTTACCATACCAATATAACATTGTATTATGTTGTTACCATGCCAATATAACATTGTACCCTGTTGTTACCATGCCAATATAACATTGTATTATGTTGTTACCATGCCAATATAACATTGTATTATGTTGTTACCATGCCAATATAACATTGTATTATGTTGTTACCACACCAATATATCATTGTATTATGTTGTTACCATACCAATATAACATTGTATTATGTTGTTACCATGCCAATATAACATTGTATTATGTTGTTACCATGCCAATATAACATTGTACCCTGTTGTTACCATGCCAATATAACATTGTATTATGTTGTTACCATGCCAATATAACATTGTATTATGTTGTTACCATGCCAATATAACATTGTATTATGTTGTTACCATGCCAATATAACATTGTACCCTGTTGTTACCACACCAATATAACATTGTACCCTGTTGTTACCACACCAATATAACATTGTACCCTGTTGTTACCACACCAATATAACATTTTACCCGGTTGTTACCATACCAATATAACATTGTATTATGTTGTTACCATACCAATATAACATTGTATTATGTTGTTACCACACCAATATAACATTGTACCCTGTTGTTACCATACCAATATAACATTATACCCTGTTGTTACCATACCAATATAACATTGTATTATGTTGTTACCATGCCAATATAACATTGTACCCTGTTGTTACCATACCAATATAACATTATACCCTGTTGTTACCATACCAATATAACATTATACCCTGTTGTTACCACACCAATATAACATTATACCCTGTTGTTACCATACCAATATAACATTGTATTATGTTGTTACCATACCAATATAACATTATACCCTGTTGTTACCACACCAATATAACATTGTATTATGTTGTTACCATGCCAATATAACATTGCATTATGTTGTTACCACACCAATATAACATTGTATTATGTTGTTACCACACCAATATAACATTGTATTATGTTGTTACCATACCAATATAACATTGTATTATGTTGTTACCATGCCAATATAACATTGTACCCTGTTGTTACCATGCCAATGTAACATTGTATTATGTTGTTACCATACCAATATAACATTGTACTCTGTTGTTACCATACCAATATAACATTATACCCTGTTGTTACCACACCAATATAACATTGTATTATGTTGTTACCATACCAATATAACATTGTACCCTGTTGTTACCATGCCAATATAACATTGTATTATGTTGTTACCATGCCAATATAACATTGTATTATGTTGTTATTATGCCAATATAACATTGTATTATGTTGTTACCATACCAATATAACATTGTACCCTGTTGTTACCATGCCAATATAACATTGTACCCTGTTGTTACCACACCAATATAACATTGTATTATGTTGTTACCATGCCAATATAACATTGTATTATGTTGTTACCATGCCAATATAACATTGTATTATGTTGTTACCATACCAATATAACATTGTATTATGTTGCTACCATGCCAATATAACATTGTATTATGTTGTTACCATACCAATATAACATTGTATTATGTTGTTACCATGCCAATATAACATTGTACCCTGTTGTTACCATGCCACTATAACATTGTATTATGTTGTTACCATGCCAATATAACATTGTATTATGTTGTTACCATGCCAATATAACATTGTACCCTGTTGTTACCATGCCAATATATCATTGTATTATGTTGTTACCATGCCAATATAACATTGTATTATGTTGTTACCATACCAATATAACATTGTATTATGTTGTTACCATGCCAATATAACATTGTATTATGTTGTTACCATACCAATATAACATTGTATTATGTTGTTACCATGCCAATATAACATTGTACCCTGTTGTTACCATGCCAATATAACATTGTATTATGTTGTTACCATGCCAATATAACATTGTATTATGTTGTTACCATGCCAATATAACATTGTATCCTGTTGTTACCATGCCAATATAACATTGTATTATGTTGTTACCATACCAATATAACATTGTATTATGTTGTTACCATGCCAATATAACATTGTATTATGTTGTTACCATGCCAATATAACATTGTACCCTGTTGTTACCATGCCAATATAACATTGTACCCTGTTGTTACCATGCCAATATAACATTGTACCCTGTTGTTACCATGCCAATATAACATTGTACCCTGTTGTTACCATGCCAATATAACATTGTATTATGTTGTTACCATGCCAATATAACATTGTATTATGTTGTTACCATACCAATATAACATTGTATTATGTTGTTACCATACCAATATAACATTGTATTATGTTGTTACCATGCCAATATAACATTGTATTATGTTGTTACCATACCAATATAACATTGTACCCTGTTGTTACCACACCAATATAACATTGTACCCTGTTGTTACCATGCCAATATAACATTGTATTATGTTGTTACCATGCCAATATAACATTGTACCCTGTTGTTACCATACCAATATAACATTGTATTATGTTGTTACCATACCAATATAACATTGTATTATGTTGTTACCATACCAATATAACATTGTATTATGTTGTTACCATACCAATATAACATTATATTATGTTGTTACCACACCAATATAACATTGTATTATGTTGTTACCATGCCAATATAACATTGTACCCTGTTGTTACCATACCAATATAACATTGTATTATGTTGTTACCATGCCAATATAACATTGTACCCTGTTGTTACCATGCCAATATAACATTGTACCCTGTTGTTACCATGCCAATATATCATTGTACCCTGTTGTTACCATGCCAATATAACATTGTACCCTGTTGTTACCATGCCAATATAACACTGTACTCTGTTGTTACCACACCAATATAACATTGTACCCTGTTGTTACCATGCCAATATAACATTGTACGCTGTTGTTACCATACCAATATAACATTGTACCCTGTTGTTACCATGCCAATATAACATTGTACCCTGTTGTTACCATGCCAATATAACATTGTATTATGTTGTTACCATGCCAATATAACATTGTATTATGTTGTTACCATACCAATATAACATTGTACCCTGTTGTTACCATGCCAATATAACATTGTATTATGTTGTTACCATGCCAATATAACATTGTATTATGTTGTTACCATGCCAATATAACATTGTATTATGTTGTTACCATACCAATATAACATTGTACCCTGTTGTTACCATGCCAATATAACATTGTATTATGTTGTTACCATGCCAATATAACATTGTATTATGTTGTTACCATGCCAATATAACATTGTATTATGTTGTTACCATGCCAATATAACATTGTACCCTGTTGTTACCATGCCAATATAACATTGTACCCTGTTGTTACCATGCCAATATAACATTGTATTATGTTGTTACCATGCCAATATAGCATTGTACCCTGTTGTTTCCATGCCAATATAACATTGTATTATGTTGTTACCATGCCAATATAACATTGTATTATGTTGTTACCATGCCAATATAACATTGTATTATGTTGTTACCATGCCAATATAACATTGTACCCTGTTGTTACCATGCCAATATAACATTGTATTCTGTTGTTACCATGCCAATATAACATTGTACCCTGTTGTTACCATGCCAATATAACATTGTATTATGTTGTTACCATGCCAATATAACATTGTATTATGTTGTTACCATACCAATATAACATTGTATTATGTTGTTACCATACCAATATAACATTGTATTATGTTGTTACCATGCCAATATAACATTGTATTATGTTGTTACCATACCAATATAACATTGTACCCTGTTGTTACCACACCAATATAACATTGTACCCTGTTGTTACCATGCCAATATAACATTGTATTATGTTGTTACCATACCAATATAACATTGTACCCTGTTGTTACCATGTCGTATAGCATATATAATATAAATATTGCACAGCGTTTGTTAGCCACTCTTAATGAAACCTTTTTCACATAAGTGATATATATATTGTATTAAAAGTATGTAATAATTTAACCATCCCAAGACGTGCACTATTCAGGGTTTTGTTAATCTTATTCTGATTAATTAAATGCAATATATAGTTTGTATTAGAGATAAGAAATGAAGACCATTTAACCTAATGTCTACCGTGTGGCCAGGCTGTACATTAAGTAAATAACTATACTGTACTGGTACTAGCTAGGTAATGCGCAGATACAATTAAGCTCCGCCCTTTCAGTGAATCTAATTGGAATATATTTAAATAATATGATTTATATTGGTAGTTTTTCTATTGAAAAGTAACTCATATATGATACAATTGTAGATATACTACAGGCCACACCAGAGAAGTCGGTGAAAATCAAATTTGAAATAATGGGAAGGAAAAAGCATGTGCAATTTGCAACGTCAAGAATACAAGATTCATTTGAAACAGCTAAAACAGACCCAGACGAAATTGTTGAAATGGAAATCAAAGACATTACTCGAGCAAAATATGTTATTCTCTTACATTTAATTCCTGAAGATATTAAAAAGATAACAGAATCGTGCATGCAACTGGCTTACAATGAACAAGAAAATAAGTTAGTGTTGCAAGGAAAATGCAGGAATGTAACACAGGCTATTTCGAAATTACGACAACACTTCAAGCAAATACGAAATTTTAGAGTACTAAGTGTAAGGAAATATGACAAGCGCAGTGTAGCAAGTGCAGCTGTCTTACTAAATGAGCAACAACAACAGGTTGACTATGTCTTTGATACGTTTGGTAGTTTGGTTTACATTGTTGGAAGAAACGAGCAACTGGCTGTAATGGAGAAACAATTGTTACACCTGCTTGACTGTGAAATTGGTGATAACATAAGCAGCTTCCCAGTTAACTACAGGGATAGTGAAAAACATGGGAAACGTATAAAAAATGAAGGCAATAAAACACATAATGTTGGATCAAAGCCATCTAGTGCACGCGAATTTGGTAATAGTGACGATGAGGAAGCAGTGAAATACAGGTCACATGCTAATGAAACATCACAGCAACTTATTGTAACTGATGAGAAAACGCAAAGTATGAGCCTGGGTGGAGAAACAGATATAAATAAAGATAAGAGCAGTTTGTCAAAACGTTTACCAGTTAGCTACAATATGAAGAAAACGAAGAATAGTCAACAGACAGGAACAATTAATCCAATCATTTCAAAATCAGATGCGCAGATGCCATTTTCCTGGTCGAAAAGTACAATAAATATGAAATCATATCAAGCAGGTCACATTATGGTGAAGGTGTACGAAGCAAGCATTGTAACAGCTCCCGTTGAATGCATCGTTAATGCTGCTAACAAGAATCTTGATCACTATGGCAGATTAGCAGCTACGATTGCAACCACTGCCGGAGAAAGTTTAATCAAAGCATCTAAAGAATTAGTGATAGCCAAAGGTATTATTGATGAGTCTGTTTAAAATTCAGATATTTCTGCAAATGCAAATTGCAGTCTTAATAATTTTAAATAAAGTTAATCCTCGTAAATATAACCTATTTTATATCTCCTTCCATTATTGTAATATGATGGTGAACTCAGTAATGAGACCACCCCAATAATAACTTGTAATAAGACCACTTTCTCGAACACCCGTAGGTGGTCTTATCACAGGGGTTTTACTGAATAAGATAGTTAATAGTAGACATTAATTGTGCATGGTACAGTCAGATCTGTGTGAAACAACCAGTTGGACGACGTGCAGAAAGTAGGTGCTTAGCGCAGGTAGCTGTTTAATAGACCAAATTTATACCACACTATTAGATGAGATTCTGAAAACTGGCTGCTTTAACATATTTGGGTTACTTACTTACTTAGTAAAAACGATGATTAACACAGGTTTGGCAGTATATTTATAATTCCTGAAGAGAATGGATAGATGACCTGTCTTCAAAGTAAAGCGACTAATCGTCTATGTCAATTTGGTTTTAATGCTGCACATATACGTGTGTAGACTGTTGTGTATTAGCTGTGGCACCTAGTCTTATACTATTCTTGATGAATGGCGTGTACTATGTTGCATTGTCCATTATACATGTATGCTTTTTGTTTTGGTGATATATACATAGATCTCATATAATATTTCTGTACAGAACTTGTTCAGCTTTTATTTTATTATATTCTAGGTGCACTTCCAGTTACTAGTGTTGTCCATACCACTGCTGGTGAGCATCCGTACAAATGTGTCTTGCATGCCGTGGGTCCATGTTGGTATGACTACAAACCGATAACAAAGCTGTCCATGGAGCAGTGTAAAGATGACCTGAAACAGACTGTATCCAACTGTTTCAGAGCAGCAGAGAAATACAACATGAAGTCAATCGCCTTACCTAGTATCAGTGCCGGTGATTATCATATTACAAGATTTGCACACTGTCATACATGTAGACCATTTCTAGAGCCCAATATGGACAGCTGTCAAACCCTTACATATGAACCATTTCTAGAGCGCAATATGGACAGCCGACACTCCCTTACATATGAACCATTTCTAGAGCCCAATATGGACAGCTGTCAAACCCTTACATATGAACCATTTCTAGAGCCCAATATGGACAGCTGTCAAACCCTTACATATGAACCATTTCTAGAGCCCAATATGGACAGCTGTCAAACCCTTACATATGAACCATTTCTAGAGCGCAATATGGACAGCCGACACTTCCTTACATGTGAACCATTTCTAGAGCCCAATATGGACAGCTGTCAAACCCTTTCATATGAACCATTTCTAGAGCCCAATATGGACAGCTGTCAAACCCTTACATGTAGACCATTTCTAGAGCCCAATATGGACAGCTGTCAAACCCTTACATGTGGACCATTTCTAGAGCCCAATATGGACATCTGTCAAACCCTTACATGTAGACCATTTCTAGAGCCCAATATGGACAGCTGTCAAACCCTTACATGTGGACCATTTCTAGAGCCCAATATGGACAGCTGTCAAACCCTTACATATATGAACCATTTCTAGAGTCCAATATGGACAGCCGACACTCCCTTACATATGAACCATTTCTAGAGCGCAATATGGACAGCTGTCAAACCCTTACATATGAACCATTTCTAGAGCACAATATGGACAGCCGACACTCCCTTACATGTGAACCATTTCTAGAGCGCAAGGGGACAGCCGACACTCCCTTACATGTGATCCATTTCTTGAATACAAGGTGTCATTCATATACATGTGAACCATTTCTAGAGCCCAAGGGGGACACCTTTCATTCACATGCATGTGAACCATTTCTAGAGCCGATTGATGCCAGTTGTCAGAGTTCTTTAATATAGACATTTTGATGAAAATAGGTAATTTTAAAGGAACCTGGAATGGGGACAGTTCCTCACGAAGAGGATTGATCCTTCACGTGTATGCACACCTCATACTGATAGCTACATCTTAAACTGTGTTTTATTTACAGTATGGAGGGACTGTATGGCGTTTGTCATTGTACTTAATTAATCTGTTATGTTTCATATTTACTTCATAGGGCTGTTCGCAGTACCACAAGAGATTTGTGCCACCCAGTATGCAAGAGCAGTTCTTCAGTTGGCAGATAGCGACAGTACCCTTGATGAAATTCATTTTGTTGACACCAATCAAAAGATGATCGACATTGTGCACAGAATATTTCGAAAAATGATAGAAAAAGACAAAGATCCAATGGTCAATGATAGTTACTTGCCAACATCTGCATCTGATCCTGCCAGCTTAGCAGTTGGTGGAACTGAAGCTGATAAGTCAGTACGTAAATACACAGTAAGAGACACAGTGAAGGAATTAAAAATGCCCAATGAACTTGTAAACCTGGGTGAAGTTGAGACCATTAAGGATACTGGAGCTTGCGAAGCAGATGGTGAAACTATGAAGTGTACAAGTTCACCATCACATGTCATTGAGGTACTTATTTCTGGTATTTTAGAATATATAGGGAATAGAGACCATGGTGTGTAGTGATAATAGATCTATAACCAGCTTTGTAAAACTTGAAATGTATCATTAACGTATATATCATTAATGTATGTGGGGTTTTTTTTTTGTAAAGTTATATTTGTATATTTTATATTAATATTGTACGAAAGTGGAAATATACAAGAGTGTAAACACAATATTGTGAATTAATCAAAGTGTCAGTCAGTAAGTAATGCAAACAGACATTAAATATTTGTACTAACAAATAAATCATAATATTTATAAAAGTCATTATAATTACTATTCTTTAAAAAAAAAAAGGTCATGTATTAATGTATGAATAACTGTAATAAGAATTGTTACAATTACAGACTGTCAATTTTATTTTGTGGTTTCCATTGAAATAAATTGTATTGCTTCATTAATTGGAAGCAGTGAAATACTTTATTTTATTCTCATTGCTTTACCTTTATGGTACACAGCCATAGCAATATACAATAACACCAATCAGTCAACGATGTCATTTTTAAATTTAGACGTATATGTATATTTCACTCCGGAACATTGAAGCTACCATTGACACTAATGGCTGTACATTGAAGCTACCATTGACACTAATGGCTGTACATTGAAGCTACCATTGACACTAATGGCTGTAACACTGAAGCTACCATTGACACTAATGGCTGTAACACTGAAGCTACCATTAACACTAATGGCTGTAACACTGAAGCTACCATTGACACTAATGGCTGTAACACTGAAGCTACCATTGACACTAATGGCTGTAACACTGAAGCTACCATTGACACTAATGGCTGTAACACTGAAGCTACCATTGACACTAATGGCTGTAACACTGAAGCTACCATTGACACTAATGGCTGTAACACTGAAGCTACCATTGACACTAATGGCTGTAACACTGAAGCTACCATTGACACTAATGGCTGTAACACTGAAGCTACCATTGACACTAATGGCTGTAACACTGAAGCTACCATTGACACTAATGGCTGTAACACTGAAGCTACCATTGACACTAATGGCTGTAACACTGAAGCTACCATTGACACTAATGGCTGTAACACTGAAGCTACCATTGACACTAATGGCTGTAACACTGAAGCTACCATTGACACTAATGGCTGTAACACTGAAGCTACCATTGACACTAATGGCTGTAACACTGAAGCTACCATTGACACTAATGGCTGTAACACTGAAGCTACCATTGACACTAATGGCTGTAACACTGAAGCTACCATTAACACTAATGGCTGTAACACTGAAGCTACCATTGACACTAATGGCTGTAACACTGAAGCTACCATTGACACTAATGGCTGTAACACTGAAGCTACCATTGACACTAATGGCTGTAACACTGAAGCTACCATTGACACTAATGGCTGTAACATTGAAGCTACCATTGACACTAATGGCTGTAACACTGAAGCTACCATTAACACTAATGGCTGTAACACTGAAGCTACCATTAACACTAATGGCTGTAACATTGAAGCTACCATTGACACTAATGGCTGTAACACTGAAGCTACCATTAACTATAGCTTTGTAGATCCCTTTATCTTTTTAATTTGCACATAACATTTTAGATTAACTAATGGTTCTAAACTGCGCCTGCCAATCATAATCATGACCGATTGTTCGGCAGTAAGAAGTTGAAGGCTTGATACTGTTTATACTATTGCTTTCAATGATCTATTTGGTTTAAACAATATTTATTGCAAAACATAAATCACATACAACGACATACATAATACATAGGATAACGTAGGAAGCTAAAAGTAGCTATTATAAAAACTTTTTCTTCTATAAATACTTTTTCCTGGATAATATTTGATTGACAATCTAGGTTCTTAATTCAATGTACTATAATTTGATTGACAATCTAGGTTCCTGATTCGATGTACTATAATTTGATTGACACTCTAGGTTCCTGATTCGATGTACTATAATTTGATTGACAATCTAGGTTCCTGATTCGATGTAGGCTACTATAATTTGATTGGCAATCTAGGTTCCTGATTCGATGTACTATAATTTGATTGGCAATCTAAGTTCCTGATTCGATGTACTATAATTTGATTGACAATCTAAGTTCCTGATTCGATGTACTATAATTTGATTGACAATCTAAGTTCCTGATTCGATGTACTATAATTTGATTGACAATCTAAGTTCCTGATTCGATGTACTATAATTTGATTGACAATCTAAGTTCCTGATTCGATGTACTATAATTTGATTGACAATCTAAGTTCCTGATTCGATGTACTATAATTTGATTGACAATCTAAGTTCCTGATTCGATGTACTATAATTTGATTGACAATCTAAGTTCCTGATTCGATGTACTATAATTTGATTGACAATCTAAGTTCCTGATTCGATGTACTATAATTTGATTGACAATCTAAGTTCCTGATTCGATGTACTATAATTTGATTGACAATCTAAGTTCCTGATTCGATGTACTATAATTTGATTGACAATCTAGATTCCTGATTCGATGTACTATAATTTGATTGACACTCTAGGTTCCTGATTCGATGTACTATAATTTGATTGACAATCTAAGTTCCTGATTCGATGTACTATAATTTGATTGACAATCTAGATTCCTGATTCGATGTACTATAATTTGATTGACACTCTAGGTTCCTGATTCGATGTACTATAATTTGATTGACAATCTAGGTTCCTGATTCGATGTACTATAATTTGATTGACACTCTAGGTTCCTGATTCGATGTACTGTAATTTGATCATACAATGAAACAAACAAGTATCCCCTTTTTATATACCATTTGTCTTTTGACTATTTCACTGTATATATTAATCTCGTTTTGTATTTCAAGGATCACGAGTTACTAGAGGAAGTTTGTGTGATATGTATGGACAAACTAACTGATGCCAAGAAGCTCAAGTGTGAGCACCAGTTTTGTACAGAATGTATTGATGAATACTTCCATGTAAGGCAGTTTTTGTTTTTACAGTCAAACTTGTCTTAAGCAGTCAGCCAAGGGAACCACAGAAAGTGGGTGCTTAGCACAGGTGGCTGCTTAATAGAGGTCAAATGTATAATTAAACAACACATTGGAATATGTTAACTGGCTGCTTAATACAGGTTGGCTGCTTAATGGAGGTGACCACTAACATAGGTTTGCCTGTATACAAATTAATATTTTTATTTGATTTTTTTTGTGTCATTGTGATTTTCATTATATGAAATAAAGCGATTCTTATTTAAATATATGTTAGCTCGTGAAACAAGTTCTTTCAACATGTGTTTAATTGCTCTTCATACCCTGTTCCTGAAATAATCCAACGCCGTTTGGGAGAGAGAAGAGGCAATGGGTATGGAAGTGTTTTCTCCCAGAATTCTCCTATTTAGAACAGAACCCTGATGCTTTTATTAATGAACCATATCATATGTTTATGTTTTTAGTAAAAGACAAGTTTATGCACAATATTTGTACATTTTGTATATACATGTATACATGTACTAAGCAACTAAAACATATCTGGATATCATATAATGTAACTGGAGTCGTTACTAGTGTGCCCTTAGGCAAGGCATTTAAAGTCCACGTTGCCTCTTCTCTCTCCCTATGGCTATGGATTCCATCAGGAATGAGGTCTCGAGAGTGAATATTATAAGTTGTAAGAACTTGTTTCGCAATCGAGCTTTAATAAATTTGTATAAACTAACTACCGGTGAAACATACATTTTTGTTCATACGATATTCGCCACATGGTTAGGATAACATTGAAACCATGTGGATACATTTCAGCCATACTAGCTGAGATATTGCGGGTATGTTTTATTATGGTCTGAGGTAATGTAACGTTCAATCCGCTGTTATATGCTACAAACCTGAATTCATATAACTTTTGTTAAGTGTTTTGTAACATCCCAGCTATATTCTATGCAATTGCAGGTGAAACCAGTTTGTCCAACTTGTGGGCAAGTGTGCGGTATTATTACCGGTGACCAGCCTGACGGGATAATGGAAATCAGGAAACTAGTAGCCAGTGTGGCAGGATATGAGGGACACAACACAATTGCTGTTACTTACCTTTTTTCTGGTGGAACACAATATGTAAGCTGGACTGACATATATGTCACCATGCACATGACTTACCTTTATATACATCAAAACAACGAAGAAATGCATAACATAATTGGGTAGTATTATTTCGTTGGGTTATGGCTCTTAACATGATAAAATAATAAAACTTCTCTGAACAAATTGTTCCAAGTTGCGGTGATCCCAGAAAGAGCCTGCATAAATGAATAAATTAAAACTACCACAAAGAGATGAAAATTGAAGTAGCGAACAGAAACTCCAATGCCTTCGCTCTATCCCGCTACCATCTATAGACCAACCAACCATCATTACACATGTAAATTGCTTTATAATGCTATGCTATATAAAGCGTGTGTTTTCTGTAGTTGTCTGATTTGAATTATCAAAGGGATCATAGAAATAACCAATATTTACAGACTGCTATGGGAATTTACTTGCATCACATTAAGGTGGCCTTCTGCATCTAGATACACCCAACGGTCTGTCCTTGACAAGTTCAGATACCGATAAACACAATATTTGATAAACACAATATTTGATAAACACAATATTTGATCAATATTTGATAAACACAATATTTGATAAACACAATAACAAAATTTCATAAACACAATAACAATATTTCATAAACACATTAACAATATTTCATAAACACAATATTTGATAAACACAATATTTCATAAACACAATAACAATATTTCATAAACACAATAACAATATTTCATAAACACAATATTTCATAAACACAATAACAATATTTCATAAACACAATAACAATATTTCATAAACACAATATTTCATAAACACAATATTTCATAAACACAATAACAATATTTGATAAATTTGATAAACACAATAACAATATTTGGTAAACACAATAACAATATTTCATAAACACAATATTTCATAAACACAATAACAATATTTGGTAAACACAATAACAATATTTGGTAAACACAATAACAATATTTCATAAACACAATAACAATATTTCATAAACACAATATTTCATAAACACAATAACAATATTTCATAAACACAATAACAATATTTCATAAACACAATAACAATATTTCATAAACACAATAACAATATTTCATAAACACAATAACAATATTTCATAAACACAATATTTCATAAACACAATAACAATATTTCATAAACACAATAACAATATTTCATAAACACAATATTTCATAAACACAATATTTCATAAACACAATAACAATATTTGATAAATTTGATAAACACAATAACAATATTTGATAAACACAATAACAATATTTGGTAAACACAATAACAATATTTCATAAACACAATAACAATATTTCATAAACACAATAACAATATTTCATAAACACAATAACAATATTTCATAAACACAATAACAATATTTCATAAACACAATAACAATATTTCATAAACACAATAACAATATAACAATATTTCATAAACACAATAACAATATTTGGTAAACACAATAACAATATTTCATAAACACAATAACAATATTTCATAGACACAATAACAATATTTCATAAACACAATATTCGAATGAAACAACTGCATCTCACATTCAGTTGTTTTCAAATATCTATGTTAGTGTTTCATTGTATTAACTTTTTAACAGTATTAGTTGGAGACCTTTTGGACGGTGCGACCCAATTTCCGTCCACTCTAGCAGTGTTTCTTATTGCTGCTGCAATTTTACATTTAACCCTTTCAACACCACAGACCTCTATTTATAGGCTTACAAAAAGTGTAGATCCAGATGAGCCGGCTCGTGACGAGCCGTCTCATCAGGATCTGCACTTTTTGCAAGTAGTATTACTAATTTTAGACAAAATTACCCATCTTGATAAATGAACTGGTCCGAATGTAATTTTCTTATTCATTTATTGGTCTAAGAATATCATGGACCAGTCCATGTGAGTTACTTGGTGTTGAATGGGTTAATACATCAATTGAATTATGTGTTGCTGTTGACTGATGCAATTTTACATTTAATACATCAATTGAATTATTTCATAACACATGCTTCAAGTACTGAGAAGCAGAAACATGTTGCTATGTTATATTAGCTACACTGTAATTGTTGCAAACATGTTGCTATGTTATATTAGCTACACTGTAGTTGTTGTAGAAACATGTTGCTATGTTATATTAGCTACACTGTAGTTGTTGCAAACATGTTGCTATGTTATATTAGCTACACTGTAGTTGTTGTAGAAACATGCTGCTATGTTATATTAGCTACACTGTAGTTGTTGTAAGCAACTTGTTGCTATGCTATATTAGCTACACTGTAGTTGTTGCAGACATGTGCTGCTACGTTATATTAGCTACACCGTAGTTGTTGCAAGCTACCTGTTGCTATGTTATATTAGCTACACTGTAGTTGTTGCAAAAACATGTTGCTATGCTATATTAGCTACACTGTAGTTGCAGAAACATGCTGCTATGTTATATTAGCTACACTGTAGTTGTTGCAGAAACATGTTGCTATGCTATATTAGCTACACTGTAGTTGTTGCAGAAACATGCTGCTATGTTATATTAGCTACACTGTAGTTGTTGCAGAAACATGTTGCTATGTTATATTAGCTACACTGTAGTTGTTGCAGATACATGTTGCTATGCTATATTAGCTACACTGTAGTTGTTGCAGAAACATGCCGCTATGTTATATTAGCTACACTGTAGTTGTTGCAGAAACATGTTGCTATGCTATATTAGCTACACTGTAGTTGTTGCAGAAACATGCTGCTATGCTATATTAGCTACACTGTAGTTGCAGAAACATGCTGCTATGTTATATTAGCTACACTGTAGTTGTTGCAGAAACATGTTGCTATGCTATATTAGCTACACTGTAGTTGTTGCAGAAACATGTTGCTATGTTATATTAGCTACACTGTAGTTGTTGCAGAAATATGTTTCTATGCTATATTAGCTACACTGTAGTTGTTGCAGAAACATGCTGCTATGTTATATTAGCTACACTGTAGTTGTTGCAGTAACATGTTGCTATGCTATATTAGCTACACTGTAGTTGTTGCAGAAACATGCTGCTATGTTATATTAGCTACACTGTAGTTGTTGCAAGCAACTTGTTGCTATGTTATATTAGCTACACTGTAGTTGTTGCAGAAACATGCTGCTATGTTATATTAGCTACACTGTAGTTGTTGCAGAAACATGTTGCTATGTTATATTAGCTACACTGTAGTTGTTGCAGAAACATGTTGCTATGTTATATTAGCTACACTGTAGTTGTTGCAGAAACATGCTGCTATGTTATATTAGCTACACTGTAGTTGTTGCAGAAACATGTTGCTATGTTATATTAGCTACACTGTAGTTGTTGCAGAAACATGTTGCTATGTTATATTAGCTACACTGTAGTTGTTGCAGAAACATGTTGCTATGTTATATTAGCTACACTGTAGTTGTTGCAGAAACATGTTGCTATGTTATATTAGCTACACTGTAGTTGTTGCAGAAACATGTTGCTATGTTATATTAGCTACACTGTAGTTGTTGCAGAAACATGTTGCTATGTTATATTAGCTACACTGTAGTTGTTGCAGAAACATGTTGCTATGTTATATTAGCTACACTGTAGTTGTTGCAGAAACATGTTGCTATGTTATATTAGCTACACTGTAGTTGTTGCAGAAACATGTTGCTATGTTATATTAGCTACACTGTAGTTGTTGCAGAAACATGTTGCTATGCTATATTAGCTACTCTGTAGTTGTTGCAGAAACATGCTGCTATGCTATATTAGCTACACGGTAGTTGTTGCAGAAACATGTTGCTATGCTATATTAGCTACACTGTAGTTGTTGCAGAAACATGTTGCTATGTTATATTAGCTACACTGTAGTTGTTGCAGAAACATGTTGCTATGTTATATTAGCTGCACTGTAGTTGTTGCAGAAACATGTTGCTATGTTATATTAGCTACACTGTAGTTGTTGTAGAAACATGCTGCTATGTTATATTAGCTACACTGTAGTTGTTGCAAGCAACTTGTTGCTATGTTATATTAGCTACACTGTAGTTGTTGCAGAAACATGTTGCTATGTTATATTAGCTACACTGTAGTTGTTGCAGCTACACAATTTCTACATCAGTTTTACATTAGTGTAGGAATATAAATTTTGCATTGTGCTGAAATAATTAATTGTGTCTATATTCATGAACTGATAATGAGTGTATAATTAGAACAAAGTCAATCTACAATGTTTTAGGAAGACCATCCACAACCTGGAGCACATTACAAGGGTATAGCACGTACAGGATATTTACCGGACAACAAAGAGGGCCAGGGACTCTGTGCTATGTTGACCGTAGCATTTCAACGGAGACTTATCTTCACAATCGGAACATCTAGAACGACAGGAGAGGAAGGGGTTATCACATGGAACGATATCCACCACAAGACAAACCCGAAACCAAACACACAGTAAGAAATATTAATAAATATTAATGATTTTGTAAGTTGTGTTACCCCCCGTGAAGTCCAAAGCCTTTGTTACTTGTGTTACAGTTTTGGAGCTTAATAGCTATAGCCCTTCCATGTTCAAAAGCTTTGCAATTTTTGTTTATCCATTCAAATGTAAACACAGTTTCTATAGCTAGACACAGTTATTATCTAATCTGGTGGAACATGACAAGCATATTGCACAGACGGATCTGTAGTCCAGTGGTTAACACGCTGGACTGGTAATCCAAGGATCACAGGTTCGATCCCCCGTCTGACACTAATAAAATTAAGTCTTTCAGATAGGACTTTAAATCTAGGTCTCGTGTCGATGCTTTACACCGTGCACGTAAAAGAACCAGAGGAGACTCTGGAATGGGTCTCAGTCTGTATCATTGCACTATCCTCCAAAAATATAAAATGACCAATCTCTTCAGGAGAGGTGTCACTCACATGGGTAACCAGTAGCGACGGTAAATAAACGTAACACACACAAGCATATTGTGTAATCCAACGGAGCATGACATACATATTCTCGTAGTTTTGTTCTCATACTTGAATGTGTTATTTCTTAAGTAACTTATGCATTCATACATTCATACATTAAATATGCTTTAATAAGTCACAGTATTATACTATACATATCTTACTATGTATATAATTGGGGCAGCTTTAATTATGCAATGTGTGTGGCTTTTATTATGCAATGTTGTGATACAATAGTATTTTAAGTTTTAATTTAACTTTCATGCACAATTTCTTTTACTAAGGATAAAGTCTACACTGCGTCAACTGTTTTCATTGTAACCATGCCAACATATACTATCACAGGTTTGGTTACCCCGACAACACCTACTTACAACGAGTATGTGAGGAGCTCGAGGTGAAAGGAGTGACGAAGGAAGATATTAAAAATAAATTGATGAAGGAGTTGAAAGAGGATAGTTACAGGGGAACATTTTCAACTGACAGCAGCTTATGATGTTAAAGCGACACTACATCAGTGAAAGCGCAAATTTCTACAGACTGAAATTTCCTATTATATGGTATAATTTCTCCCCAAATATTTGCCTCAAAAACTGAGTATTTCAACTAATAAACAAGCGTCGTATACGCGGTTTGTTGACGTAACAAAATAATGTAAATAGGGCCAACATTCATGCGTAATACAACACGTGCATCCTGAATAACACGTGGTATCCTACATATTTACGGTTATATCTCACTTGTGCCTATGCATATTTATTTGTAGACTAATCTTAGTTAAATTATCTCTAAGAGACAGTATCATGCGTTTAGTATTGACTCCAATGACAAACACACGTCAAATCAGGAGCGTGGGTACGCGTTATATGAAATCCTACTTTCACTTTTGAAAGTTTGTAGACCACAAAAGCACTGTTTATTGATTTAATGTTAGTCTTCGAATGTATTCGGAAGAATTTGTAGTAGCAATACATTTATACATGAACACACTTTCTTTTTAAGTTTTTTTTTTTCTTTTGTGATGTAATGTCGCTTTAAAATAATCATTTTCCAGATTGTGATGTTAATCATTTTACGTTATGTGTTTCTTCCTGCGCACAATCTGTTCTACAGACAATTGTTTTTAACAAACATGCAAAAAAGTCCAAATAAATCAATGAGAAATTCAAATTTCCGCCATGACAGAAAATCTAGCCTTCTCATGTACAGATTTGTTAATTCTGTTCAAACTTGGTATACAGATTTGTTAATTCTGTTCACACTTGGTATACAGATTTGTTAATTATATTCAAGCTTGATATACAGATTTGTTAATTCTGTTCACACTTGGTATACAGATTTGTTAATTCTGTTCACACTTGGTATACAGATTTGTTAATTCTGTTCAAACTTGGTATACAGATTTGTTAATTCTGTTCAAACTTGGTATACAGATTTGTTAATTCTATTCAAACTTGGTATACAGATTTGTTAATTCTGTTCAAACTTGGTATACAGATTTGTTAATTCTGTTCAAACTTGGTATACAGATTTGTTAATTCTGTTCAAACTTGGTATACAGATTTGTTAATTCTGTTCGAACTTGGTATACAGATTTGAACTATTGCTAAATCATTTCAATCTGAAATTTCAAATGGCCGACTTCTTGAAAATCTTAGTTTAGATAAATTTATTTGAGCTTAATTGCGAAAGAAGTTCTTGCAACTAATATTAATCACTCTCGAAACATTATTCCTGATGGAATCCATCGTCACGAGGTAGAGAGAAGAGGCAACGTGGAATAATTTAAATGCTTTGCCTAAGGGCACCATCATAATGGCTTTAGTGGGACTCAAACCCTGGGCATTTCACTCCTGAAGCAAACGTGCTACCACTGCGCTGTCACGACTTCCACGACTTCCACGACAACATCTTGTTTCTACTTCTCACTAACTGCCTCGTCAATTTTGAATAACGTAGAATAATTTAAATGCCTTGCCTAAGGGCACCATCATAACGGCTTCAGTGGGGCTCAAACTCTGGGCATTTCACTCCTGAAGCAGACGCACTACCACATGCGCTGTCACGACTTCCTCGACCTTGTTTCTACTTCTCACTAACTGCCTCGTCAACTTTGATGAAACATGGTATGGAGCATCGATCTCTAGTAGATCAAAACCTCCACAGTTGTTATGTCAGTTATCCTCACTAATATCAGTGAATACTAATTGGTGGTGATATTAGAATAAATCCATATGAACCACACATGCGCATTTTGTGTTTACTATTTCCGTCGGAGTTCCGCAACTGTTGATATAAAAAACAGCTGAAATGTGCCATTTCTAGTTCTAATGGTAAATTTATCTTCATTTATTCAAAACTTGCTCTTTTTTCATTACTATGGTAATTTTTTGTTCATGTAGTCAATATTTAGGTGAATTTTACTGTAAAGTATGGTCTGCATTTAACATTTGTATGTGCATGCCCCCCCCATCATGTGACGTCACATGATTGCCATGTATTGCTGAAGCGAAACTAACTTACATCGGCATCCTAATAAAACATGGTGCTTTCACTTTGTTTCCAGTTATGATTTATTTCTCACTAACTGATATTGCATACAATAAAATAAATATCATTATGCTTATTTTTTTATACTTTATTTATTTATTTTACAACGATTGCGAAGCAAGTTCTAACAACTTATATTAATCATTCTCGTTGGCTCGGATGAAAGCGTAAATGTGGTCATTCATGTGGGAGGTACCCGGAGAAAATCCACCTGTCCGATCTAGCGACCATCGTACCATCTCACACACTTCCCTGTCTGAGGATCGAACCCGGGTCGCATTGATGAGAAGCGAGCGCGCTAACCACTGCGCTAATCGGACAGCCCAAAGTCATTATGCTTAAAGCCCCATAATGCATTTACTTAGAATGTTCTGCACATCAAGATATTATAAGAAGCGGATGATTATATATTGTGGTTATTGTCGTATATTTTCATTTTTCAATGTGATTACTGTTAATTGGTGTTAATAATAAATTAAGTACTGTTCAGCTCGCCTCCGTTGTTTATGGTAGTTGCACCCTATTTTGGATCACAAATATGTGTTCAAATCGAGAGACTAGACAAACTCGTGAGTCACACCTTCTATCGTGAGTCACATCTTCTAGTTAGTTTATACAAATTTATTTTAGCTCGATTGCGAAACAAGTTATTTCAACTTATATAAATCACTCTCGAGACCTCATTCCTGATGGAATCCATCGCCACGAGGGAGAGAGAAGAGGCAACGTGGAATTTAAATGCCTTGCCTCAGGGCACAATCGTAATGGCTCCAGTGGGGGCTCGAACTCCTGACCTTTCGCACCTGAAGCGAATGCGCATCCACTGCGCTATCACGACTTCCACATCTAGTTAGCATACCAGTGCCCGAGTGAGGGATATGCTACAGTGGTACAGGTGTACCGAAGAAGACCATACTATTCCAGTGCCCGAGTGAGGGATATGCTACAGTGGTACAGGTGTACCGAAGAAGACCATACTATTCCAGTGCCCGAGTGAGGGATATGCTACAGTGGTACAGGTGTACCGAAGAAGACCATACTATTCCAGTGCCCGAGTGAGGGATATGCTACAGTGGTACAGGTGTACCGAAGAAGACCATACTATTCCAGTGCCCGAGTGAGGGATATGCTACAGTGGTACAGGTGTACCGAAGAAGACCATACTATTCCAGTGCCCGAGTGAGGGATATGCTACAGTGGTACAGGTGTACCGAAGAAGACCATACTATTCCAGTGCCCGAGTGAGGGATATGCTACAGTGGTACAGGTGTACCGAAGAAGACCATACTATTCCAGTGGCTTGGATGATGTACAATATGTGTGTGCATCGTAAGATAATATATCATAATGTACTTCGTAGCAAAATATACAAATGACATACCGGTAGCTACATTGCTAAATGTTTAAAACTGTAAGTCTCCCAGGACCTCAACGACTGGTCCATCCAACGCACACAACACCATCAATTCGTGGACCTCACTGACTCTCGTCCATCCGACGCACACAACACCATCAATTCGTGGACCTCAACGACTGGTCCATCCAATGCACACAACACCATCAATTCGTGGACATCACTGACTCTCGTCCATCCGACGCACAAAACACCATCAATTCGTGGACCTCACTGACTCTTGTCCATCCAACGCACGCAACACCATCAATTCGTGGACCTCAATGACTCTCGTCCATCCAACGCACACAATGCCATCTATCCATGGACCTCAACGACTCTGGTCCATCCAACGCACACAACGCCATCTATCCATGGACCTCAACGACTCTGGTCCATCCAACGCACACAACACCATCTATCCATGGACCTCAACGACTCTGGTCCATCCAACGCACACAACGCCATCTATCCATGGACCTCAACGACTGGTCCATCCAACGCACACAACACCATCTATCCGTGGACCTCAAGGACTCTGGTCCATCCAACACATCTATCCATGGACCTCAATGACTGGTCCATCCAACGCACACAACGCCATCTATCCATGGACCTCAATGACTCTGGTCCATTCAACGCACACAACACCATCTAACCGTGGACCTCAAGGACTCTGGTCCATCCAACACATCTATCCATGGACCTCAATGACTGGTCCATCCAACGCACACAACGCCATCTATCCATGGACCTCAAAGACTCTGGTCCATCCAATGCACATAACACATCTATCTGTGGACCTCAACAACTCTGGTCCATCCAACGCACATAACACATCTATCCATGGACCTCAATGACTCTGGTCCATCCAATGCACACAACACCATCTATCCATGGACCTCAATGACTCTGGTCCATCCAACGCACATAACACATCTATCTGTGGACCTCAACAACTCTGGTCCATCCAACGCACATAACACATCTATCCATGGACCTCAATGACTCTGGTCCATCCAACGCACACAACACATCTATCTGTGGACCTCAATGACTCTGGTCCATCCAACGCACATAACACCATCTATCCGTGGACCTCAATGACTCTGGTCCATCCAACGCACACAACACATCTATCTGTGGACCTCAAAGACTCTGGTCCATCCAACGCACACAACGCCATCTATCCGTGGACCTCAACAACTCTGGTCCATCCAACACGTCTATCCATGGACCTCAATGACTCTGGTCCATCCAACGCACACAACGCCATCTATCCATGGACCTCAACGACTCTCGTCCATCCAACGCACGCAACACCATCTATCCGTGGACCTCAATGACTCTGGTCCATCCAACGCACACAACAGATCTATCCATGGACCTCAATGACTCTGGTCCATCCAACGCACATAACACATCTATCGGTGGACCTCAACGACTCTGGTCCATCCAACGCACATAACACCATCTATCGGTGGACCTCAACGACTCTGGTCCATCCAACGCACACAACACCATCTATCTGTGGACCTCAATGACTCTGGTCCATCCAACGCACACAACACCATCTATCCATGGACCTCAATGACTCTGGTCCATCCAACGCACACAACGCCATCTATCCATGGACCTCAAAGACTCTGGTCCATCCAACGCACACAACACCATCTATCCATGGACCTCAACGACTCTGGTCCATCCAACGCACACAACACATCTATCTGTGGACCTCAAAGACTCTGGTCCATCCAACGCACACAACACCATCTATCCATGGACCTCAACGACTCTGGTCCATCCAACGCACACAACACCATCTATCCGTGGACCTCAACAACTCTGGTCCATCCAACGCACACAATGACATCTATCCATGGACCTCAATGACTCTGGTCCATCCAACGCACACAACGCCATCTATCCATGGACCTCAAAGACTCTGGTCCATCCAACGCACACAACACATCTATCTGTGGACCTCAATGACTCTGGTCCATCCAACGCACACAACACCATCTATCCGTGGACCTCGACGACTCTGGTCCATCCAACGCACATAACACCATCTATCGGTGTGGACCTCAACGACTCTGGTCCATCCAACGCACACAATGCCATCTATCCATGGCACGTAAAAGAACCAGAGGAGACTCTGGAATTGGTCTCTGTCTGTATCATTGCACTATCCTCTAAAATCTAAAATGAATAATCTCTTCAGGAGGTGTCGCTCATATGGGCAACGTGGTGACGATAAATAAATGTAAATCTGAAAGACTTAATTTTATTAGGGTCAGACAGGGGATCGAACCTGTGATCCCTGGATAACTAGTCCAGCGTGTTACCACTAGACTACAGATCTGTCTGTACTAGCAATTGTGAGACTCGATTCTCTGGGTATTATTGTATATTTGGTTCCCTGTAAGTAAAATCGACAGTCGTGGATTCCTAGGATATGGTTCGTACTATGCTAAAAATCTCATTACTTGAGACAGAGAGTGTTAAAAACAACTACATGTACTAAGGCTAATAAAAACTATGTTAAAAATCTCTGGGCTGGGATGTATATAATATGGGAGGGAGGCCATTCCAAAGACGTGTTGTTCATGGGGGAAAAGAGTTAATATGGTACTGTAGTTCAGGTTCTTTGTAGGTGTTTAGTGCTTGTGGTCGACGCATGAATAGGTATATGACTTATGATTGTATGTGACGATATTCAAGTGTTTGCGAGTCCAGGGAATTAATCATCTGTGCTACACTGCTTGAATAGTTATGATCATTGCAGATATAGCCTGCAGATGAACTTTACACATTTCCTGCTTTTTAGTTGTGAGACCTTTGCAAGAGTTGCAGATGGTAGAGTAATACTCGAGTTGGGGATGAACATAGGTGTTATAAGCTTTTTCTTTGACCCTCTTGTTTCTGGTCTTCACGTTCATTTTAATGAATCTGAGAGACTTAGTAGCTTTAGAGGATATGCTGTTGACATGGGTAGACCAGACCAAATCTTTACTAATTGAAACACCTAGGTTTATTTAGCAGTATCGGTGTACTTTAGTATCATGTTGTGAAGTGTATTAGGAAAACTGGGTGCTTTTCTTTTGCGAGTAGGTACTTCTCAGCACCCAACACTTATCAGGATTGAACTCCATTAGACAGTCTCGTTCACACTGTCCAGGAGCATTCAGGTCACTTTGTAGGATTTGTACATCAGAAGAGGAACTTACTGTGAGAAAGAATATGGTGTCATTTGCAAACAGTCTTGCTTTACTTTTGATAGAGTTTGACAGGTCATTAATATAGGCTAGGAATAGGCAAGGTCCTAAAAAAGACCATTGGTGAACTCCGGAGAGGACAGGCAGTGTATCTGGAGTGCAGCAATCCACAACTACTCTTTGGGATCGGCCCGTTAGGAATGACTTGATCCACCGTGATATCAGGGGGTGGACACCAGCTCATTAAGTTTATATATATAAGTTTGTAGTAATCAACCTTGTCAAACGCTTTACTAAAATCCGTAACAATAACATCTACATGTTTGCTTACAAGAGAAATTGGCCTGTAGTTACTGGCCTTGGACGGTGTGCATTTCTTATAGACAGGGGCAACAACTGCACCTCTCCAATATAATGGGACACTGTCCGATTCTATGGATAATTTAAAGATGGTGGTGAGGATGGGAACAAATTCGTGGTATAGCTCTTTAGGGATTAGTAGGACACATTTCATCCGGGCCTGATGCGTTGTTTGGGGATAGCCACTGGAGTAGCTTGTCAACATATTCAACTGATATTGAGATCGTTGGAATGTTGGGTGCTGGCTCTATTGGAGTACCTTTTTTGCAGACCTGCTTCAAGCTGAATGGTTGGGGTTTGGAGAAGACTGATTCAAATTGTTTTGAAACCGTTTTGTGTTTATTTGAACCCCAGGAATATTATATTAGCTTATCTGTTGTTGCCGAGCTTTAATATTGTCCATGATTGCCGAGTGATAACATTTTGTTTGCTTCGCCTGCTTCTCTATCTCTATGAATTGCGACCATGCTAAAAAGAGTGTTGCAGGCGGAACTAGTCTAGGATAATTCGTTCGAATATGCAAGGGAGGTTACCGGTTGAAATTAGTCAGACGTGGCCACGGCGGTTACCTTTGTTGAATATACAACGTTTTAGATCCGTTTGTTAGAAATTAGAATAAGTCCTTGTTTGGTGTCATATTGTTAGCTCTAAAAAGTATGCAGGTGGAAAATATAATAATTGATTATATATTTATACTGTATGCGAAATATGGTTGAGATGGGTTATTATCAGAAACAGTTATAATGTTGCATATTGGGTGAATAAATACCTATGTCATTATATGGTGGTTTTGCTCGCCCATATGGTTTACCGGCGGCGAGGGTAAAGAAACTGAATCATCATCATGGTTCGTGATCTTACGTTTCATGGTAAAGACCCTACGTCCAGTTGTTACAAATTAGGCTACATACGGTCAATGAATTTCTATATCAGGTGTGATCTTGAGGTACGTCTTCTGCAGCATACTATATCATGTGACCGGTGACAGCTGTAATTTGCCGTTATGTTTAAATGTACTTGATATAAATTGTACGCTTATTGATTGTCGTGTATTAGGCATTTCTAGCCTATTCTGATGACGAGATGAACATCGGATGACGATACAATATTGGGGGTTTTCTCAAGTTTATTGTACAATATAAAATTAATGCATGGCTGTAGCAAGGGGTTATTTATTTTGTGAGGCGTACACTATACTGTGAACTGTACATTACTGTCCTTTGTAGTTGGCATGACTGTGTAGGATTTCTATATGGACTGTTGCCTTCTATTTATCTGGATTAGCCATGCCAGTAAAATGAAAACCCCATACATCCAAGCCAATTTGTAAGGACAATAATTCAAAGAAATGAAATCGGATATAGCCATACTATTTTATTTTATTTCTTAAAGAATCAGTTCCATTTGCTTGCGCCTACACACAACGAAACACATATGGACAGTTTGGGAAAACATATTTCTGGGGTTTCTCCACACAGTACCAACATAGTATAACATTTGATATCTGCCATAGCATGCTCTACTCGCACTCTGTATTTTGTGATATATCTATTTAGTTTACGACACTTTTATCTTTCTCCTGGCTGCTTTCGAGGTATATGCGTTCATAACATAATCGCGATTAGGGTAGATTTGTGTCGCCTAAAATAAGCAAATCGTCTGGAAAATGTAAGTCTGGTCCAACCTGTTTCATCAAGCCGTATGTTTGGGCATCGTCAGGATGACCTAGATATCCACTCTCGATGTGTCGATGCACATCAACCACCACCTGTGAGTGCATGCAATGATAGTTACGGTGCCCCGAATAATACCGTTATTGTGGTTCCATTTCTTGTCGATACATTTGATGGGACGTTCGATCTATAACAACCACAGCCATGTGCAGTCTGGCCTATGTACTCTCCATAGCCATTCAACCACTGTCGGCCAAACAACAAAATGCCTTAACCTGTCATAAATCAGTGGGATAATATGTCTGATTTCAAGACTCACAGTGCCAACACTTACACCAAACATAGTGGCCAACACATGGTATGTTGGGTATGTTCTTGCCCAAATCATAAACAATAATGTTCTGTTCCTTGCTGACAGCAAGACGGTAGTCTAAAGGATATATATATAATTTACACATCCCCAATCATGATAAACAGCCCGTGCCAGTACAGGATATATATATATTCTTTATTTATCCTCCAATATTGAAGAGCATACAATTCACATATTACAAGAACAATTACAACAGTGAAATATATTACAATGTTATAAGGAAATTAAGTAACAGAAATAAACGCTTATATACATATTCTATATATAATCGCAACAGGCGATGTGTAGTACCATATAATAACACACACGTATACATATATACACACACCAAGCATATGTATATATACATAATACACGCATACACACACATGTATATATATACATACATATACATTACATACGTATACATACACACATGCGTATACATATATTATACCAATACAAACATATACATATCACTGCAATATTGTATTACTCGCTTATACTACATGTATAAATCATACCGAAAATAAATTCAATTGTTACAGTATCTCTTACATTACTGCAAGTGTTACCCCCTTACCGAAACGAAACTATAAGAGAGGTATGTGCAGAGTAGCGTAGATAGGGATGCTGGTACATATACTTGCTTTAGTACTGTCTCATAACCAATTCATGTAATAGGCAGATTGTAAAAACACTTTAAAGCTTGCTACTCTCTGATCGTCTGTCAATTGAAATGCTGTAAAGCCACGGAACATTTCAATGAGTTGCAGATCTGGTGAGAGTGAGCAGAGACTTTTAAAGGTACTGGTACCTAGACTTAGAGAGTTTCATCCAGAGTGTGGTTCTCCATTAATGTTGTCATTAAATGGGCAAAACAACAGTATATGTCTGCTAATCTCGTCTGTGACCAAGTGACATTTCATACACTGTATATCGTATTTATGAGAGAAAAACCTACACATTAGGATAAAGTCGGATGTACAATGTGGCTGTAGGTATGTGTATTCTCTACAGAAATTCCATAGGTTACAAGTTTCATATTCTGACTGGACTAGGGAGAAAGTATTTAAACTTGCATCGCAAAGTAACCTAATATTCCAGTCGAATACTACCTGGTTTTTTACTGCCAGTTTAACGTTATATTTCCATACACCTACGCTCGGGAATATACCATCGTGTAAGTAATCTAAGAAGAACTGTGTCAGATTATATTTTCCTAGAATTCTATATATATCGGGGATAAAACCTTTTGCAATTTTGGGAGATGTCATGAATGATGTGGTTCTATGCACAAACACGTCTTTGATTTTAAACTTGGTATATAATCGACAGAGTTGACCAAACAGGATGATAACCAGCCCGTGCCAGTACAGGATGATAACCAGCCCGTGCCAGTACAGGATGATAACCAGCCCGTGCCAGTACAGAATGATAACCAGCCCGTGCCAGTACAGGGTGATAACCAGCCCGCGCCAGTACAGGATGATAACCGCCAGTACAGGATGATAACCAGCCCGTGCCAGTACAGGGTGATAACCAGCCCGCGCCAGTACAGGATGATAACCGCCAGTACAGGATGATAACCAGCCCGCGCCAGAACAGGATGATAACCAGCCCGTGCCAGTACATGATGATAATCAGCCCGCGCCAGTACATGATGATAACCAGCCCGCGCCAGTACAGGGTGATAACCAGCCCGCGCCAGAACAGGATGATAACCAGCCCGCACCAGTACAGGATGATAACCTGCCCGTGCTCCTTAAAGAGCGGCTGGTCGTCGTGCTACTGCAGCCGGAGATCGTCGCGACAACATCGCTGCGAATCTAAGTTCTGACGATGAGCAAGTCGAGCCCCCGCGTCGTCGATGACGACTGGCGGATCTAATCCGCGAGAACAACGAATTGCACAATGACTTTATGAGTAACACATTACACTACTACAAGATTATGGATTGGATTAGAATTGAATAAAAAAAAAGCGACACCTGCTTATTGATTTATATTTTATTTGAAAGAAACCAGTGTTTATTTTGGCTTTGCCTAAACGCTTATTAAATTTATATTTTGAAATAACCCCTACACAGGTGAGTGCGTCCTTAATTCGGTGTACATCGCGTCATCAGAATAGGTTAGAAATGCCTATTGGCACGCGTCTGTGTTTCGCTGATAAACATAGGGGACTAGTTTAAATATACCGGAAATAACGTGTCCACTAACGGACCGCTGTGCATTGGCACGCGTCTGTAATACACCGATAAACATTTTAATCCAATTCGTGTACATCGCTACAGGTAAACTTCTTATTGATTAGTGATTGAGATAAGAAGTACATGTAGTGTTACGCTAGAATCTACATATATATATATATAGTAAATGTGATATAATTATGTTAAATTCTTTAATAATTATCATTTTTATTAATATAATTATTATACTATTATTATTCTGTTTTCGGGATAACACAGAAGGACTACTTCCTCGCCAAGAAAAGTGGTGATATATGGTGTTTGGATGTAGTTGTATATTTGTATATATGTGTATGAAACAGAACAGAAGTTTCCTCCCATTTTTAAAAGTGATACGGACTTGACTCGTATGAACCAAAATTAATTCAGTCACATGAATAACATTGTTTTTCTTATTTAAGATTGCACAGAGGTTTAAGGTTTAACACATCTTATCTATAATAACAATGTATTATATAGTGGTCCTGACCAAATTAAGCCAATCATACTTAAAACCCTGTCTAAAGAAATCTTACCTATCCTTGAAGTCTTATTCCAAAAATCCCTCAACGAAGGATCACTGCCGGCCCAGTGGAAGTCAGCAAATGTTGCTCCCATTTACAAAAAAGGGGGACAAGTCAAACCCCGCCAACTATAGGCCTGGATATGGAAGTCGTGATAGCGCAGTGGATGCGCGTTCGATTCAGGTGCGAAAGGTCCGGAGTTCGAGCCCCGCTGGAGCCGTTACGATTGTGCCCCTAGGCAAGGCATTTAAATTCCACGTTGCCTCCTCTTTCTCCCTCATGTGGCGATGTATTCCACCAGGAATGAGGTCTCGAGAGTGAATAATATAAGTTGAAAGAACTTGTTTCGCAATCGAGCTAAAATAAATTTGTATAAACTATCGGCCTATCTCATTGACATACATTCTATACAAGGTACTAGAACATATAGTTTCCTCCTCGATAGTAAAACACTTCACTAACCACAGTATTCTGTACCATTTGCAGCATTGTTTTTATAAAGACAAACGGTCATGCGTGACCCAATTAGTAATGCTAGTCAATGACTTGGTTACCTCTGTCTACAATAAGCATCAGGTAGACCTCATCCTATTAGACTTCAGTAAGGCTTTCGATAAGGTCAATCATGAGAAAGTACTACTAAAAATGCATGACTATGGAGTCTGAGGTCAAACATTAAGGTTGTTAAGAGTTTTCTAGATACTAGATTCCAGTCAGTTGTCCTTAATGGTATTAGTTCAGAGGCCATTCCGGTGTCCTCTGGAGTCCCACAGGGATCCGTACTTGGACCCCTGTTTTTCCTAGCTTACATAAGCGACCTCCCATAAAACATCAGTACCAAAGTCCGTATCTTTGCAGATGATACTGAAGTATATCTATCACTGACATCTGCACATGAATCGGTCACACTACAAAACGATCTTAAGAGATTAGAAGAGTGGGAGTTGGGGTGGGAAATGGAATTTAACCCCTCCAAATATCCACGTCACCAGAAGGAAACATCCTATTCCCAGTCATTATAAACTCCATGGAGTCCTACTTGAGTCGGTCACCTCAGCCAATACCTTGGCGTGGATATCGAATTTGGTGTCTGGGGCCGAGGTGTCTGAGGCCGATGTGTCGTGGGCCGAGTTGTCGTGGGGCCGAGACGTCACTGGAGCGATAGGACAATACGTACGAGACAGATTTTACCCAACTCCTACTTTCTGTTTCGGAAAGTTAATGCGCAGTTCTTCAGAATATTGCGTAAAACTAATTAAGTCACATGCTAAATATCAATGTTCGCGCGATGTAATTGTTTCTGTATTAATGATGTCACAATTGTGTTTTTTGGTTTGTTCAGACAGGTTATAGAGGAATAACTTTCACAAGTAACTATCTTTACATTATCTACTTTCGTTTTCCATTGCCAATTGAACACTGAGTGAGTAAGCTACGGAGACTTGGAAGTGTAAACATTCAGTGTCTTCATGTATGTTGATTTTCTAGGGGTAGTGCCAATAGGGTGTCAAATTCTCTGTAATAATTATAGATCGTGGAAATTGAGGTTTGGCCATATCAAGCTACAGTTAGGTAAGCCTTTTTTCTCAACCACCCAACTGAATAATGACATCAATCACGCGTTTTGACCCTAACCCAATCCTAACCCTGGGCGGTGCAAGTGATGAAGGCGTGTTATGCGTGGTTGATACTATATTCTGATCGGCTGGTTGAGATTCTACCCTACAGTTATCTACAAGGAAATACAACAGGGATTCGGCACGTTTGGGGGTACTAGTATATATATTTAAGTACAGGGATTCTACTCTGTGGGATGTTGGATTTCGCATCGATCAGTGAAATGGCCCTATCTGAAACAATGTTGTACACATCTGTCCAAATATAACGCCTATCCCAAGTCTTTATATTGTTCTTCAAATAAAACATAACTTTAAGCTGCGTGCATGTATACTTTGCAAACAATTGCCACAGACATTGGCCATAGCAAGTCACATTTCCATACTAGGACACGGGTTCTGTCAGCAACAAAAAAAATCTTCGACGGGAGAGTTTTAACAGTTAATAACATTATCAATAAAATGTGTTTCCACTAACGTGTAGGTTTATTCGGCAAAAATGTACGTCAAAAAGATTTCGGAGAATTTTTCAATTTGTTTTGAAAATTTCTCAAGCAGCGCAGTTCGCGTTGAAACGAGCATTCTGATTGGATTATGATTATTCTTCATATAAAAACAAACATCTAGTTACATTCAGAACGCTCATTTCAACGCGAATTGCGCCGCTTTAGAAATTTTCAAAACAAATTGAAACATTCTACAAAGGTATCTCCAATAATACATATAGAGTGTACCAAGGTATCTACAATAATACATGTAGAGTGTACCAAGGTATCTACAATATTACATGGATAGTGTACCAAGGTATCTACAATAATACATGTAGAGTGTACCAAGGTATCTACAATATTACATGGATAGTGTACCAAGGTATCTACAATAATACATGGATAGTGTACCAAGGTATGTACAATAATACATGGATAGTGTACCAAGGTATCTCCAATAATACATGGATAGTGTACCAAGGTATGTACAATAATACATGTAGAGTGTACCAAGGTATCTCCAATAATACATGTAGATTGTACCAAGGTATCTACAATAATACATGGATAGTGTACCAAGGTATCTCCAATAATACATGGATAGTGTACCAATGTATCTACAATAATACATGTAGAGTGTACCAAGGTATCTCCAATGATACATGTAGAGTGTACCAAGGTATCTCCAATGATACATGTAGAGTGTACCAAGGTATCTACAATAATACATGGATAGTGTACCAAGGTATCTCCAATAATACATGGAGAGTGTACCAAGGTATCTCCAATAATACATGGATAGTGTACCAAGGTACCTCCAATAATACATGTAGAGTGTACCAAGGTATCTACAATAATACATGGATAGTGTACCAAGGTATCTCCAATGATACATGTAGAGTGTACCAAGGTACCTCCAATAATACATGTAGAGTGTACCAAGGTATCTACAATAATACATGGATAGTGTACCAAGGTATCTCCAATGATACATGTAGAGTGTACCAAGGTATCTCCAATGATACATGTAGAGTGTACCAAGGTATCTCCAATAATACATGTAGAGTGTACCAAGGTATCTACAATAATACATGTAGAGTGTACCAAGGTATCTCCAATAATACATGTAGAGTGTACCAAGGTATCTCCAATAATACATGTAGAGTGTACCAAGGTATCTCCAATAATACATGGAGAGTGTACCAAGGTATCTACAATAATACTTGTAGAGTGTACCAAGGTATCTACAATAATACTTGTAGAGTGTACCAAGGTATCTACAATAATACATGTAGAGTGTACCAAGGTATCTCCAATAATACATGGAGAGTGTACCAAGGTATCTACAATAATACTTGTAGAGTGTACCAAGGTATCTACAATATTACATGGATAGTGTACCAAGGTATCTACAATAATACATGGATAGTGTACCAAGAAATCTACAATATTACATGTAGAGTGTACCAAGGTATCTCCAATAATACATCTAGAGTGTACCAAGGTATCTCCAATAATACATGGAGAGTGTACCACGGTATCTTCAATATTACATGTAGAGTGTACCAAGATATCTACAATAATACATGTATAGTGTACCAAGGTATCTACAATAATACATGGATAGTGTACCAAGATATCTACACTAATACATGGATAGTGTACCAAGGTATGTACAATAATACATGTAGAGTGTACCAAGGTATGTACAATAATACATGGATAGTGTACCAAGGTATCTACAATAATACATGGATAGTGTACCAAGGTATCTCCAATAATACATGGATAGTGTACCAAGGTATCTCCAATAATACATGTAGATTGTACCAAGGTATCTACAATAATACATGTAGAGTGTACCAAGGTATCTACAATAATACATGTAGAGTGTACCAATGTATCTACAATAATACATGTAGAGTGTACCAAGGTATCTCCAATAATACATGTAGAGTGTACCAATGTATCTACAATAATACATGTAGAGTGTACCAAGGTATCTACAATAATACATGTAGAGTGTACCAAGGTATCTACAATAATACATGTAGAGTGTACCAAGGTATGTACAATAATACATGGATAGTTTACTAATGTATCTCCAATAATACATGTAGAGTGTACCAAGGTATCTACAATAATACATGGATAGTGTACCAAGGTATCTCCAATAATACATGGATAGTGTACCAAGGTATCTACAATAATACATGTAGAGTGTACCAAGGTATCTACAATAATACATGTAGAGTGTACCAAGGTATCTACAATAATACATGTAGAGTGTACCAAGGTATGTACAATAATACATGTAGAGTGTACCAAGTTATCTACAATAATACATGTAGAGTGTACCCAGGTATCTCCAATAATACATGTAGAGTGTACAAAGGTATCTCCAATAATACATGTAGAGTGTACCAAGGTATCTACAATAATACATGGATAGTGTACCAAGGTATCTCCAATAATACATGGATAGTGTACCAATGTATCTACAATAATACATGGATATTGTACAAAGGTATCTCCAATAATACATGTAGAGTGTACCAAGGTATCTACAATAATACATGTAGAGTGTACCAAGGTATCTACAATAATACATGGATAGTGTACAAGGTATCAACAATAATACATGGGTAGTGTACCAAGGTATCTACAATAATACATGGATAGTGTACCAATGTATCTACACTAATACATGGATAGTTTACCAATGTATCTCCAATAATACATGTAGAGTGTACCAAGGTATCTACAATAATACATGTAGAGTGTACCAAGGTATCTACAATAATACATGTAGAGTGTACCAAGGTACCTCCAATAATACATGTAGAGTGTACCAACGTATCTCCAATAATACATGTAGAGTGTACCAAGGTATCTACAATAATACATGTAGAGTGTACCAAGGTACCTCCAATAATACATGTAGAGTGTACCAAGGTATCTACAATAATACATGGAGAGTGTACCAAGGTATCTACAATAATACATGTAGAGTGTACCAAGGTATCTACAATAATACATGTAGAGTGTACCAAGGTATCTACAATAATACATGTAGAGTGTACCAAGGTATCTACAATAATACATGTAGAGTGTACCAAGGTATGTACAATAATACATGTAGAGTGTACCAAGGTATCTACAATAATACATGTAGAGTGTACCAAGGTATCTACAATAATACATGTAGAGTGTACCAAGGTATCTCCAATGATACATGTAGAGTGTACCAAGGTATCTACAATAATACATGTAGAGTGTACCAAGGTATCTCCAATAATACATGGAGAGTGTACCAAGGTATCTCCAATGATACATGTAGAGTGTACCAAGGTATCTCCAATGATACATGTAGAGTGTACCAAGGTATCTCCAATATTACATGTAGAGTGTACCAAGGTATTAGTGTACCAAGGTATCTACAATAATACATGTAGAGTGTACCACGGTATCTCCAATAATACATGTAGAGTGTACCAAGGTATCTACAATAATACATGGATAGTGTACCAAGGTATCTCCAATAATACATGGATAGTGTACCAAGGTATCTACAATAATACATGGATAGTGTACCAAGGTATCTACAATAATACATGTAGAGTGTACCAAGGTATCTACAATAATACATGTAGAGTGTACCAAGGTACCTCCAATAATACATGTAGAGTGTACCAAGGTATCTCCAATAATACATGTAGAGTGTACCAAGGTATCTCCAATAATACATGTAGAGTGTACCAAGGTACCTCCAATAATACATGTAGAGTGTACCAAGGTATCTACAATAATACATGTAGAGTGTACCAAGGTATCTACAATAATACATGTAGAGTGTACCAAGGTATCTACAATAATACATGGATAGTGTACCAAGGTATCTCCAATAATACATGTAGAGTGTACCAAGGTACCTCCAATAATACATGTAGAGTGTACCAAGGTATCTACAATAATACATGGATAGTGTACCAAGGTATCTCCAATAATACATGTAGAGTGTACCAAGGTATCTCCAATAATACATGTAGAGTGTACCAAGGTATCTCCAATAATACATGTAGAGTGTACCAAGGTATCTCCAATAATACATGTAGAGTGTACCAAGGTATCTCCAATAATACATGTAGAGTGTACCAAGGTATCTCCAATAATACATGTAGAGTGTACCAAGGTATCTCCAATAATACATGTAGAGTGTACCAAGGTATCTCCAATAATACATGTAGAGTGTACCAAGGTATCTCCAATAATACATGTAGAGTGTACCAAGGTATCTCCAATAATACATGTAGAGTGTACCAAGGTATCTCCAATAATACATGTAGAGTGTACCAAGGTATCTCCAATAATACATGTAGAGTGTACCAAGGTATCTCCAATAATACATGTATAGTGTACCAAGGTATCTACAATAATACATGGATAGTGTACCAAGGTATCTACAATAATACATGTAGAGTGTACCAAGGTATCTACAATAATACATGTATAGTGTACCAAGGTATCTACAATAATACATGGATAGTGTACCAAGGTATCTACAATAATACTTGTAGAGTGTACCAAGGTATCTACAATAATACATGTAGAGTGTACCAAGGTATCTACAATAATACATGTAGAGTGTACCAATGTATCTACAATAATACATGTAGAGTGTACCAAGGTATCTACAATAATACATGTAGAGTGTACCAAGGTATCTACAATAATACATGTAGAGTGTACCAATGTATCTACAATAATACATGTAGAGTGTACCAAGGTATCTCCAATAATACATGTAGAGTGTACCAATGTATCTACAATAATACATGTAGAGTGTACCAAGGTATCTACAATAATACATGTAGAGTGTACCAAGGTATCTCCAATAATACATGTAGAGTGTACCAAGGTATGTACAATAATACATGTAGAGTGTACCAACGTATCTACAATAATACATGTAGAGTGTACCAAGGTATCTACAATAATACATGTAGAGTGTACCAAGGTATCTCCAATAATACATGGATAGTGTACCAAGGTATCTCCAATAATACATGGATAGTGTACCAAGGTATCTTCAATGATACATGTAGAGTGTACCAAGTGTTTTAGACACACATTAAGGTTATCTATTGAATGTGGAATGTTTGTGATTGTTATGTGGTAAGGTTATTTTCCGGCCACTTAAAAATTGTACTTCGTATGTTTCTTCTTTAGAGCATTGTGCTGTGAGTCCTTTTCATATAGTGAGGAAATGGAAAGTGGATCGGGAAATCGAGCCAGTGTGCACAGAAACATTAACAGAGAGCAGCTACAGAAAGATGGAAAGCAGACGTCAGTTTCTTTTAAAGATAGAGGAAGCTGTACTGCTGCAGTAGTTACAGATTCTAACGCCAAACCGTTACCAGCACAGGTTAGCCTTGTGTGACATTATTTTATTGCGTGATGCAATCCCCTGTCTTCCCTGCTCCATATACGATTGTGGATTAACTTGAGACCATACCATGCGGCTATGTCGCTCGCAGCAGTCAACCAATTGCTTGTTCATATAAAATATTTTGTTGAAAGTATCGACAAATTACACAGACAGATCTGTAGCCCAGTGGTAAAACACTGGACTGGTAATCCATGGATCGCAGGTTCGATCCCCCCGTCTGACCCTAATAAAATTAACAATCTTTCAGATGGGACGTTAAACCGAGGTCTCGTGTCGGTGCTTTACACCGTGCACGTAAAAGAACCAGAGGAGACTCTGGAATGGGTCTCTGTCTGTATCATTGCACTATCCTCCAAAATCTAAAATGACTAATCTCTTCAGGAGGCGTCGCTCATATGGGCAACCGGTAGCGACGATAAATAAACGTAAAACACACACACATCGACAGATTATTATATATTTCTCTAATTTAGTGTAGAGTATGTGACATAATGGTGTATAGCTAACATGCCGCACTGCGTAATATACTTCATTATTAAGCTTCCCTGTGTTTTACGTTATGTACATGTATACAGCAGCATGTATGCTTAGTTCTCCATGACATTAACCTTATGTACACATTAACCTTATGTACACATTAACCATATGTACACATTAACCGTATGTACACATTAACCGTATGTACACATTAACCGTATGTACACATTAACCGTATGTACACATTAACCGTATGTACACATTAACCTTATGTACACATTAACCTTATGGACACATTAACCTTATGTACACATTAACCTTATGTACACATTAACCGTATGTACACATTAACCTTATGTACACATTAACCGTATGTACACATTAACCTTATGTACACATTAACCTTATGGACACATTAACCTTATGTACATGTATACAGCAACATGTATGCTTAGTTCTCCATGACATTAACCTTATGTACACATTAACCTTATGTACACATTAACCATATGTACACATTAACCATATGTACACATTAACCATATGTACACATTAACCGTATGTACACATTAACCTTATGTACACATTAACCTTATGTACACATTTGTACACATTAACCTTATGTACACATTAACCTTATGTACACATTTGTACACATTAACCTTATGTACACATTAACCTTATGTACACATTTGTACACATTAACCTTATGTACACATTAACCTTATGTACACATTAACCTTATGTACACATTTACCTTATGTACACATTAACCTTATGTACACATCAACCGTATATACACATTAACCTTGTACACATTAACCTTATGTACACATTAACCTTATGTACACATTTACCTTATGTACACATTAACCTTATGTACACATTAACCGTATGTACACATTAAGTACACATTAACCTTATGTACACATTAACCTTATGTACACATTAACCTTATGTACACATTAACCTTATGTACACATTAACTTTATGTACACATTAACCTTATGTACACATTTACCTTATGTACACATTTACCTTATGTACACATTAACCTTATGTACACATTAACCTTATGTACACATTAACCTTATGTACACATTAACCTTATGTACACATTAACCTTATGTACATGTATACTCCAGCATTATACAGCAGCATGTATGCTTAGTTCTCCATGACATTAACCTTATTGTCTTGTCATTTAGTCGGTTTCGGGGGAAAAAAAAGACCATTCCATCAAGTCATACACAGTTACTTAGTGTCACTTCCCACAACCGCGCAAGACCAATACAAAATAGTGCACCAGCAGCTATGGATGGTGATTCAAGAAACGTTCAACATGCAGGGACATTAGGAAAATATACTGAACTGGAACCAAACACAGGTAATCAAGATTAATCTGAGCGACATAGCAACGGTTCCTGTCAGTTTTAACCAATCCATAGTAGTCTGTCTGCATAGAGGTATAATTTATGCACATTTAATTTAGCTCACAAGTTCTTACAGTACTACATGTAGTTTAATGACTTAGTTTAAACAATATTTTATTTCAATGAATATACATAATATAATGATCACAATAAGAAAATACATGTAGGATTGAGGAGAAAGCAACTTGCTTATATGGTTACCTCTTTCCTATTTAATGATTTGCGACATCATTGACTTTAATGTCATGAGGTAGAGAGTGTAGAGAAGAGGCAATGTGGATTATGTGTAAGTAACCCACTTTTTATCGTGACTCAAACTTGCGACCCCCGGTAATGATGCGAACAACCCTATTCATTGCAACGCGAAAGCTTCGGTGCTAGCAGCTATCTTGTGGTGAGACATGCACATATTTTCTAATCTATGCTTCAAACAGAAATGTTCAGTAAAACTTTGTTTGCAATTGTTTGTTTAAGATACATGTGACAGAGATATTTTGTTTGGTATAAATAAATGTATGGGTTTGTTCAGTAGGAACATAGTAGTAGAAATAATTGTATGGTTTTGTTTGGTAGGAACAAAGTAGTAGAAATAAATGTATGGTTTTGTTTGGTAGGAACATAGTAGTAGAAATTAATGTATGGTTTTGTTTGGTAGGAACATAGTAGTAGAAATAAATGTATGGGTTTGTTTGGTAGGAACATAGTAGTATAAATAAATGTATGGTTTTGTTTGATAGGAACATAGTAGTAGAAATAAATGTATGGTTTTGTTCAGTAGGAACATAGTAGTAGAAATTAATGTATGGTTTTGTTTGGTAGGAACATAGTAGTATAAATTAATGTATGGTTTTGTTTGGTAGGAACATAGTAGTATAAATAAATGTATGGTTTTGTTTGGTAGGAACATAGTAGTATAAATAAATGTATGGTTTTGTTCAATAGGAACATAGTAGTAGAAATAAATGTATGGTTTTGTGCTATGTAGGAAATATGAATAATGCAGTGTCAGTACTCAATCTTCCTGATTTTGTTGTTTAAAAGGAGGTAAAGAAGACTGCTGTGAAATTGTGATTACGTTCAGCTTCAAAATACATGCTATGAAAGGAGCGACGGAACACAACAGGGTTGAGAAATTTGCATGTAGTGTGAACGACTACATGAAGTGGAGATATGCCATGAACTCACCAAGTCAGCTTGGCAAATGTAAATCTCACTTTTCAACATCCGTTGATCTCGACATAATTTCAGATTCTTCAATTAAAATTAATACCATGGTCAACAATGCGGAACATGCGATACAAATTTTGAAGAAAGTGAAGTCGTACATTATTACTAGTCTTGGTGTAGTACTTACTATTGAAGGTATAAAAGTCGAAGGAAGAGCCGCAGCACAGCTGAATGAATCATTTGGAGTTGAAATAGCATATGCTGAAGCAATCAATGATTGTGTTAATATTGTGTTTCCAACATCTGGTAGGGAACTTGTTAACAAGCACATTTCAGAATGTTCGAACAGTATGGATACGGCTACAATAAAACATTCAGTGAAACTGAAAAAGGTACTATATAACTTTAAAGACGTGTTAGAAAAAAGTATTGAAACGAAAGACTTAAGATTATCAGTTACTTTTGAAATGCAACAAGACCACATGTCGTGTTTGGTATGTGGTCCGAAACAGGTGGTTCGTGGTGTCATTAGCGACCTCAAGAACATGGAAGCATCTTTGAAAGAGAGAGCGGTCCATTTCACGACAAAGACAAAGAAAGTACTGCACAGGTTGAAGATCGAAGAGATCCTCAATGAAACACTGAAACTTAAACACCCAGCATGTGTACTACAGCAAACTGAACAGTGTGTTAGTGTGTATTGTTTTAACACTAACGAGTGTATAAAAGCAGCACAGTTTGTTGGTGGATTGATAATAGAAGCGACTGTGTTGTTTACAGGAGAACTAAGAGAGAATAAAAAGGCTTTTGTGGACCATTTGCAGAATAAATATGGGGACAGAATTGTTGTTGATGTTGATAGTTCATGTCGAGTGTTCATGGTAGGACTGAAAGAAGCTATTGAAGAAGCACAAGATGAATGTGTGGAAGCACAAGAGGGGCGAGTATCATTGATGGTTCCAAAATTGCAGCCGGAAATTACTGAAGGTTACAAAATTCGTACAGATATGCATTTCCGATTTATTGACAAATCTCATTACTCAAAGAAAATTGCAGACCATTTCAAAGTGAACCTGGCTTTTCTTAGTGAATCTTACATTGTTGAAATAAGCGGTTCTGTTGAAGGTGTGAGGGCAGCCACAGAATGCATCGAGAAACTGGATAAAGACGCTGTAACAGACTCTGTCCTTATATCACAGGCTAGAGCAGTCAGTTATTTACTGTCAGATTCGGGCACTACGTATATGCATCAATTAGAACGAGGCTGTGACGTTTTAATTGAGAAACAAATTGTCCACACACTTAGTAATGACGGAGTACAAGTATCCAAAGAACAGCATGATAAATATATCACATGGTCAACTCCTGAAGGCACGTCACTTATTTTGGAACACTGTTGTTTTAAACAATTGGCTGCAGATTGTAAGATTATACCTATACCACAGGGTCGGACTAGAGGTAAGAGATTTCCTTTCCTTAATGAAGTGGTTAGCACGCTAGCTTCTCACCAATGTACACTCGGGTCAGATCCTAAGAGATTTCCTTTCCTTAATGTAGTGGTTAGCACGCTAGCTTCTCACCAATGTAACTCAGGTTAGATCCTAAGAGATTTCCTTTCCTTAATGTAGTGGTTAGCACGCTAACTTCTCACCAACGTAACTCGGGTCAGATCCTAAGAGATTTCTTTTCCTTAATGTTGTGGTTAGCATGCTAGCTTCTCACCAACGTAACACGTGTCAGATCCTAAGAGATTTCCTTTCCTTAATGTAGTGGTTAGCATGCTAGCTTCTCACCAATGTAACTCAGGTCAGGTCCTCGGAAGCATGTGAGATGGTGCGGTGGTCGTCATAATGGACCGTGAGTTCTGTTTTCTCCGGGTACTCCAGTTTCCTCCCACACTATTGACCACATATCCGCTTTCTTCCATACCAACGATAGTGATTAACCCATTCAACACCAAGTAACTGACATGGACTGGTCCATGATATTTTTAGACCAATAAATTAATAACAAAATTACATTTGGATCAGTTCATTTATCGAAATGGGTATTTTTTTTCCTAAAAATAGTTATATTACTTGAAAAAAGTGCAGATCCTGATGAGACGGCTTGTCACGAGCCGGCTCATCTGGATCTACACTTTTTTGTAAGCCTATTTAGAGGTCTGTGGTGTTGAAAGGGTTAATATAAGTTGTTAAAGCGTGTTCCGCAATAATTGTAAAATAAACAATGTGCAAAAACTCCTGGTAAGCTATTTAATCAGGGCTCAAAAACATCAATCCATCCTGAATATCGTTAACAGTGTTAAAGTTTGTACGTGTCTAATCGTCCACTAAAATAATGTGTATGTTTTGTTTTTGGGTGTTTAAAGCTGCACCGACATCTTGGGTCAACTAGCGACTCTCCTACTGTTATTGGTGGAGGTATTTCAGGCACGTATGGACACCAGGGTAGAACCACCAGCCTTCCACAAGCCAGCTGGTGAGCTTCCCCAAATGAAAGAATCCGACAGTGGGATTCGAACCTGCATCAGTTAGAGTCAAGATATTTGAAGTCAAATACCGTAACCTTTCGGGCCCCTTCCATCAAAATTACTAGATCATTGAGCCAAATTAATGAAAAACGTTTAAATGACATAAAGATTTTGTGCAGCAAATCCCTTCAATGTATGATAAATATTTGTGCAGCAAATCCCTTCAATGTATGCCATTCCATCAAGTCTATGCCACTAGTGCAAATTAGAGAGCAGCCTTATAAACACCTGTCAATTCCCATCTTTTACATTAGTTTGATCGATCTTTATGACAGATTTTGTATTACTAGGTTCAGGTGAGCACCTGTTTTTTTATTAATGCAGGACATGAACTTAGCCCAACTAACGTAGTTGCGATGGCGATACCAGAGTGGATAGAAGGAAGTCATTCTATTAGCCAGACGTTAAATGACATCGTGTCAGAGAATATAGCAAATGCTGGTCGGAGAATGGAAAGGTCAATAGCTATTTCATTGACTCCTGTTTCAAACTGGACGTTCAACGGAATCATGCACCATATTGTGAGCTCGACCGTCAAGTGGTTACTCACGAGACAAAGGGAAATGCCATGTTGTGTAAAACTGTGCACGAACGACATTACCAGTTACTCAGCAGCAGATACATACATTGACCAACATGTGGCGGTCTCTCTGAAAGGTATATACAGTCAAACCTGTGTTAGTGGTCACCCCTATTGAGCAACCAACTTGCATTAAGCAGCCAGTCTTCCGATTCCCCAATATGTTACTTTCTTATACATTTGACCTCTATTAACCCTTTGCATGCTGAGTAATGCCGCGGCTGATCAGGATCTATGTTGTTTGCTATTCAGCCAAGTGTTTTAGCTCCACTATCCAAATAGCAAACAGCATAGAGCCTGATCAGATGGGTCAGATAATTTTATCTGCCGCTAGCATGCAAAGGGTTAAACAACAACCTGTGCTAAGCAGCCACTTTCTGTGATTCCCTTGGCTGGCTGCTTAACACAGGGTTGACCGTACTACTACTTGTTATTAGCATGCATGTTATTCAGTTGTACAATAGTTCCTTTGTTTTGGTGAAAACATTTTTGTTAATGTATAAATAATTATAACTCACCATCTTAAACAATTATATCCTAAAATTTAAACACTCTTGTGACTTCATACCTTTGTACTTGCAATCCATTATTATTAATATTGGACTGCTGTTAAAAGGCCAGAGTATTACGTTAAATCCTATGCGTACATGTACGAATTAACAATTTTAATTAGTAGGATCTTATATAAGTGTGTGCTTTAAGTAAGATATAGATAAAATTCATTTATAAGTATAAGCCTCACACGGATCCAATATGTAAACTATTGGTACTGTCTTCGCCACTACACGCCTCATACAGTACCAATATTTTACATATTGGATCGTTTACGGCTTATATCCTATACTTATATATATGAATAATGTCTGTCAATTTTCGGCCTCAGATTGTAGTGTATTGTCATGAACATAGTTAGATGAAACACTAAACAACTGTACGGTACTAAAATAGTTATACGTGCAATTATTGTAACATGTTTCACGTGCGTGACATGATCCTACGTACTGCTGCAGTTTCATTACAAGAGTATAAACCAATTTAATTCTGGGCCCGAGGTTATAAAACTTTTCTCAGATCTCAAGCTCAAATGATCTGATTGGTTGGTTCTGAGTGTTTCTGTCAGCTGAACCAATCAGATGCTTGAGAATGAGTTTCGAGATTGGAAAAAAGTTTTATAACCTCGGGGCCTGGTATCATAATATTCATTGTCTCATATTTTGGGCGTCAATGATTATATTTTATTTTTCATGTGTAGCTTCCCGCCATACAGCTAAGCTAAAGACCGTTGTTCGCAAGGCGCACCTGGATCAAACGAGGGTAAAGTATATAGAACATTTAAAACTTTCACTTCCGTTCACTAATGGTGCTATGAATGGTAAATTCTAGATTATGATAACAAAATTATAATTTGAATATATGTGTTGATCTGATTCTTAACAATGAAAAATTGTCTTTTTTATTTTTATTTAAGCTTTTTAAAAAAAAAGTTTTGTCTTTATAGGATACCGTTGCTTGGCAACATTAGAACATAGCGTATGACGATGTGGGTGAAGTTAGCAGTGTACTGCTAGCAGGGATCAGTGTAATCCAGCAGTGAGCGGTGTATTATAGAAGTGAGCAGTGTATTATAGAAGTGAGCGGTGTATTATAGAAGTGAGCAGTGTATTATAGAAGTGAATGATGTATTATAGAAGTGAATGGTGTATTATAGAAGTGAGTGGTGTATTATAGAAGTGAGCGATGTATTATAGAAGTGAGCGGTGTATTATAGAAGTGAATGATGTATTATAGAAGTGAGTGGTGTATTATAGAAGTGAGTGGTGTATTATAGAAGTGAGCGATGTATTATAGAAGTGAGCGATGTATTATAGAAGTGAGCAGTGTATTATAGAAGTGAGCGGTGTATTATAGAAGTGAGTGGTGTATTATAGAAGTGAGCGGTGTATTATAGAAGTGAGTGGTGTATTATAGAAGTGAGCGGTGTATTATAGAAGTGAGCGGTGTATTATAGAAGTGAGCGGTGTATTATAGAAGTGAGTGGTGTATTATAGAAGTGAGTGGTGTATTATAGAAGTGAGCGATGTATTATAGAAGTGAGCGATGTATTATAGAAGTGAGCGGTGTATTATAGAAGTGAGCGGTGTATTATAGAAGTGAGCGGTGTATTATAGAAATGAGCGGTGTATTATAGAAGTGAGTGGTGTATTATAGAAGTGAGCGGTGTATTATAGAAGTGAGTGGTGTATTATAGAAGTGAGTGGTGTATTATAGAAGTGAGCGGTGTATTATAGAAGTGAGCGGTGTATAGAAGTGAGTGGTGTATTATAGAAGTGAATGGTGTATTATAGAAGTGAGCAGTGTATTATAGAAGTGAGCAGTGTATTATAGAAGTGAATGGTGTATTATAGAAGTGAGCGGTGTATTATAGAAGTGAGCGGTGTATTATAGAAGTGAATGGTGTATTATAGAAGTGAGCGGTGTATTATAGAAGTGAGCGGTGTATTATAGAAGTGAGCGGTGTGTATTATAGAAGTGAGCGGTGTATTATAGAAGTGAGCGGTGTATTATAGAAGTGAATGGTGTATTATAGAAGTGAGCGGTGTATTATAGAAGTGAGCGGTGTATTATAGAAGTGAGCAGTGTATTATAGAAGTGAATGGTGTATTATAGAAGTGAGCGGTGTATTATAGAAGTGAGCGGTGTATTATAGAAGTGAACGGTGTATTATAGAAGTGAATGGTGTATTATAGAAGTGAATGATGTATTATAGAAGTGAATGGTGTATTATAGAAGTGAATGATGTATTATAGAAGTGAATGGTGTATTATAGAAGTGAGCGGTGTATTATAGAAGTGAGTGGTGTATTATAGAAGTGAATGATGTATTATAGAAGTGAATGATGTATTATAGAAGTGAATGGTGTATTATAGAAGTGAATGATGTATTATAGAAGTGAATGATGTATTATAGAAGTGAATGGTGTATTATAGAAGTGAGTGGTGTATTATAGAAGTGAGCGGTGTATTATAGAAGTGAGTGGTGTATTATAGAAGTGAGTGGTGTATTATAGAAGTGAGCGGTGTATAGAAGTGAGTGGTGTATTATAGAAGTAAGCAGTGTATTATATAAGTGAGCAGTGTATTATAGAAGTGAGCCGTGTATTATAGAAGTGAGCGGTGTATTATAGAAGTGAGCAGTGTATTATAGAAGTGAATGGTGTATTATAGAAGTGAGCGGTGTATTATAGAAGTGAGCGGTGTATTATAGAAGTGAGCGGTGTGTATTATAGAAGTGAGCGGTGTATTATAGAAGTGAGTGGTGTATTATAGAAGTGAATGATGTATTATAGAAGTGAATGGTGTATTATAGAAGTGAATGGTGTATTATAGAAGTGAGCGGTGTATTATAGAAGTGAGTGGTGTATTATAGAAGTGAATGATGTATTATAGAAGTGAATGATGTATTATAGAAGTGAATGATGTATTATAGAAGTGAATGGTGTATTATAGAAGTGAGCGGTGTATTATAGAAGTGAGTGGTGTATTATAGAAGTGAATGATGTATTATAGAAGTGAATGATGTATTATAGAAGTGAGTGGTGTATTATAGAAGTGAGTGGTGTATTATAGAAGTGAATGATGTATTATAGAAGTGAATGATGTATTATAGAAGTGAATGGTGTATTATAGAAGTGAGTGGTGTATTATAGAAGTGAGCGGTGTGTATTATAGAAGTGAGCGGTGTATTATAGAAGTGAGCGGTGTGTATTATAGAAGTGAGCGGTGTATTATAGAAGTGAGTGGTGTATTATAGAAGTGAATGGTGTATTATAGAAGTGAGCGGTGTATTATAGAAGTGAGTGGTGTATTATAGAAGTGAGCGGTGTATTATAGAAGTGAATGATGTATTATAGAAGTGAGCGGTGTATTATAGAAGTGAATGATGTATTATAGAAGTGAGCGGTGTTTTATAGAAGTGGATGGTGTATTATAGAAGTGAGCGGTGTATTATAGAAGTGAGTGGTGTATTATAGAAGTGAGTGGTGTATTATAGAAGTGAATGGTGTATTATAGAAGTGAGTGGTGTATTATAGAAGTGAGTGGTGTATTATAGAAGTGAGCGGTGTATTATAGAAGTGAGTGGTGTATTATAGAAGTGAGTGGTGTATTATAGAAGTGAGTGGTGTATTATAGAAGTGAGTGGTGTATTATAGAAGTGAGTGGTGTATTATAGAAGTGAGTGGTGTATTATAGAAGTGAGCGGTGTATTATAGAAGTGAGCGGTGTATTATAGAAGTGAGCAGTGTATTATAGAAGTGAGTGGTGTATTATAGAAGTGAGCAGTGTATTATAGAAGTGAGTGGTGTATTATAGAAGTGAGCAGTGTATTATAGAAGTGAGTGGTGTATTATAGAAGTGAATGGTGTAATATAGAAGTGAGCGGTGTATTATAGAAGTGAGCGGTGTATTATAGAAGTGAGTGGTGTATTATAGAAGTGAGTGGTGTATTATAGAAGTGAGCGGTGTACCCAAAACATCAATATTGCGTCCACAAACAATCATATTGTACCAAAACATCAATATTGCTTCCACAACCAATCATATTGTACCAAAACATCAATATTGTGTCCACAACCAATCATATTGTACCCAAACATCAATATTGCTTCCACAACCAATCATATTGTACCAAAACATCAATATTGCGTCCACAACCAATCATATTGTACCAAAACATCAATATTGCATCCACAACCAATTATATTGTACCAAAACATCAATATTGCGTCCACAACCAATCATATTGTACCAAAACATCAATATTGCATCCACAAACAATCATAATGTACCAAAACATCAATATTGCATCCACAACCAACCATATTGTACCCAAACATCAATATTGCGTCCACAACCAGTAATATTGTACCAAAACATCAATATTGCTTCCACAACCAATCATATTGTACCAAAACATCAATATTGCATCCACAACCAACCATATTGTACCCAAACATCAATATTGCGTCCACAACCAGTAATATTGTACCAAAACATCAATATTGCTTCCACAACCAATCATATTGTACCAAAACATCAATATTGCATCCACAACCAACCATATTGTACCCAAACATCAATATTGCGTCCACAACCAGTAATATTGTACCAAAACATCAATATTGCTTCCACAACCAATCATATTGTACCAAAACATCAATATTGCATCCACAACCAACCATATTGTACCCAAACATCAATATTGCGTCCACAACCAGTAATATTGTACCAAAACATCAATATTGCTTCCACAACCAATCATATTGTACCAAAACATCAATATTGCATCCACAACCAACCATATTGTACCCAAACATCAATATTGCGTCCACAACCAGTAATATTGTACCAAAACATCAATATTGCTTCCACAACCAATCATATTGTACCAAAACATCAATATTGCATCCACAACCAACCATATTGTACCCAAACATCAATATTGCGTCCACAACCAGTAATATTGTACCAAAACATCAATATTGCTTCCACAACCAATCATATTGTACCAAAACATCAATATTGCATCCACAACCAACCATATTGTACCCAAACATCAATATTGCGTCCACAACCAGTAATATTGTACCAAAACATCAATATTGCATCCACAACCAACCATATTGTACCAAAACATCAATATTGCATCCACAACTAATCATATTGTACCAAAACATCAATATTGCGTCCACAACCAACCATATTGTACTAAAACATCAATATTGCATCCACAACTAATCATATTGTACTAAAACATCAATATTGCATCCACAACTAATCATATTGTACCAAAACATCAATATTGCGTCCACAACCACATGTCCGTATTGCCACCTATGATGGATCTACTCTAGGTTTAAACGTTCGTAAGACATGATGGCGGATGCTGTATACAGAACAGTATATGTGGGCTTGTAGCGCTGCTTTGTTTATAAGTACATTATTAACATACAAGTTTACATTCTTTATATGCTGATTTGTGCTGGCTGATTTTCATTAAACTATAATAAAATTCAATCAACTGAAATAGAAATGTCATTTCACTGTTTTTAGTATAATACTGACATCCAAATATGCTATAGAAGTCAGCATTGTGCTCAAAACAGTTAACCCATTTCATTCTGGATACATTTAAAGGCTTTTGCAAACAACATAGATCCAGATCAGCCGCAGCATCACGCTGCGTGCTGATCAGGATCTATGTTGTTTGCTACATAGCCAAGTGTCTTAGCAAGATTATCTGAATAGCAAACAGCATATTGCCTGATCAGACGACATGTTACATGGTAGCTGCTCTGGCTCTATGTTCTTTGCAAATACTGTTTGAACAGTATCCAGAATCAAATGGGTTAAATAACCTCATTATATTTGATATTTATTACAACTCTAAAAAAACTATTTTCTGTACAAACGTTTACAAAATAATATCTGTTACCATGTTGTGATCTACCATATTTACCTGTATAGCATTCCGATATTCAGCAATTAAATGGGGTAATTTATTATTAAAGGCTGACGTGTTGGTGAATACAACTAGTCAGAATCTGGACCTGAGCAAAGGAAAAGTATCGGCGGCTCTTCTCAACGCAGCCGGTCCATCGCTGCAGAAAGAATGCACTAAACAACATCCCAAAGGAATTGACTATTATGAAGTAGCAGTAACTGATGGTTACAATTTACATTGCAAACAGGTCTTTCATATTACACTATCAGTCTACTCAGATGGTTCCGCAATGGAATGTATACAGGTATGCACCAACAATAACTGCACTAACTAACGTGTCTACATCAGTTGTGGAGTAGTAGCTTGATCAATTATATCAAAGTCGCAGTGGAAGTCGTGATAGCGCAGTGGAAGCGCGTTCGCTTCATGTGTGAAATGCCCGGTGTTTGAGTCCCGCTGGAGCCGTTACGATTGTGTCCTTAGGCAAGGCATTTAAATTCCACGTTGCCTCTTCTCTCTCCTTCATGGCGATGGATTCCATCAGGAATGAGGTCTCGAGAGTGATTAATAGAAGTTGAAAGAACTTGTTTCACTATCGAGCTAAAATAAATTTGTATAAACTTAACTAAATTATATCAAGGAAAATGTAGTGGATATTTATTTAGTGCGATATAATTCGTTTAAAATTATATAGCCAATATGCCTCCGAAACAAGACTGATCCTTCGAAACAAGATGACCAATCTTCGAAACAAGACTGCTACACACCGAAACAAGACAGCTAGCCTCCGAAACACCATTCACTTCACGTTACCTGTCATAAGTATTAAAATGATCAAACAAGCAAGCAAGCAATCAATCTCTCAGATTTAATGTGTACCTTGTGTTCTAGCTGGATGTTAATGCGTACCACTACCAGTTTTGTGTGTGGTTTACGTTTATTTATCGTCGCTACCGGTTGCCCATATGAGCGACGCCTCCTGAAGAGATTAGTCATTTTAGATTGTTGGAGGATAGTGCAATGATACAGACAGTGACCCATTCCTTAACGTCCCATCTGAAAGACTGTTAATTTTATTAGGGTCAGACGGGGGATCGAACCTGCGATCCCTGGGTCAGACGGGGGATCGAACCTGCGATCCCTGGGTCAGACGGGGGATCGAACCTGCGATCCCTGGGTCAGACGGGGGATCGAACCTGCGATCCATGGATTACCAGATGGGGGATCGAACCTGCAATCCATGGATTACCAGATGGGGGATCGAACCTGCGATCCATGGATTACCAGACGGGGGGATCGAACCTGCGATCCCTGGATACAGACAGACGGGGGATCGAACCTGCGATCCCTGGATACAGACAGACGGGGGATCGAACCTGCCAGATTTTATTAGGGTCAGACGGGGGATCGAACCTGCGATCCATGGATTACCAGACGGGGGATCGAACCTGCGATCCATGGATTACCAGACGGGGGATCGAACCTGCCAGTTTTTATTAGGGTCAGACGGGGGATCGAACCTGCCAGTTTTTATTAGGGTCAGACGGGGGATCGAACCTGCCAGTTTTTATTAGGGTCAGACGGGGGATCGAACCTGCCAGTTTTTATTAGGGTCAGACGGGGGATCGAACCTGCCAGTTTTTATTAGGGTCAGACGGGGGATCGAACCTGCCAGTTTTTATTAGGGTCAGACGGGGGATCGAACCTGCCAGTTTTTATTAGGGGTCAGACGGGGGATCGAACCTGCCAGTTTTTATTAGGGTCAGATGGGGGATCGAACCTGCCAGTTTTTATTAGGGTGAGACGGGGGATCGAACCTGCCAGTTTTTATTAGGGTCAGACGGGGGATCGAACCTGCCAGTTTGTATACAATGATGAGCCATTTTAACATTTTGAATTATTGATGTAAAATTAGTGTTATTTGGAGAAAAGTGTCTGATATTCCTCATAAATAGTTTGTATTTAATAAATAGTTGTGGAGACAATCAATTCAAACTTTATTTATTGTCGGAGTTTTTAGATGTTTGTTCCTTATCAAGTTTGTTCTATTGGGCAGCTTCTACAAGAATTATTGTGGCGTGCAGTTAGCTCGATAATCCGATACAATAAATTGTTTCTATTGTGAAATTTCTATACATGTATAATTGTATATATAATTACAGCCAAACCTGTCTATAAAGGCCACCCTCAGGAAAGTCAAAAAGTGGCCTTTGTTGGCAGGTGGCCTCTCAATAGAGGGTTAAAATGCATTGAAAATGGTGCGACGGGAGAGAACAATGGTGGTCTTTAGAGACAGGTTTTTCATATGTGGCCTTTATTCGGAGGTGGCCTTTAGCACAGGTTTGACTGTATATAAGGTTGAAAATGATAACTATTTCTCAGGGTGTTCTTTGTACAAACAGCACATGTTCCAAAATTATTCCGTTGTTTTTTTAATTGTAAGAGTTTGCCTTAGGTGCGAAATGCCTGGAGTTAGAGACCCGCTGGAGGCATTATGATGTGCCTTGAGTTAGAGACCCGCTGGAGGCATTATGATGTGCCTTGAGTTAGAGACCCGCTGGAGGCATTATGATTGTGCCTGGAGTTAGAGACCCGCTGGAGGCATTATGATTGTGCCTCGAGTTAGAGACCCGCTGGAGGCATTATGATTGTGCCTTGAGTTAGAGACCCGCTGGAGGCATTATGATTGTGCCTGGAGTTAGAGACCCGCTGGAGGCATTATGATTGTGTCTCGAGTTAGAGACCCGCTGGAGGCATTATGATTGTGCCTCGAGTTAGTGACCCGCTGGAGGCATTATGATTGTGCCTCGAGTTAGAGACCCGCTGGAGGCATTATGATTGTGCCTCGAGTTAGAGACCCGCTGGAGGCATTATGATTGTGCCTGGAGTTAGAGACCCGCTGGAGGCATTATGATTGTGACTTTAGGCAAGGCATTTAAATTCCACATTGACTCTTCTCTCGCCTCGTGGCGATGGATTCCATCAGGAATGGGGTCACGAGAGTGAATAATATAAGTTATAAGAACTTGTTTCGCAATCGAGCTAAAATAAATTTGTATAAACTAATTGTAAGTGTTCAAGGTTTAATTGCACATTTGATTGACATTATAAAATGCTGACCAGGTAGTTATAACTGATTCGAATTCGGTGTTTCATTATGTCGACTTGTCTGTAAGGATTTGTTCCACCGGATTGCATATTGTGATTATTTTATAACGTTTTCATTTCAGCGTATGAGGAATGCAATGCTATCATGCCTGAAAACAGCGTCAGACTATGGATACAAGACTATCGCATTTCCTGCCCTGGGAACAGGAGCTCTAGGATACCCTTTAAATATAGTTACAGCAGAAATGTTTGGATGCATAGAACGTTTCAAAGAACACAATGCTACGCTAGAGGAAGTACAGTTTGTTATTTACCCTAAAGATGAAGAACTTTTCCAGGTTTGTGATTATGTTGTATATTTCAATTTTCAACAGTTAAATTATAAATAATAAAAAATAAAATTACATATTCAATATTTCCAGTATAGAAAAGAAATAGATGTTCTTTGTATAAATGTGTGGTACTGATACGTAGTGGTCGAATTATTTGCTAAACCTACCTGTGCAACAACAACAATATGACATTAATACGGAGATATTTCGGCCGGATGCTACGAACAGAACAGAAGTTATCCTGATGCCGCTTGTAGAATTGAGCGCAGATATTCAGTAGAAGCTCAATATAATATTTATATATCCATTTGATAACACTAGTATATGAACATTAATCAGATAAAATAAATAAAGTTTAAACTTTAAAACATTAATTACATCACAGACCTCTAAATTGGCTTACAAAAAAGTGTAGATCCAGATGAGCCGGCTCGTGACGAGCCGTCTCATCAGGATCTGCACTTTTTGTCAGTAATATTACTATTTTTAGACAAAAATTACCCATTTTCATAAATGAACTGATCCAAATGTAATTTTGTTATTAATTTATTGGTCTAAAAATATCATGGACCAGTCCATGTCAGTTACTTGGTGTTGAAAGGGTTAAACTTTAAAACATTAATTACATCATTAAAAAAAGGTGCACTGATGCATGAATTTTATTTGCTAAAGTGTTATTTACAAATTCTTTTTACAGACAGTTGATAGCGTGATAGCGCAGTGGATGCGCGTTCGCTTCAGGTGCGAAAGGTCTGGAGTTCGAACCCCGCTGGAGCTGTTACGATTGTGCCCTTAGACAAGGCATTTAAATTCCACGTTGCCTCTTCTCTCTCCCTCGTGGCGATGGATTCCATCAGGAATGAGGTCTCGAGAGTGATTAATATAAGTTGTAAGAACTTGTTTCGCAATCGAGCTAAAATAAATTTGTATAAACTAATCAGATCACGCAGTTCCAACATGCGTTTCGTTTCGTTAGCAGCACTCGTACATATAGTCCTGTTGAAGTGTTGATAAACGTTAGAGGTTTTACTCCTTCAAAATGTGTGTACCGGAGATAAAATTATATACTCAATATTTCCAGTATAGAAAAGAAATACATGTTTTGCTAAATGGTCTGTGTTGGTGGTGTGTCCATTGACAAGGCACTTTACTTAACAATTGTATAGGCCCACCTAGTTTTACATGCCGTTATTTATGGGGTTGGCATCAGATATATAATCGCTCAGTGTATGATCAAACTGGTGTTAAATGTTGATTATCTGCCACGTAAAACAAATGGTCGATCAAACTGATGTTAAATGTTGATTTTCTGCCACGTAAAACAATTGGTCGATCAAACTGATGTTAAAGTTGATTTTCTGCCACGTAAAACAATTGGTCGATCAAACTGATGTTAAATGTTGATTTTCTGCCACGTAAAACAATTGGTCGATCAAACTGATGTTAAATGTTGATTTTCTGCCCCGTAAAACAATTGGTCGATCAAACAGATGTTAAATGTTGATTTTCTGCCACGTAAAACAATTGGTCGATCAAACTGATGTTAAATGTTGATTTTCTGCCCCGTAAAACAATTGGTCGATCAAACTGATGTTAAATGTTGATTTTCTGCCACATAACACAATTGGTCGATCAAACTGATGTTAAATTAAGACATAATATTTGTCTTTCGGTTATTTATTGGCGAATTGGAGTTCTTACGCTTTGGAATTAACCATGCAGGCCTTAGGTCTAAGTGGTTAATTCCGGTGCTCAGAACGACAAACAATGTTATTCCGGTGCTCAGAACGACAAACAATGTTATTCCGGCGTTCAGAACAACAAACAATGTTATTCCGGTGTTCAGAATGACAAACAATGTTATTCCGGCGCTCAGAACGACAAACAATGTTATTCCGGCGCTCAGAACGACAAACAATGTTATTCCGGTGCTCAGAAAGACAAACAATGTTATTCCGGTGCTCAGAATGACAAACAATGTTATTCCGGCGCTCAGTATGACAAACAATGTTATTCCGGCGCTGCTCAGAAAGACAAACAATGTTATTCCGGCGCTCAGAACGACAAACAATGTTATTCCGGCGCTGCTCAGAAAGACAAACAATGTTATTCCGGTGCTCAGAACGACAAACAATGTTATTCCAGCGCTCAGAACGACAAACAATGTTATTCCGGTGCTCAGAACGACAAACAATGTTATTCCGGCGCTCAGAACGACAAACAATGTTATTCCGGCGCTCAGAACGACAAACAATGTTATTCCGGCGCTCAGAACGACAAACAATGTTATTCCGGCGCTCAGAACGACAAACAATGTTATTCCGGCGCTCAGAACGACACACAATGTTATTCCGGCGCTCAGAACGACACACAATGTTATTCCGGCGCTCAGAACGACAAACAATGTTATTCCAGCGCTCAGAACGACAAACAATGTTATTCCGGTGCTCAGAACGACAAACAATGTTATTCCGGCGCTCAGAACGACAAACAATGTTATTCCGGCGCTCAGAACGACAAACAATGTTATTCCGGCGCTGAGAACGACAAACAATGTTATTCCGATGCTCAGAACGACAAACAATGTTATTCCGGCGCTCAGAACGACAAACAATGTTATTCCGGCGCTCAGAACGACACACAATGTTATTCCGGCGCTCAGAACGACACACAATGTTATTCCGGCGCTCAGAACGACAAACAATGTTATTCCGGCGCTCAGAACGACAAACAATGTTATTCCACTATAATTAAAGCAAATAGTCAAATACAAATATTATTTCGATTCTAACTTGATCAAAATGTCTAAAGAGCACAAAAATAGTTGACATCACACAACTACAATAATGCTAATATGTATACTGTTTGACATTGCACGCTAAACCATGTTTTAATGCAGATTTAAACACGATAAATTCCTTCTTTGCATATGCAGACAAAATGCTGAGTCATGTAAGAATGTTGATTATCCGTTACATAAAACAATTGGCCGGTCACACTGATGTTAATAATATATTGTTGATGTAAAATATAATTTAGGGCCTTTTTGCTTTGCTTGACCTGTCCATTTCTCGATTTGTCAATTATGGTCATGACTACTGAATGATTGCCTTTGTTGAGTGTGTGTGTTTTACGTTTATTCATCGTCGCTACCGGTTGCCCATATGAGTGACGCCTCCTGAAGAGATTAATTTTTTTAGATTTTGGAGGATAGTGCAATGATACAGACAAAGACCCATTCCAGAGTCTCCTCTGGTTCTTTTACGTGCACGGTGTAAAGCACCAACACGAGACCTCGGTTTAACATCCCATCTGATTAGGGTCAGACGGGGACGCGAACCTGCGATCCCTGGATTACCAGTCCAGCGTGTTACCACTGGACTACAGATCCGTCTCTGCCTTTGTTGAACACCCAGGTGAAACACCCAATTCATTATGCGTGTGGAGACTATTGTCTTGATCATTTGTCGGTGTCACAACGTGTGTCAAAAACTAGTTCCGTAAAACCACCAGCTTCATTTCAACAGAAAATAAACAGTACAAAGCCTAGTTACATAACATTACATGTATATATACATATATTGTGATGTGATGATTTGGAAAGGAGAACTTTATAACATTTCGAATATTTTAAAGAACTTCGTTTGTCTGGACTAGATAATTATCCTAAAGCCATTCTAGGATTTAAACAAAATGTGGAGAATTAGAATCACACTAATATTAGTTCAACATTATTTCTGCTCGTTTGATGTTATAGAACACAGTTCTTCCGAACCATTTATGCCCATCACATGACCTGATTTCAACAACCATTTATGCTCATCACATGACCTGATTTCAACAACCATTTATGCTCATCACATGACCTGATTTCAACAACCATTTATGCTCATCACATGACCTGATTTCAACAACCATTTATGCTCATCACATGACCTGATTTCAACAACCATTTATGTCCATCACATGACCTGATTTCAACAACCATTTATGCGCATCACATGACCTGATTTCAACAACCATTTATGCCCATCACATGACCTGATTTCAACAACCATTTATGCTCATCACATGACCTGATTTCAACAACCATTTATGCTCATCACATGACCTGATTTCAACAACCATTTATGCTCATCACATGACCTGATTTCAACAACCATTTATGCTCATCACATGACCTGATTTCAACAACCATTTATGCCCATCACATGACCTGATTTCAACAACCATTTATGCTCATCACATGACCTGATTTCAACAACCATTTATGCCCATCACATGACCTTATTTCAACAACCATTTATGCTCATCCCATGACCTGATTTCAACAAGTTTTATCTGGAACAGATATTATTGGTGAGATAAAGTGAATCTAGCACCTCCAAGAGTTGCAGATAAGGAAATCCACCCCGAGGGCTGAAGATGCAGGGCCTCATTATTAGCCCGAGGATGGGATTTCCTTATCTGTAACATTCCTCATTCTATGCGTGCATCTTCAGCACTCTGGTGGGATTTCCTTATCTGTAACATTCCTCGTTCTATGCATGCATCTTCAGCACTCTGGTGGGATTTCCTTATCTGTAACATTCCTCGTTCTATGCATGTATTTTCAGCACTCTGGTGGGATTTCCTTTTCTGCAACTCTACGTAGGTGATAGATTTATTTTCTCACCTTTCTTATGCTTTTGATATACTTTTTGTGTGTGTTTTACGGTTATTTATTGGCACTACCAATTGCCCATATGAGTGACGCCTCCTGAAGAGATTAGTCATTTTAGATTTTGGAGGATAGTGCAATGAAACAGACAGAGACCCATTCTAGAGTCTCCTCTCGGTCTTTTACGTGCACGGTGTAAAACACCTTGGCTTAAAGTCCCATCTGAAAGACTATTAATTTTATTAGGGTCAGAAGTGGGGATCTACCGTTATCCAATGAAATGATACAAATTTGGACTCGGAAACAAACGTATTCTACCAAACTTGTTTGTGATATATAATTAGCATAAAGTAGTCCCCGTGTCTACTGAGTTAGACAAATTTATCTGACCACCGGCCCCTCTAACCCGCCTCTACCCCCCCCAACCCAAATGGTGCCAAAAGCATTTCTGTTGGTGAGAAATGCATGTATGGTTTTTCTGAAACAAATTACATAAAGTGTTATTTGTTATATTTTCGTTTCAGTACTTTGAGAAAATCCAAAGAGACTTCCATGAAAGGCAAAGTATGTTACAAGTATTTTAATTAATGTCATTATTGTATATAGCGCAGAGTTATGGCAATTCTATATTCTATCTATGTGAAATCAGTATCAAAGTTCTTGTATGCTCAGATGTCAACATATGTAACCACTATACGTCATTATAAGCTCACCTGAGCTCATGTGAGGTTAAATTAACCGTTTGTTACCGCAATGTGCCTGTCCATCCATATGACACACTATATTTACACTAATATGACACACTACATGTATATATAGTGTGTCATATGGGTGTATATATAGTGTGTCATATGGATGTATATATAATGTGTCATATGGGTGTATATATAGTGTGTCATATGGGTGTATATATAGTGTGTCATATGGATGTATATATAGTGTGTCATATGGATGTATATATAGTGTATATGGATGTATATATAGTGTATATGGATGTATATATAGTGTATATGGGTGTATATATAGTATGTCATATGGATGTATATATAGTATGTCATATGGATGTATATATAGTGTATATGGGTGTATATATAGTGTGTCATATGGATGTATATATAGTGTGTCATATGGATGTATATATAGTGTGTCATATGGATGTAAATATAGTGTGTCATATGGATGTATATATAGTGTGTCATATGGATGTATATATAGTGTGTCATATGGATGTATATATAGTGTGTCATATGGATGTATATATAGTGTGTCATATGGATGTATATATAATGTGTCATATGGATGTATATATAGTGTGTCATATGGATGTATATATAGTGTGTCATATGGATGTATATATAGTGTGTCATATGGATGTATATATAGTGTGTCATATGGATGTATATATAGTGTGTCATATGGATGTATATATAATGTGTCATATGGATGTATATATAGTGTGTCATATGGATGTATATATAGTGTGTCATATGGATGTATATATAGTGTGTCATATGGATGTATATATAGTGTGTCATATGGGTGTATATATAGTGTGTCATATGGGTGTATATTAGGGGTGTAACGATGCATCGAAATATCGATGCATCGCAATAGACAGCGTCACGATAGTCAACCATCGATGGTAAATATGACCATCGATAGTATTGACTATTGCGGCAGTACTATCGCAATAGTTTCGATAGTTGCGTATCTACCCTGTGTTGATAATTTATTATCAGAAATAATTTAATAAACAATAAACACCCATAACGAGTGCTAAAATCCACACGCGCACACTTTTTGTGTTTACACACAAGCTGCTTTACAGCCTTTTTTCTCAACCACCCAACTGAATAATGACATCAACCATGCGTTTTGACTCCAACCCTAACCCTGGGCGGAGCAAGTGATGAAGGCGCGTTATGCGTGGTTGATACTATATTCTGATCGGCTGGTTGAGATAAAGATTTTACCGTCACGACGGCGTTTGATCGTGTTGAGTTTTTTGGATGGAATAAGCCAATATAAGACAAACACATGTTATATTTAATACTTTAGATGACTTTATTATATCATATTTGTTCAGTAACCATCTCTTGTCGACGCCTTGTATACCTGTTTAACCATTTTTCATCTCTTGACGGTTCTTGTCGGTGAATAGGGAGATCAAAATAGATCGTGAGATTTCCAGTTTTAAAACGAGGCTGACAGCTGTACACGAAATGGCAGACGACGCTTTTGAAATTGTCAGAAATAAATCTGCAAAATCAGCAATATGGATGCATTTCGGCTTTGTACATTTCAAAAACAAAGACGTGGACACCAAACGCGTTGCATGTCGACAGTGTCGGACGATACTGAAGTACAGCGGCAACACTACAAATCTAACGGACCACTTCCGTCGAAAACATGGATCGATTCCGATTGGTTTGACAGTTCCAACAACGTCACGATCGCCGACTCAAATGTCTATTGGCACTATGTTAACCAAATTACCACGTCAGTCGCTTAGAGCCACAGCAATAACAAATGCCATTGACAGATTTATTGTGAGGGATTTGCGTTCATTCAGTGTTGTGCAGAATTCTGGATTTAGAAATCTACTGGCAGTGCTGGAGCCCAGATATACCATTCCATCGAGGCAGTACTTTTCTGATACGTCAATGCCGTCATTGTACGCAACAGTGAAAGATGCGGTGATGAAAGACTTGAGCTCTGCAACAAGTGTAGCTCTAACCACAGATGGCTGGACAAGCAGAGCAACAGAATCTTACATAACCATAACCAGCTGTCACATTGATAAAGACTGGGCACTCAAGAGCTATGTTTTACAGGTAACATTAGGCCTCTCTCTCCCCCACCTCTCTCCCTCCCTCCCTGTCTCTCTCTCTCTCTGTTTCATATTTTTACTGGGAAAGGGGTGAGACTGTCGTTATAACTCTGTTTCTCTGCTATCATCAGGGCTCCAGGTTCGCTCCCTATCAGGGACAAATTTAGGATAAAATGGTGACATGTGAGAAAGTTGTCAGTCGCTTACGGAGGTTGGAGAGTTGAGTACTGGTTCTTACCCAGGAAATGTGGGTGATCTACTCTCCGCCAAAACAGACTGACCTCCCAATAATAATCAGAAATTGATTGATGGGTAGTATTTATAAGAAGAAGAACATTGCATGCATGTAGCAGTTGCTTGTGTGTCTCTGGGAATGGGGGTCGAAAGCTTTTCCCTCTCTCACTCGGTCACTCCCTCCCTCCCTCACCCTCTCTCGCATGCAGAATACTACTACTAGTAGTAGTAGTAGTAGTAGCAGCAGCAGCAGGACTTTACTAGACTACCGTAGTAGTATATTTTTTAATAAGAATAATATATAATATAATAATAATTTATTAAATGGACAATACAAATACAGAAACAATGTGCTCATTGTTTCTGTATTTGTATTGTCCATTTAATAAATAAGTCGTGATGGTGCAGTGGATGCGCGTTCGCTTCAGGTGCGAAAGGTCTGGAGTTCGAGCCCCGCTGGAGCCGTTACGATTGTGTCCTTAGGCAAGGCATTTAAATTCCACGTTGCCTCTTCTCTCCCTCGTGGCGATGGATTCCATCAGGAATGAGGTCTCGAGAGTGATTTATATAAGTTGCAAGAACTTGTTTTGCAATCGAGCTAAAATAAATTTGTATAAACTAATAAATAACAACCAAAAATGTATTTATTTGTAAGTCAAAATAAGTAATTAAATCAATCCATGTGTTTCAGACCAGAGCAATGGCAGAACATCATACAGGTGCCAACATTGCCAAGGTGTTGTTGGAAGCAGTAGAAGAATGGAAACTCCCTTCCAATCCACCCTTGGTGACAGACAATGCATCCAATATGGTCGTAGCAGCCAGAGAAATGGAGAGTGCAATTCATGTCGGATGTTTTGCTCACACCCTAAACTTGGCTTGTGGTAGTGCCCTGAAGATACCCACAGTGTCCAAGCTGTTGGCTAGAATGCGACGGATTGTGGCATTTTTCCACCGTAGTACCATTGCGACAGCTCTGCTGAAAGAGAAACAACAACTGTTGAACCTCCCACAGCACAAGCTCATCATCGACGTTCAGACGAGGTGAAACTCTGCTGTAGATATGACTTCCCGCTTTCTGGAGCAGCAACCTGCAATTTTTGCTGCATTGACATCCAAGGACTTGAGAGGAAGAGAAAAGGATTTGTCCACTTTGAGTGAAGAGGATATCACGAATGCTGAGGAGCTGTTGTCTACCCTGACGCCATTGAAAACTGCTACAGTGGCATTATGTGAGGAAAAGGTCCCCACTTTATCCATTGTTCTGCCCTTACAGAACCAGCTGTTAAGTCATGTCATGGTGGCACATGAAGACGACCCCGGCTTCACAAGGAACATAAAGGCGGCAGTGTCCACGGATCTTTCTAAGAGATATCATGGAGTCAAAAAGGAACTACTCATTGCCACTTTACTGGATCCTCGATTTAAGTCTGTCCCGTTTTTGTCAGTCGCTGAAAGAGTCGAGGCGTTTCAGTCACTGATCTTGCATGCTGCTGAATGGTTTGATGCTCAGTCTGGCCAGGTTACTGATCAAGCCCAGCCCACTGAAAACCAAAATGCTGCAGCCCCTGCGCCAACCCTGCCTGCTGATCACGAGCCTAATCTTGAACCAGACTACAAGAAGATAAAAATGGATGCACATGCTGATGAGAATGTAGGTGCTACAAAGCAGCCTAAACCCACTGCCCTTTCAAACCTGTTTGGTGATGTTTACCATGTCAGAGTTGAGGAAGCCAAAACTACCATGGAAATGGCCGAAGAGGAAGTGACACGCTACAAGTCCGAACTACTAACAATTACAGTGTCTGATAATCCTTTGTTGTGGTGGCGAGAACACAGCTCTAGGTATCAAATCCTAGCTTGTCTTGCTAAAAAGTACTTGGGAATTCCAGCGACTTCTGTGCCATCAGAGAGAGTATTTAGCACGGCGGGAGATATCGTAACGGCCCAGCAATCAGCCCTACAATCCCAACATGTTGATGAACTGATCTTTCTGAAGAAAAATTGGCAAACATAAGTCTCTGCCGTGTGTTGTATACGTAGACAGACTCGTTTGTGTCCTTCGGTAAATACATTGGTTACTGGACTTCTAAGGTGCGTGTGTGTGTGTCAATACATGAGGAATTAGATACTAGTATATGTCATGATATTAAAGTTTGCCGTAGTGCAGTGTGTTGGTCTTGTTGGATAATGGATATGTCATAATATTAAAGTTTGTCGTAGTTCAATGTGTTGGATATGTCATGATATTAAAGTTTGCCATAGTGCAGTGTGTTCGATGTCATGATAATAAAGAAAAAATTTGCATGCTAATAAATAAATACACAAAACTTGTGTATTCCATGCGAAACAGAATATTTTTTAAATTAATATGTATTTACACAATACTATTGCAATAGTCCTACAACTATCGCAATACTATCGCAATACTATTGCAATAGTATTTTAACTATCGCAATACTATCGCAATAGTAAAATTGACCCCAATAGTCACCCCTAGGAGCTATACCTGTATTACTGAACCTGGTACAGTGGAGCTATACCTGTATTACTGAACCTGGTACAGTGGAGCTATACCTGTATTACTGAACCTGGTACAGTGGGGCTATACCTGTATTACTGAACCTAGTACAGTGGAGCTATACCTGTATTACTGAACCTGGTACAGTGGAGCTATGCCTGTATTACTGAACCTAGTACAGTGGAGCTATACCTGTATTACTGAACCTAGTACAGTGGAGCTATACCTGTATTACTGAACCTAGTACAGTGGGGCTATACCTGTATTACTGAACCTAGTACAGTGGAGGTATACCTGTATTACTGAACCTGGTACAGTGGAGCTATACCTGTATTACTGAACCTGGTACAGTGGGGCTCTACCTGTATTACTGAACCTGGTACAGTGGAGCTATACCTGTATTACTGAAACTAGTACAGTGGAGCTATACCTGTATTACTGAACCTAGTACAGTGGAGCTATACCTGTATTACTGAACCTAGTACAGTGGGGCTATACCTGTATTACTGAACCTGGTACAGTGGAGCTATACCTGTATTACTGAACCTAGTACAGTGGAGCTATACCTGTATTACTGAACCTGGTACAGTGGGGCTATACCTGTATTACTGAACCTGGTACAGTGGAGCTATACCTGTATTACTGAACCTGGTACAGTGGGGCTATACCTGTATTACTGAACCTAATACAGTGGAGCTATACCTGTATTACTGAACCTAGTACAGTGGGGCTATACCTGTATTACTGAACCTGGTACAGTGGAGCTATACCTGTATTACTGAACCTGGTACAGTGGAGCTATACCTGTATTACTGAACCTGGTACAGTGGAGCTATACCTGTATTACTGAACCGGGTACAGTGGGGCTATAGTATACCGGTATTACTGAACCTAGTACAGTGGAGCTATACCTGTATTACTGAACCTAGTACAGTGGAGCTATACCTGTATTACTGAACCTGGTACAGTGGGGCTATAGTATACCTGTATTACTGAACCTAGTACAGTGGAGCTATACCTGTATTACTGAACCTAGTACAGTGGAGCTATACCTGTATTACTGAACCTGGTACAGTGGGGCTATAGTATACCTGTATTACTGAACCTAGTACAGTGGAGCTATACCTGTATTACTGAACCTGGTACAGTGGAGCTATACCTGTATTACTGAACCTGGTACAGTGGAGCTATACCTGTATTACTGAACCTAGTACAGTGGGGCTATACCTGTATTACTGAACCTAGTACAGTGGGGCTATACCTGTATTACTGAACCTAGTACAGTGGAGCTATACCTGTATTACTGAACCTAGTACAGTGGGGCTATACCTGTATTACTGAACCTAGTACAGTGGAGCTATACCTGTATTACTGTACCTAGTACAGTGGAGCTATACCTGTATTCCTGAACCTAGTACAGTGGGGCTATACCTGTATTACTGAACCTAGTACAGTGGTGCTATACCTGTATTACTGAACCTAGTACAGTGGAGCTATACCTGTATTACTGAACCTAATACAGTGGAGCTATACCTGTATTACTGAACCTAGTACAGTGGGGCTATACCTGTATTACTGAACCTAGTACAGTGGAGCTCTACCTGTATTACTGAACCTAGTACAGTGGGGCTATACCTGTATTACTGAACCTGGTACAGTGGGGCTATACCTGTATTACTGAACCTAATATAGTGGAGCTATACCTGTATTACTGAACCTAGTACAGTGGGGCTATACCTGTATTACTGAACCTGGTACAGTGGAGCTATACCTGTATTACTGAACCTGGTACAGTGGAGCTATACCTGTATTACTGAACCTGGTACAGTGGAGCTATACCTGTATTACTGAACCTGGTACAGTGGGGCTATAGTATACCTGTATTACTGAACCTAGTACAGTGGAGCTATACCTGTATTACTGAACCTAATACAGTGGAGCTATACCTGTATTACTGAACCTGGTACAGTGGGGCTATAGTATACCTGTATTACTGAACCTAGTACAGTGGAGCTATACCTGTATTACTGAACCTAGTACAGTGGAGCTATACCTGTATTACTGAACCTGGTACAGTGGGGCTATAGTATACCTGTATTACTGAACCTAGTACAGTGGAGCTATACCTGTATTACTGAACCTAATATAGTGGAGCTATACCTGTATTACTGAACCTAGTACAGTGGAGCTATACCTGTATTACTGAACCTAATATAGTGGAGCTATACCTGTATTACTGAACCTAGTACAGTGGAGCTATACCTGTATTACTGAACCTGGTACAGTGGGGCTATAGTATACCTGTATTACTGAACCTAGTACAGTGGAGCTATACCTGTATTACTGAACCTAGTACAGTGGAGCTATACCTGTATTACTGAACCTGGTACAGTGGAGCTATACCTGTATTACTGAACCTGGTACAGTGGAGCTATACCTGTATTACTGAACCTAGTACAGTGGGGCTATACCTGTATTACTGAACCTAGTACAGTGGGGCTATACCTGTATTACTGAACCTAGTACAGTGGAGCTATACCTGTATTACTGAACCTAGTACAGTGGGGCTATACCTGTATTACTGAACCTAGTACAGTGGAGCTATACCTGTATTACTGAACCTAGTACAGTGGAGCTATACCTGTATTACTGAACCTGGTACAGTGGGGCTATAGTATACCTGTATTACTGAACCTAGTACAGTGGAGCTATACCTGTATTACTGAACCTAGTACAGTGGAGCTATACCTGTATTACTGAACCTGGTACAGTGGGGCTATAGTATACCTGTATTACTGAACCTAGTACAGTGGAGCTATACCTGTATTACTGAACCTAATACAGTGGAGCTATACCTGTATTACTGAACCTAGTACAGTGGAGCTATACCTGTATTACTGAACCTGGTACAGTGGGGCTATAGTATACCTGTATTACTGAACCTAGTACAGTGGAGCTATACCTGTATTACTGAACCTAGTACAGTGGAGCTATACCTGTATTACTGAACCTGGTACAGTGGGGCTATAGTATACCTGTATTACTGAACCTAGTACAGTGGAGCTATACCTGTATTACTGAACCTGGTACAGTGGAGCTATACCTGTATTACTGAACCTAGTACAGTGGGGCTATACCTGTATTACTGAACCTAGTACAGTGGGGCTATACCTGTATTACTGAACCTAGTACAGTGGAGCTATACCTGTATTACTGAACCTAGTACAGTGGGACTATACCTGTATTACTGAACCTGGTACAGTGGAGCTATACCTGTATTACTGAACCTAGTACAGTGGAGCTATACCTGTATTACTGAACCTGGTACAGTGGAGCTATACCTGTATTACTGAACCTGGTACAATGGGACTATACCTGTATTACTGAACCTGGTACATTGGAGCTATACCTGTATTACTGAACCTAGTACAGTGGAGCTATACCTGTATTACTGAACCTAGTACAGTGGAGCTATACCTGTATTACTGAACCTAGTACAGTGGAGCTATACCTGTATTACTGAACCTGGTACAATGGGGCTATACCTGTATTACTGAACCTGGTACAGTGGAGCTATACCTGTATTACTGAACCTAGTACAGTGGAGCTATACCTGTATTACTGAACCTAGTACAGTGGAGCTATACCTGTATTACTGAACCTAGTACAGTGGAGCTATTCCTGTATTACTGAACCTAGTACAGTGGGGCTATGGAGCTATACCTGTATTACTGAACCTAGTACAGTGGGGCTATACCTGTATTACTGAACCTAGTACAGTGGAGCTATACCTGTATTACTGAACCTAGTACAGTGGGGCTATACCTGTATTACTGAACCTGGTACAGTGGAGCTATACCTGTATTACTGAACCTAGTACAGTGGAGCTATACCTGTATTACTGAACCTAGTACAGTGGAGCTATACCTGTATTACTGAACCTGGTACAGCTATACCTGTATTATGTGTATGGGGCTATACCTGTATTACTGAACCTGGTACAGTGGAGCTATACCTGTATTACTGAACCTAGTACAGTGGGCTATACCTGTATTACTGAACCTGTACAGTGGAGCTATACCTGTATTACTGAACCTGGTACAATGGGGCTATACCTGTATTACTGAACCTGGTACAGTGGGGCTATAGTATACCTGTATTACTGAACCTGGTGTAGTTTATATACATTTGTTTTGTATAATTATGGAGTGCGGTCAATCATTTCCCCAGGAATTAACCCTGTGTTATATCACCATAAATATATTTGTCTGCATTGAACTTACTATTATGTCCTGTTCACAAACCATACATTCCCAGCCATAAGTCAACCGTTTTCTTGTCCTGAACTCTGATAAAAGTACTACATGGTCGAGAAATAGGCAAACGTTTATTTTTATTTGTTAAAACTTATGTTTTATTATTTTTAATATAATAATTTGTTTAGATAATTATTTACATTATAAACCATAGATATAGCAGATACGCAAACTTTATATATTAATTGTTGTTTCATCATCGTATTTTTTTATGATTTCTAATGGAATAATGTCCACCAATTGTTAACAATTGAGCCAAGTTTCATTCAAAACTGAGAGAGAGAAAACCATTGTCGTAACGATTGTGATATATCCACAAAGTAACCTCCACGTATAGAAGACTTCAGCTGTTTCGAGCCAAAATTTGACCCTCGAAAAAACGTGAGATTTGAACTTGTCCCTGGCAGTTGATTTGAGGGTCCTTGTGTATTTGAATGCTTACATTGATTGTGAATGTACACATTGAGAATATAATCCTGTATTATTCTGGCATTATTTTGTAGGTTTTTGACAACTATGCGGTAACAGTTATGATAGGTGGAGAGCCTTACACGCTGGGATTGTTTGATACAGCCGGACAGGAGGACTATGATAGACTGCGACCTCTCAGTTATCCACAGACAGACGTCTTTCTTGTCTGCTTCTCCGTAGTTTCTCCGTCATCTTTTGAAAATATTAAAGAAAAGGTGAGTGTACCATCAAGTGGTATTGAGTTTATACAAATAAAATGAACTTGTTGGCTTCATTGTATGTTAGAACTGAACATCAATGCTCCACAAGGCAGTAGGAAACATAATTATAGCCGTTTTATAGATTTTGATTGATGTATTTATGTGAAATATTGGGAAGATCCTTGTAGCATGTACATTTCTTGAGTATTCCATTGCTGCATAATCCATGTTGTGTTTTGTTTAATCATTTTTTATTGCTTGATTAGTTTTACATGTGACTACAAAACATGACAAGTTAAAGAAAGGCAAACTGATTGGCCACAAGTTCTAGCAACATTAGTTATGGCCCATGTTGTGTCTATGCTTGGCCACAAGTTCTAGCAACATTAGTTATGGCCCATGTTGTGTCTATGCTTGGCCACAAGTTCTAGCAACATTAGTTATGGCCCATGTTGTGTCTATGCTTGGCCACAAGTTCTAGCAACATTAGTTATGGCCCATGTTGTGTCTATGCTTGGCAACATTAGTTATGGCCCATGTTGTGTCTATGCTTGGCAACATTAGTTATGGCCCATGTTGTGTCTATGCTTGGCAACATTAGTTATGGCCCATGTTGTGTCTATGCTTGGCAACATTAGTTATGGCCCATGTTGTGTCTATGCTTGGCAACATTAGTTATGGCCCATGTTGTGTCTATGCTTGGCAACATTAGTTATGGCCCATGTTGTGTCTATGCTTGGCAACATTAGTTATGGCCCATGTTGTGTCTATGCTTGGCAACATTAGTTATGGCCCATGTTGTGTCTATGCTTGGCAACATTAGTTATGGCCCATGTTGTGTCTATGCTTGGCAACATTAGTTATGGCCCATGTTGTGTCTATGCTTGGCAACATTAGTTATGGCCCATGTTGTGTCTATGCTTGGCAACATTAGTTATGGCCCATGTTGTGTCTATGCTTCAGAACAACGTTTCATAATTGTATGAAGTACAACCCCTCCTAACGGCAACTTCAATAAACGAGCCAGTTCATTTCATCCCGAGAGATTTTCCTATATATTTGACCTTTATTTGACGTCGCCTCTGACAATGTCAGTGGTCGGTCTAAACGGCCAGATTACGACCAATATACCTCCGAGAAATGGTCATTTTCCACTAGCAATGGCCCGTTTTGCGTTATCTACACCGGAAACTGTTGAAAACGAAAGTAGATTATGCATATTACCATAACATTTTATTTTTCAAGAAAACAGGACTCGTTGTCGACCGATTATATGCTCAATTACTGGATCAACGGCCAATTAGTCTCATTACTTTAAACCTCAGATCTTTTGATCCACTGAACGAAAGCAAAACCTATATTGATGTCTCCTGTTGATTCACTGGTTCCTAAATCAATGATGCATCAATTTGTGCACCAGCAGTACCCAGATACAGCCGGGAGACATTAAAGAGAAAACATGAGATCATGGAGGACTCTGACAATAACCTGTGAATAAATAAATAACACAAACGCAGCTATACAACATAAATATATCCAAATTTAGTCAAGTTGGGTTATCAAATGTGAGTTCCCTCCATTAACAGGTCACCTCCAGTAACAAGCCAAAAATGGCATTACTCTCACTGGCTGCTTAAGGTTTTACTGTACATGTATATTCTCTCAAGTATATTTTATGTACCAAGGAGCAGCGCTAAATGAGTAAATACTTGACCTAGCGAAATGAAAGTTAGTGTTGTGAATTGTGGATGTTGACTATTTGAAGAATAAGAACTGTTGCGCTATTCATGATACCAGTATGTTCAGGTTTTGTGACATTCATGCTTACCATCATACTGTTCATGTTTTGTGACATTCATGCTTACCATCATACTGTTCATGTTTTGTGACATTCATGCTTACCACACTGTTCATGTTTTGTGACATTCATGCTTACCATACTGTTCATGTTTTGTGACATTCATGCTTGCCATACTGTTCATGTTACGTGACATTCATGCTTACCATACTGTTCATGTTTTGTGACATTCATGCTTACCATACTGTTCATGTTACGTGACATTCATGCTTACCATACTGTTCATGTTACGTGACATTCATGCTTACCATACTGTTCATGTTTTGTGACATTCATGCTTACCATACTGTTCATGTTACGTGACATTCATGCTTACCATACTGTTCATGTTACGTGACATTCATGCTTACCATACTGTTCATGTTTTGTGACATTCATGCTTGCCATACTGTTCATGTTACGTGACATTCATGCTTACCATACTGTTCATGTTTTGTGACATTCATGCTTACCATACTGTTCATGTTACGTGACATTCATGCTTGCCACACTGTTCATGTTACGTGACATTCATTTTGTATAATTATAATTATCATAACTTTGTTTGTTTCTCCAGTGGGTGCCGGAAATTACACATCATTGTCAAAAGACACCTTTCTTGTTAGTCGGAACACAGATAGATTTACGGGATGATGCATCAACAATTGAGAAATTAGCAAAGAACAGGCAAAAGCCTGTCTCAAACGAACAAGGAGAGAGACTGGCTCGGGAATTAAAGGCTGTGAAATACGTAGAATGTTCTGCTCTTACACAGGTAAACATATACATTATTGGAGTAACAAAATAGTAGAGAGAAACATTTGCAGCGACCATTTTAAACTGTTAGATGTTTATTTCAGTTAAAAAAAGACTGCTTGTAGCAACCCAATAATCCCCAATACTACTTGTACAAAAATCACTGCAAGATCATTATTTGTTGTTCAATCAGAAAATCATGAGCACCTATTTGAAAACTACTAATATTCTCTTTAATCTGATATAAATCTTGTTTATGTACCCTGTATATACACAGTTACAATCAACTTGCATGTGATTTTGACATCTAAATGTATAATCCAGTTTCCAGGCCATCTGCTTTGATAGCCATGTGTTTATTTGCAAATGCAGATCATGAATATTATTAAGATCCCAACACATTTGGACTTCTATGGAGGCATTTTAATTCAAACCCATGCTGTTTGCATTCAATGGAGCCAGCAGTCTGTGGTAGGAAACATGCCACATCCTGGTACATATCCGGATACATACGGTGGTAGGAAACATGCCACACCCTGGTACATATCAGGATACATACGGTGGTAGGAAACATGCCACATCCTGGTACATATCCGGATACATACTGTGGTAGGAAACATGCCACATCCTGGTACATATCCGGATACATACTGTGGTAGGAAACATGCCACACCCTGGTACATATCCGGATATATACTGTGGTAGGAAACATGCCACACCCTGGTACATATCCGGATACATACTGTGGTAGGAAACATGTCACATCCTGGTACATATCAGGATACATACTGTGGTAGGAAACATGTCACATCCTGGTACATATCCGGATACATACTGTGGTAGGAAACATGTCACATTCTGGTACATATCAGGATACATACTGTGGTAGGAAACATGCCACATTCTGGTACATATCCGGATACATACTGTGGTAGGAAACATGTCACATCCTGGTACATATCCGGATACATACTGTGGTAGGAAACATGTCACATTCTGGTACATATCAGGATACATACTGTGGTAGGAAACATGCCACATCCTGGTACATATCCGGATACATACTGTGGTAGGAAACATGTCACATTCTGGTACATATCAGGATACATACTGTGGTAGGAAACATTCCACATCCTGGTACATATCCGGATACATACGGTGGTAGGAAACATGCCACATCCTGGTACATATCCGGATACATACTGTGGTAGGAAACCTGTCACATCCTGGTACATATCCGGATACATACTGTGGTAGGAAACATGCCACATCCTGGTACATATCAGGATACATACGGTGGTAGGAAACATGCCACATCCTGGTACATATCAGGATACATACTGTGGTAGGAAACATGCCACATCCTGGTACATATCAGGATACATACTGTGGTAGGAAACATGTCACATCCTGGTACATATCAGGATACATACTGTGGTAGGAAACATGCCACATCCTGGTACATATCCGGATATATACTGTGGTAGGAAACATGCCACATCCTGGTACATATCCGGATATATACTGTGGTAGGAAACCTGTCACATCCTGGTACATATCAGGATATATACTGTGGTAGGAAACATGCCACATCCTGGTACATATCCGGATACATACTGTGGTAGGAAACATGTCACATCCTGGTACATATCAGGATACATACGGTGGTAGGAAACCTGTCACATCCTGGTACATATCCGGATACATACTGTGGTAGGAAACATGTCACATCCTGGTACATATCCGGATATATACTGTGGTAGGAAACCTGTCACATCCTGGTACATATCAGGATATATACTGTGGTAGGAAACCTGTCACATCCTGGTGCATATCAGGATATATACTGTGGTAGGAAACATGCCACATCCTGGTGCATGTCAGGATATATATATATCATTGGCAACAATGCCATTTTAGTAAAAACACTAATCATTTACTAATTTTATTTCATTAAATAAATAAACGTTTACTAACACAATACACATATAGCACCTAGACTGTCAGTTTCAAGAATGTGTATATACTATTCAATAATGATCAAATTCTGGTGTACATAAATATCTGTGCTAATCAGTTGTAGATTAAAGATTGCCATTTAATCCAATTATCCGTAATTAAAATGTCACCAACTTCTCAACACCCCATGCAATAAAGTGCCAAACAGCTGATTTCCAATAAACAAACGCTTGTCATCATCGCACGCATGACCGCACATGCGACCTTCAGTTTCATCGATATTCGGCTGATTATGTTTCTTGAACAATGTTATTTTTCCGATATTTATGGCATGCGCCAAGGATTTTCGCCAACTGATGATTTTTGGAGCCCGATTTAATTTTATATACGTTTTTGGCGACAGATGCGACTGACAGCAAGAACCCTGCTGGCTGATTGTGTGTGTCTCTTGTTATTTTATGCTTCTGTTATGATTGTTTATGATGCTTCTATGTTCTTCTATTTCTTATTTACAGAAAGGGTTGAAGAATGTATTTGACGAGGCTATATTAGCGGCCCTTGAGCCTCCAGAACCACAGAAGAAAAGGAAGTGTGTTCTACTATAATACTGACAAACTCATGTTTCTAGCAATTAATGACTTTTAAATTAGGGATTTATATATATACGTATATATACACTGATATATATACTGATATATATACTGTATAATGGTGAGTTTACCATATCCAATCATTTCCTACATTGCTAATTAATCATTTCTCCTAGATGAGAATTTTGTATTTGACTTTGATGTTCAACAATCGGCAATTTAATTTTGGTCCAAAAAGTTAATGAAATCAACTAAATATAGTCCAAAATTGTGGCAATAAGTAAAGCTATTATACAGTATTGTTTGTGTGATTACTAATCTGTCAGACATTTCATTCATAAATTAATGTGCACATCTTGTAATTTGATGTTAATACATTATCAAGTAATTATCTAAACCTATTAGATAATTAGCTGTGCAGACTACATCATAGATCGTATGTTGCAACACTATAAACCACTATGTTCTGGGGACTTTGGTCACAATCGATTACTCTTACCTCTTATTCTATTGCGGTGGGGAGAATTTCATCATTTAAGATGGAACTGTCCAATACAAAACTGGAGGTTTTAAGTGTTGAATAATTAGAGATTTTCATTTAGTTGACTACTACTAGGACCCACCCTTCACCATCTACCAACTACTACTAGGATCCACCCTCACCATCCCCCAACTACTACTAGGATCCACCCCTCACCATCCCCCAACTACTACTAGGATCCACCCCTCACCATCTACCAACTACTACTAGGATCCACCCCTCACCATCCCCCAACTACTACTAGGATCCACCCCTCACCATCCCCCAACTACTACTCCACCCACCATCCCCCAACTACTACTAGGACCCCACCCCTCACCATCCCCCAACTACTACTAGGATCCACCCCTCACCATCCCCCAACTACTACTAGGACCCCACCCCTCACCATCCCCCAACTACTACTAGGATCCACCCCTCACCATCCCCCAACTACTACTAGGACCCCACCCTTCCACCCACACCTGACTACTACTAGGATCCACCCCTAAACCACCCTTCACCATCCCCCAACTACTACTAGGACCCTACCCTTCCACCCACACCTGACTATTACTAGGACCCTACCCATCCACCCACACCTGACTACTACTAGGACCCCTACCCTTGCACCCACACCTGACTACTGCTAGGACCCCGCCCTTCTACCTACCCTTGACTACTACCAGGACCCCCACCCTTCCACCCACACCTGACTACTACCAGGACCCCCACCCTTCCACCCACACCTGACTACTACCAGGACCCCCACCCTTCCACCCACACCTAACTACTACCAGGACCCCCACCCTTCCACCCACACCTGACTACTACCAGGACCCCCACCCTTCCACCCACCCCTAACTACTACCAGGACCCCCACCCTTCCACCCACACCTGACTACTACCAGGACCCCCACCCTTCCACCCACACCTGACTACTACCAGGACCCCCACCCCTTCCACCCCCCTAACTACTACCAGGACCCCCACCCTTCCACCCACACCTGCCTACTACCAGGACCCCCACCCTTTCACCCACCCTGACTACTACTAGGATTTACCCCATACACCACCCTTCATTATCCTCCAACTACTACCCGGACACCCACACCTGACTTGCTACCGGTAGTGACTTAAGATACATTGGTATACTTTTATGCTGTTTTGTTAAAGCGACATTACATCGCAAAAAGCCAAACAAAATGCATTTTTTATATATAAATAGCATTGCCACTACAAATGTTTGGCTCATGTACACCGATTCTGTTTAGGATCAATATTACATAAACCCAATGCTACATACAATAGTTCTTATATCCTGCAAACCTCGACTAAATATAGATTCACTATTTGCAATCGGTGAAAAGTCATAGTCTCCCCACTTCTCCCTAAATTTTCTTCTGTGACTTCTCCCAAAAATTGGAGTCTAGCGCCACTCGTGTGATAAGAATAGCTTTTGATGTTCATGAGTGAAATATTATTAGATCATTCACTTGAACAAATAAATATTCTATTTTACGCTGAAGCGTGTATGATAGAAAACGATGCAGCCAAACTAATTTGCGCTAGAACGTTGTGTTTAGACGACCATAAAGGATGTTATAAAAGGCATCATAAATGATGTTACTGGCCACTCGTTTCCGAAAACATTTGTGGAGCTGCTAGGTACCACACGTGCAACATGGAGCGGCTAGGTACCACACGTGTAACATGGAGCGGCTAGGTACCACACGTGCAACATGGAGCGGCTAGGTACCACACGTGCAACATGGAGCGACTAGGTACCACACGTGTAAACCAGTGAGAAATCAAATGTGTTATTCTACTGCTTTCAACCAGTGCAGATAATACATTTTATTTCACTGATAAATTTCTATATTTCAATTGAAAGCATCAAATAAATGTTATTCTGTGTACATGCATTGTATTACGCATGGATGTTGACCCTATTTACACCATTTCATGTCAACAAGCGCCATATACGAAGCATCAAAGTTGAAATACTCGGAATCTGTGGCAAATATTGGAAAATAATTACACCATATAATAGGAACTACATTCGGTAGAAATTGCCTTTTCACCGATGTAGTGTCGCTTTAAACAGACTTGATATAATTATATTCCATTGGAAGTGCAATTCTGTAATTAGAATATTTGAAGGAATCGTCGTGCGTGTTGAACGAAAAATGTATATTCTTGCATTTTAATAAATTACATTATAAAAACTTGGTGTGATCGAGAGTAAATGTTTGTGTGCCTTAGAATCATTGTAGACACTGGTGAAATGTTTCACTCAATAGTATAATAACGTTGTGAGCCTCCATGCAACAACTTCACCTGTCTGTTTGGATGCACCACCAGCATTCTGTCTAGTTGGATGTACCGGCACATGTATACATACTACATCTGTCTAGTTGGATGTACCGGCACATGTATACATACTACATCTGTCTAGTTGGATGTACCGGCACATGTATACATACTACATCTGTCTAGTTGGATGTACCGGCACATGTATACATACTACATCTGTCTAGTTGGATGTGCCGGCACATGTATACATACTACATCTGTCTAGTTGGATGTGCCGGCATTCTGTCTGGTTGGATGTACCGGCACATGTATACATACTACATCTGTCTAGTTGGATGTACCGGCATTCTGTCTAGTTGGATGTACCGACACATGTATACATACTACATCTGTCTAGTTGGATGTACCGGCACATGTATACATACTACATCTGTAGTTGGATGTACCGGCACATGTATACATACTACATCTGTCTAGTTGGATGTACCGGCACATGTATACATACTACATCTGTAGTTGGATGTACCGGCACATGTATACATACTACATCTGTCTAGTTGGATGTACCGGCATTCTGTCTAGTTGGATGTACCGACACATGTATACATACTACATCTGTCTAGTTGGATGTACCGGCACATGTATACATACTACATCTGTAGTTGGATGTACCGGCACATGTATACATACTACATCTGTCTAGTTGGATGTACCGGCACATGTATACATACTACATCTGTAGTTGGATGTACCGGCACATGTATACATACTACATCTGTCTAGTTGGATGTACCGGCATTCTGTCTAGTTGGATGTACCGACACATGTATACATACTACATCTGTCTAGTTGGATGTACCGGCACATGTATACATCTGTCTGGTTGGATGTACCTGCACATGTATACATCTGTCTGGTTAGATGTACCGGCACATGTATACATCTGTCTGGTTGGATGTACCGGCACATGTATACATACTACATCTGTCTAGTTGGATGTACCGGCATTCTGTCTGGTTGGATGTACCGGCACATGTATACATCTGTCTAGTTGGATGTACCGGCACATGTATACATCTGTCTGGTTTGATGTACCTGCACGTGTATACATCTGTCTGGTTAGATGTACCAGCACATGTATACATCTGTCTAGTTGGATGTACTTGCACGTTTATACATCTGTCTACCGTGTATTCAGTACATACTACTCCCGTCTTGGTGGTTTATGCCAACATGTATATCTTGGTGGTTTATGCCAACATGTATATATGAACTAGCCTGTACACATACTTAATCACAACTGGTATGCATGCCTGGTTTATATGTAACATGATATATGCATAGGTATGTTGTGACAGTTTAGCTGCTCTACTTTATACATTGTTTTTACCTTGCCTTGCTACAAACTTCTGCTTGAGAATGTACTGCAGCTGTTTCCGCAGTATGCCTCCAAATCATGTGTATGGAAGAGAGATCTGTTCCCATTGTTTATATAATAATAATGCTTATTCACTACCTACATGTGCGTTTATAATTGGATACAGAAAGTTTATAATATACTGTAAAATTGGACAGATCGTAGTTCTATTTTAGTGGTGCCAATATTACAGTTGCAGGTTAGTTAGCTGCCTTAAATAATAGTTTACTAATTGTCTTATTACCTAGGTGTAGCATGGCTATTAGATTTGGGGATCATTGATGCATAACAATATGTGTCTAGTGAGAAAAGACTTATTAATAGGGACAACACTATAATAATGAATACCCATTACTTACATATGTTGGCACATGCATTCTGCATTGTAAGACATTTCATTCTCTAAGAACGGATGATCTTGTTTGTATATGACCGTTGCTGTTATATGCTACATTTCTTATGCTATTTCAACCAGTATTTCATGGAAAGGTAAAGCATGCTACAGTATTTATTGACTTATTTCTTCAAAATACAAATTTGTTGATGTGCCATAGAAATACTGAGAAAAATGGAACATATACAAAAGTTTATGTTGTGCGAATATCTGTGAATATGGAGTGTAGGGGACCCTGTACATGGAACACCTAATATATGGATCTGTACACTCCCATATATGATATATGGATCCATACACTCCCATATATGATATATGGAACACATAATAAACTGATCCATACACTCCCATATATGATGCATGGAACACCTAATATACGGATCTGTACACTCCCATATATGATATATGGATCCATACACTCCCATATATGATATATGGAACACATAATAAACGGATCCATACACTCCCATATATGATATATGGAACACCTAATATACGGATCTGTACACTCCCATATATGATATATGGATCCATACACTCCCATATATGATATATTGAACACATAATAAACGGATCCATACACTCCCATATATGATATATGGAACACCTAATATACGGATCTGTACACTCCCATATATGATATATGGAACACATAATAAACGGATCCATACACTCCCATATATGATATATGGAACACATAATAAACGGATCCATACACTCCCATATATGATACATGGAACACCTAATATATGGATCCATACACTCCCATATATGATATATGGAACACATAATATACGGATCTGTACACTCGCATATATGATATATGGAACACATAATATACGGATCTGTACACTCCCATATATGATATATGGAACACATAATAAACGGATCCATACACTCCCATATATGATATATGGAACACATAATAAACTGATCCATACACTCCCATATATGATGCATGGAACACCTAATATACGGATCTGTACACTCCCATATATGATATATGGATCCATACACTCCCATATATGATATATGGAACACATAATAAACGGATCCATACACTCCCATATATGATATATGGAACACCTAATATACGGATCTGTACACTCCCATATATGATATATGGATCCATACACTCCCATATATGATATATTGAACACATAATAAACGGATCCATACACTCCCATATATGATATATGGAACACCTAATATACGGATCTGTACACTCCCATATATGATATATGGAACACATAATAAACGGATCCATACACTCCCATATATGATATATGGAACACATAATAAACGGATCCATACACTCCCATATATGATACATGGAACACCTAATATATGGATCCATACACTCCCATATATGATATATGGAACACATAATATACGGATCTGTACACTCGCATATATGATATATGGAACACATAATATACGGATCTGTACACTCCCATATATGATATATGGAACACATAATAAACGGATCCATACACTCCCATATATGATACATGGAACACCTAATATACGGATCTGTACACTCCCATATATGATATATGGAACACATAATAAACGGATCCATACACTCCCATATATGATATATGGATCCATACACTCCCATATATGATATATGGAACACCTAATATATGGATCCATACACTCCCATATATGATATATGGATCCATACACTCCCATATATGATATATGGAACACATAATAAACTGATCCATACACTCCCATATATGATATATGGAACACCTAATATACGGATCTGTACACTCCCATATATGATATATGGAACACATAATAAACAGATCTGTACACTCCCATATATGATATATGGAACACATAATAAACGGATCCATACACTCCCATATATGATATATGGAACACATAATATACGGATCTGTACACTCCCATATATGATATATGGAACACCTAATATACGGATCTGTACACTCCCATATATGATATATGGAACACCTAATATACGGATCTGTACACTCCCATATATGATATATGGAACACATAATAAACGGATCCATACACTCCCATATATGATACATGGAACACCTAATATACGGATCTGTACACTCCCATATATGATATATGGATCCATACACTCCCATATATGATATATGGAACACATAATAAACGGATCCATACACTCCCATATATGATATATGGAACACCTAATATACGGATCTGTACACTCCCATATATGATATATGGAACACATAATAAACGGATCCATACACTCCCATATATGATATATGGAACACATAATAAACGGATCCATACACTCCCATATATGATACATGGAACACCTATATATGGATCCATACACTCCCATATATGATATATGGAACACATAATATACGGATCTGTACACTCGCATATATGATATATGGAACACATAATATACGGATCTGTACACTCCCATATATGATATATGGAACACATAATAAACGGATCCATACACTCCCATATATGATACATGGAACACCTAATATACGGATCTGTACACTCCCATATATGATATATGGAACACATAATAAACGGATCCATACACTCCCATATATGATATATGGATCCATACACTCCCATATATGATATATGGAACACCTAATATATGGATCCATACACTCCCATATATGATATATGGATCCATACACTCCCATATATGATATATGGAACACATAATAAACTGATCCATACACTCCCATATATGATATATGGAACACCTAATATACGGATCTGTACACTCCCATATATGATATATGGAACACATAATAAACAGATCTGTACACTCCCATATATGATATATGGAACACATAATAAACAGATCCATACACTCCCATATATGATATATGGAACACATAATATACGGATCTGTACACTCCCATATATGATATATGGAACACCTAATATACGGATCTGTACACTCCCATATATGATATATGGAACACCTAATATACGGATCTGTACACTCCCATATATGATATATGGAACACATAATATACGGATCTGTACACTCCCATATATGATATATGGAACACATAATATACGGATCTGTACACTCTCATATATGATATATGGAACACATAATAAACGGATCCATACACTCCCATATATGATACATGGAACACCTAATATACGGATCTGTACACTCCCATATATGATATATGGAACACATAATAAACGGATCCATACACTCCCATATATGATATATGGATCCATACACTCCCATATATGATATATGGAACACCTAATATATGGATCCATACACTCCCATATATGATATATGGATCCATACACTCCCATACATGATATATGGAACACATAATAAACTGATCCATACACTCCCATATATGATATATGGAACACCTAATATACGGATCTGTACACTCCCATATATGATATATGGAACACATAATAAACGGATCCATACACTCCCATATATGATATATGGAACACATAATAAACGGATCCATAAACTCCCATATATGATATATGGAACACATAATATACGGATCTGTACACTCCCATATATGATATATGGAACACCTAATATACGGATCTGTACACTCCCATATATGATATATGGATCCATACACTCCCATATATGATATATGGAACACCTAATATACGGATCCATACACTCCCATATATGATATATGGATCCATACACTCCCATATATGATATATGGAACACATAATAAACTGATCCATACACTCCCATATATGATATATGGAACACCTAATATACGGATCTGTACACTCCCATATATGATATATGGAACACATAATAAACAGATCTGTACACTCCCATATATGATATATGGAACACATAATAAACAGATCCATACACTCCCATATATGATATATGGAACACATACTATACGGATCTGTACACTCCCATATATGATATATGGAACACCTAATATACGTATCTGTACACTCCCATATATTATATATGGAACACCTAATATACGGATCTGTACACTCCCATATATGATATATGGAACACATAATAAACGGACCCATACACTCCCATATATGATGCATGGAACACCTAATATACGGATCTGTACACTCCCATATATGATATATGGAACACATAATATACGGATCCATACACTCCCATATATGATATATGGAACACCTAATATATGGATCCATACACTCCCATATATGATATATGGAACACCTAATATATGGATCCATACACTCCCATATATGATATATGGAACACATAATATACGGATCTGTACACTCCCATATATGATATATGGAACACATAATATACGGATCCATACACTCCCATATATGATATATAGAACACCTAATATATGGATCCATACACTCCCATATATGATATATGGATCCATACACTCCCATATATGATATATGGAACACCTAATATATGGATCCATACACTCCCATATATGATATATGGAACACATAATAAACGGATCCATACACTCCCATATATGATATATGGAACACCTAATATATGGATCTGTACACTCCCATATATGATATATGGAACACATAATAAACGGATCTGTACACTCCCATATATGATATATGGAACACCTAATATATGGATCCATACACTCCCATATATGCATTTTTGCCTTAACCACTAGGCCATGGAGACAGTATTTAAACAGAGATATTACCGTGGAGACTGTATGGTACGAGTGTGGTGTTGATTATTGCGCTTATTTACTCCCGCAGGCTGAGGTTATATACACTTGCCACCGGCGAACCAATTCTGGTGTTGCTGATCAATATATGTTATATTTCTAGTTCTCCAACTTTATAATTTATGTTGATATAATTTTTGTACAAAAACTATGTACAGTGGAACCCCTCAAAACCAGAACCCCATTAAATCTGAATTCCCTGAAAACCAGATGTGTTTCTGGTCCTGGTTTCCGACAAGTCTTCAGAACCATTTGTGCACATTTCTACTATAACTATTGAAAACCTAACGTCTGGTGGCAAAAATCCTGATCCGAAATCAATTACACGTCGGTCTGTGTTACACGTTGCTATTTCATGCATAGCATTGACTATTTTCTATGTCACAGTAATTAATCTCGATAGTTATGGATCAAATATCTGGCCAACGAGACATTATATACAAACAGTTTTCAACACGATATATTTTCTTCCACATTGTATACACATATTGTTATTAGGAAAATTAATTTAGTGATTTTTTGCATTTACACAGAAATTTGTTCAAAACTTTCCACCTCCCCCTAAGCCCATCTACACTAATCGGTCGCCTTGTATTTTATTATATTTGGAGCCAATTAATAATCATACAATATAAATAGTTTCATCTTTGTCATTTTATTCCAGATGATTATGCAGCAATTCATTGCATACGGATCTGTAATCTAATATCTAATAAGATGATATTAATATTTGATATTATTTAGTTATTAGTTTGCTCCAAATACTGTAAAACACCAAGTGAGTGATTAGGAATGTTGTTGTGTATACCGAAAGCACTTCCAAACTTTTCTGGTCCTGAGGATGTTCGGCTTAGAGAGGTTTCACTGTATTGAAATTGCATTTGTATTATGTGTGTACAGTTTAGTAGTATTTTAGTGGTATGTATTTCCTCTATTATGTACAGTGTAGTATTTTATTGACGTGCATTTCCTCTGACTATGCAGGCTTCTGTCTATATGCAGTCAACAGAGTTTTTTTTCTTTTGAAACAACTTTGTTGGTAAGGTGCAGCTATCAGCTTTCATTCACTAAAGTACTACTTGAAATCTCTGTTTCCCTAAAATGAGATTTGACAATTTGCATAAGTTTTCCCCCATCCACTCACAGACAACAACTTTGGCCTGAACAGAGTATTTGTAAAACATTAATTGTGAAATAAATGACACTGTTTGCTGATCTACATGTATTTAAAACTTCCCCAATTATCCAAGTTTGTTTTGGTCCGTTTAGATGTTTCTTCTTAAACACCAATATCATACTCTTTGTGGAACAGACAATTTTATCGTTTTTCAGTTGTCATATTGTTTTGGGAAGATATAAGCCACAGAACAAATGATATTTGTTCTATGCACATGTATTGACCGGGTCAGGTCAAAGTGATGTATTATTTGCTGAATTAGTTGCTTACATGGTCTTGACATAACTTGAACAATTTAAATTTAGCATGACAAAATGGACATAAGGAAAATAAACAATTTTTAATTACAATGTCAATATAGTCCACTGATCGAAAATAGGAAGCAATTACCGGGAGATAATATATTTTGACCATTATAAGTAAAAGGTTAAACAAATATGCATGGTCCATTGGGAGAGAGTGAGTGATTGAGAGGAGCAAGTGTGAAGCCAGGTTTGTGCTGTAAACAAGTGTGCAGCCAAACAAGTGTGCAGCCAGGTTTGTGGCATAAACAAGTGTGCAGCCAGGTTTGTGGCATAAACAAGTGTGCAGCCAGGTTTGTGGCATAAACAAGTGTGCAGCCAGATTTGTGGCATAAACAAGTGTGCAGCCAGATTTGTGGCATAAACAAGTGTGCAGCCAAATTTGTGGCATAAACAAGTGTGCAGCCAGATTTGTGGCATAAACAAGTGTGCAGCCAGATTTGTGCTGTAAACAAGTTAGCAGCCAGGTTTGTGCTGTAAACAAGTTAGCAGCCAGGTTTGTGGCATAAACAAGTGTGCAGCCAGATTTGTGCTGTAAACAAGTTAGCAGCCAGGTTTGTGCTGTAAACAAGTTAGCAGCCAGGTTTGTGCTGTAAACAAGTGTGCAGCCAGGTTTGTGGCATAAACAAGTGTGCAGCCAGATTTGTGCTGTAAACAAGTGTGCAGCCAGATTTGTGCTGTAAACAAGTGTGCAGCCAGGTTTGTGCTGTAAACATGTGTGCAGCCAGGTTTGTAGTGTAAACATGTGTGCAGCCAGGTTTGTAGTGTAAACATGTGTGCAGCCAGGTTTGTTGTGTATGCATGCATGTGTGCAGCCAGGTTGGTTGTGTAAACATGTGTGCAGCCAGGTTTGTTGTGTAAACATGTATGCAGTCAAGTTTGTGTTGTAAACAAGTGTGCAGCCAGGTTTGTTGTGTAAACATGTATGCAGCCAGGTTTGTTGTGTGAACATGTATGCAGTCAAGTTTGTGCTGTAAACAAGTGTGCAGCCAGGTTTGTAGTGTAAACATGTGTGCAGCCAGGTTTGTAGTGTAAACAAGTGTGCAGCCAGGTTTGTTGTGTAAACATGTATGCAGCCATGTTTGTTGTGTAAACATGTATGCAGTCAAGTTTGTGCTGTAAACAAGTGTGCAGCCAGGTTTGTTGTGTAAACAAGTGTGCAGCCAGGTTTGTTGTGTAAACATGTGTGCAGCCAGGTTTGTTGTGTAAACATGTGTGCAGCCAGGTTTGTTGTGTAAACATGTGTGCAGCCAGGTTTGTTGTGTAAACATGTGTGCAGCCAGGTTTGTTGTGTAAACATGTGTGCAGCCAGGTTTGTTGTGTATGCATGTGTGCAGCCAGGTTTGTTGTGTAAACATGTGTGCAGCCAGGTTTGTTATGTTTAGTGTAAACATGTGTACAGCCAGGTTTGTTGTGTAAACATGTGTGCAGCCAGGTTTGTTGTGTAAAGATAATCGGGAAACTTTACGGTTATGAATAAATTTGGGATTATTCGGACAGATAATTAATCGTAACTGATCTGTACTAATAGTAATTGTATTCATTTATGAAATAAACAAGTGTGCAGCCAAATTTGTGGCATAAACAAGTGTGCAGCCAGATTTGTGGCATAAACAATTGTGCAGCCAGATGTGTGCTGTAAACAAGTTAGCAGCCAGGTTTGTGCTGTAAACAAGTTAGCAGCCAGGTTTGTGGCATAAACAAGTGTGCAGCCAGATTTGTGCTGTAAACAAGTTAGCAGCCAGGTTTGTGCTGTAAACAAGTTAGCAGCCAGGTTTGTGCTGTAAACAAGTGTGCAGCCAGGTTTGTGGCATAAACAAGTGTGCAGCCAGATTTGTGCTGTAAACAAGTGTGCAGCCAGATTTGTGCTGTAAACAAGTGTGCAGCCAGGTTTGTGCTGTAAACATGTGTGCAGCCAGGTTTGTAGTGTAAACATGTGTGCAGCCAGGTTTGTAGTGTAAACATGTGTGCAGCCAGGTTTGTTGTGTATGCATGCATGTGTGCAGCCAGGTTGGTTGTGTAAACATGTGTGCAGCCAGGTTTGTTGTGTAAACATGTATGCAGTCAAGTTTGTGCTGTAAACAAGTGTGCAGCCAGGTTTGTTGTGTAAACATGTATGCAGCCAGGTTTGTTGTGTGAACATGTATGCAGTCAAGTTTGTGCTGTAAACAAGTGTGCAGCCAGGTTTGTTGTGTAAACAAGTGTGCAGCCAGGTTTGTTGTGTAAACGTGTATGCAGCCATGTTTGTTGTGTATGCATGTGTGCAGCCAGGTTTGTTGTGTAAACATGTGTGCAGCCAGGTTTGTAGTGTAAACAAGTGTGCAGCCAGGTTTGTAGTGTAAACATGTGTGCAGCCAGGTTTGTAGTGTAAACAAGTGTGCAGCCAGGTTTGTTGTGTAAACATGTATGCAGCCATGTTTGTTGTGTAAACATGTATGCAGTCAAGTTTGTGCTGTAAACAAGTGTGCAGCCAGGTTTGTTGTGTAAACAAGTGTGCAGCCAGGTTTGTTGTGTAAACATGTGTGCAGCCAGGTTTGTTGTGTAAACATGTGTGCAGCCAGGTTTGTTATGTTTAGTGTAAACATGTGTGCAGCCAGGTTTGTTGTGTAAAGATAATCGGGAAACTTTACGGTTATGAATAAATTTGGGATTATTCGGACAGATAATTAATCGTAACTGATCTGTACTAATAGTAATTGTATTCATTTATGAAATAAACAAGTCAGCTTTTATATGTGTGACTAGCGAGCCAAAGCCAGTTGCTATGGTTACCAGTGTCTGTCAGCAATATACGACTAAGCATAAAGCATTTGTGAAAATTCACTACCTTAAATATTAGTAGTAGAATATATTGATTTCAGCTATGGGCGACACAAATTGTGTTTTAGCTTTTGCTTGCTATCGCATTCTGAAAATTGGATGTTAAGTTTGTGAGAACGAGTCGAGATGTTCTATGTGTATGAATTTCCATAATAGACAGTTCTTCCAACATATTGTTTTACCACTTGCTTGTATTGTGAAGTTAATATTGTAAATACCATAGAACATAGAATGTGTGTGTGTAGCTAAATGTTTATTATTATATATTTTCTCGCTGTGTATCTATGATTATGTTGCTGTTGTATATACAAATTCTCATTTACTGCTATTAAATACTGTACATTTTTCTTACTCATTAAAGCATACCTTCAAGGGAAGCATATCTTGTTTTGAATACAGGTAGTTCATTCACACTTTTACAGATATTTGTACATGTTACCTAATACATTAAATGGCACAAGTTTAATTGGCAGGCTTTCCAAAATGGGGAACTAGATAAGGTGGCCGGTATGTGCAAACAGGTGTGACATACTTGGTCAGGAAATTAGCACTTTCAAGAGCCAATTTGGATGGCATGTGGGCAAATTTAACTTGTTTGGATTAAAGATTTTTCACTATGTTATGCCTAGTAGTAATATATACTAAGTAAAATAAGTTTAGCAACACTTGTAGTTTACAGCTAAATAGTTCATAGTTTATGAAATATAGTTACAGAACATTAGGTTTAGCATATAAGCAATCATTTTATGCAATTCTATTGTCACTGTAAGGAAATCATTACTCATCACACAGCAGGCAACATGGTTGGGGTATACAACAAAAGTCCCAGAATGTCGGTATCTGTTATACATGCCATTTGCCTCAATCACAGCTGTGCACCTCTTTCCCATGCTATCAATCAGTTTGTTAATGGTTTGGGCTGGAATGTTTTGCCATTCCTCGCGAAGAGCTGCTTCCAAATCGTTGACGTCAGCGCGGTCACTTACACGCCTTCCGAGTGCATCCCATAAATGCTCGATTGGGTTAAGATCTGGCGACTTCGCTGGCCAATCAAGAGTCTGGATATTGTTTTGTCACAGAGTCTCCTGTGTATGCCTTACAGAGTGTGGACGAGTGTTGTATTGAAGCATGCCATTACGTTGACATAGAAATGGTACCACAACGGGATTGATCAATACACAATAATGCACAGATGTAAAGTTTGCCGCACCACAACACTATCTGTCCGGCCAGGTTTGCATATGCTACCCCAAAATCAACACAGAATCTCGATTCGTCAGTGAATAGAACGTTATTCGATTGGCATTGCATCCATCTGCGATGTGTCGTAACCCAATTCAGTCGTAACTGCATGTGACATCGTGTCAACGATATGCCGACATAAGGTCCTCGGCTGTGTATATGCATCTTCAGACAATGTACTACCACCAGCAGACAATGTACTACCACCAGCAGATAATGTACTACCATCTACAGACAATGTACTACCACCAGCATACAATGTATAGCCACCAGCAGACAATGTACTACCAGCAGCAGACAATGTACTACTATCTACAGACAATGTACTACCATCTACAGACAATGTACGACCATCAACAGACAATCTACTACCATCTACAATCAATTTACTACCACCAGCAGACAATGTACTACCGTATACAGACAATGTACTACACTCTACAGACAATGTACTACCACCAGCAGACAATGTACTACCATCTACAGACAATGTACTACCATCTACACACAATGTATAACCACCAGCAGACAATGTACTACCATCTACAGACAATGTATAACCACAAGCAGACAATGAACTACCATCTACAGACAATGTATAACCATCAACAGACAATGTACTACCACCAGCAGACAATGTACTATCATCTACAGACAATGTACTACCACCAACCAACAATGTATACCACCAGCAGATACTGTACTACCATCTACAGACTATGTACTACCATCTGCACACAATGTGCTATCATCTACAGACAATGTACCACCATCTACAGACAATGTACTATCATCTACAGACAATGTACTACTAACTGCAGACAATATACTACCACCAGCAGACAATGTACTACCACCAGCAGACAATGTACCACCATCTACAGACAATGTAAGTAGTAATCGACAGGGTACTAGTATTTACGAAACAGTAATAATCGACAGGGTATTTAAGAAATAGTAATAGTCGAAAGGGTATTTACGAAACAGTAGTGATCGACAGGGTACTAGTATTTAAGAAACAGTAGTAATCGCCAGGGTATTTAAGAAACAGTAGTAATCGACAGGGTATTTAAGATACAGTAGTAATCGCCAGGGTATTTAAGAAACAGTAGTAATCGCCAGGGTATTTAAGAAACAGTAGTAATTGACAGGGTACTAGTATTTAAGAAACAGTAGTAATCGACAGGGTATTTAAGAAACTAGTAATTGACAGGGTACTAGTATTTAAGAAACAGTAGTAATCGACAGGGTATTTAACAAACAGTAGTAATTGACAGGGTACTAGTATTTAAGAAACAGTAGTAATTGACAGGGTATTTAAGAAACAGTAGTATTCGACATGGTATTTAAGTAACAGTAGTAATCGACAGGGTATTTACAAATATTAGTAATCGCCAGGGTATTTAAGAAACAGTAGTAATTGACAGTGTATTTAAGAAATAGTAGTAATCGACAGGGTATTTAAGAAACAGTAGTAAACGCCAGGGTATTTAATAAACAGTAGTAATTGACAGGGTATTTAAGAAACAGTAGTAATCGACAGTGTATTTAATAAACAGTAGTAATCGACCGGGTATTTAAGAAACAGTAGTAATCAACAGGGTATTTAATAAACAGTAGTAATCGACAGGGTATTTAAGATACAGTAGTAATCGACAGGGTATTTAAGAAACAGTAGTAATCGCCAGGGTATTTAAGAAACAGTAGTAATCGACAGGGTATTTAAGAAACAGTAATAATCGACAGGGTCTTTAAGAAACAGTAGTACTCGACAGTGTATTTAAGAAACAGTAATAATCGACAGGGTCTTTAAGAAACAGTAGTACTCGACAGGGTATTTAAGAAACAGTTGTACTCGACAGGGTATTTAAGAAACAGTAGTATTAGACAGGTATTTAAGAAACAGTAGTAATCGACATGGTATTTAAGAAACAGTAGTAATCGACAGGGTATTTAAGAAACAGTAGTAATCGACAGGGTATTTAAGAAACAGTAGTAATCGACAGGGTATTTAATAAACAGTAGTAATCAACAGTGTATTTAATAAACAGTAGTAATCGACAGGATATTTAAGAAACAGTAGTAATCGACAGTGTATTTAATAAACAGTAGTAATCGACATGGTATTTAAGAAACAGTAGCAATCGACAGGGTATTTAAGAAACAGTAGTAATCGACAGGGTATTTAAGAAACAGTAGTAATCGACAGGGTATTTAAGAAACAGTAATAATCGACAGGGTATTTAATAAACAGTAGTAATCGACAGTGTATTTAATAAACAGTAGTAATCGACAGGGTATTTAAGAAACAGTAGTAATCGACAGTGTATTTAATAAAGAGTAGTAATTGACAGGGTATTTAAGAAACAGTAGTAATTGACAGGGTATTTAATAAACAGTAGTAATCGACAGGGTATTTAAGAAACAGTAGTAATCGACAGGGTATTTAAGAAACAGTAGTAATTGACAGGGTACTAGTATTTAAGAAACAGTAGTAATCGACAGGGTATTTAAGAAACAGTAGTAATTGACAGGGTATTAGTATTTAAGAAACAGTAATAATCGCCAGGGTATTTAAGAAACAGTAGTAATTGACAGGGTACTAGTATTTAAGAAACAGTAGTAATCGACAGGGTATTTAAGAAACAGTAGTAATCGACAGGGTATTTAAGAAACAGTAGTAATCGACAGTGTATTTAATAAACAGTAGTAATCGACAGGGTATTTAAGAAACAGTAGTAATCGACAGGATATTTAAGAAACAGTAGTAATCGACAGGGTATTTACAAATATTAGTAATCGCCAGGGTATTTAAGAAACAGTAGTAATTGACAGGGTATTTAAGAAACAGTAGTAATCGACTGTGTATTTAATAAACAGTAGTAATCGACAGGGTATTTAAGAAACAGTAGTAATCGACAGGGTATTTAATAAACAGTAGTAATCGACAGGGTATTTAATAAACAGTAGTAATCGACAGGGTATTTAAGAAACAGTAGTAATCGACAGGGTATTTAATAAACAGTAGTAATTGACAGGGTATTTAAGAAACAGTAGTAATCGACAGTGTATTTAATAAACAGTAGTAATCGACAGGGTATTTAAGAAACAGTAGTAATCGACAGGGTATTTAATAAACAGTAGTAATCGACAGGGTATTTAAGAAACAGTAGTAATCGACAGGGTATTTAAGAAACAGTAGTAATCGACAGGGTATTTAAGAAACAGTAGTAATCGACAGGGTATTTAAGAAACAGTAGTAATCGACAGGGTCTTTAAGAAACAGTAGTAATCGACAGGGTTTAAGAAACAGTAATAATCGACAGGGTTTTAAGAAACAGTAGTACTCGACAGGTATTTAAGAAACAGTTGTACTCGACAGGGTATTTAAGAAACAGTAGTATTAGACAGGTATTTAAGAAACAGTAGTAATCGACAGGGTATTTAAGAAACAGTAGTAATCGACAGGGTATTTAAGAAACAGTAGTAATCGACAGGGTATTTAAGAAACAGTAGTAATCGACAGGGTATTTAATAAACAGTAGTAATCGACAGTGTATTTAATAAACAGTAGTAATCGACAGGGTATTTAAGAAACAGTAGTAATCGACAGTGTATTTAATAAACAGTAGTAATCGACAGGGTATTTAAGAAACAGTAGTAATTGACAGGGTATTTAATAAACAGTAGTAATCGACAGGGTATTTAAGATACAGTAGTAATCGACAGGGTATTTAAGAAACAGTAGTAATTGACAGGGTACTAGTATTTAAGAAACAGTAGTAATCGACAGGGTATTTAAGAAACAGTAGTAATTGACAGGGTATTAGTATTTAAGAAACAGTAGTAATCGCCAGGGTATTTAAGAAACAGTAGTAATTGACAGGGTACTAGTATTTAAGAAACAGTAGTAATCGACAGGGTATTTAAGAAACAGTAATAATCGACAGGGTCTTTAAGAAACAGTAGTACTCGACAGGGTATTTAAGAAACAGTTGTACTCGACAGGGTATTTAAGAAACAGTTGTACTCGACAGGGTATTTAAGAAACAGTAGTAATCGCCAGGGTATTTAAGAAACAGAAGTAATTGACATGGTACTAGTATTTAAGAAACAGTAATAATCGACAGGGTATTTAAGAAACAGTAGTAATTGACAGGGTACTAGTATTTAAGAAACAGTAGTAATCGCCAGGGTATTTAAGAAACAGTAGTAATTGACAGGATATTTAAGAAACAGTAGTAATCGACAGTGTATTTAATAAACAGTAGTAATCGACAGGGTATTTAAGAAACAGTAGTAATCGACAGTGTATTTAATAAACAGTAGTAATCGACATGGTATTTAAGAAACAGTAGTAATCGACAGGGTATTTAAGAAACAGTAGTAATCGACAGGGTATTTAAGAAACAGTAGTAATCGACAGGGTATTTAAGAAACAGTAATAATCGACAGGGTCTTTAAGAAACAGTAGTACTCGACAGGGTATTTAAGAAACAGTAGTAATCGACAGGGTATTTAAGATACAGTAGTAATCGACAGGGTATTTAAGAAATAGTAGTAATTGACAGGGTACTAGTATTTAAGAAACAGTAGCAATCGACAGGGTATTTAAGAAACAGTAGTAATTGACAGGGTATTAGTATTTAAGAAACAGTAGTAATCGCCAGGGTATTTAAGAAACAGTAGTAATTGACAGGGTACTAGTATTTAAGAAACAGTAGTAATCGACAGGGTATTTAAGAAACAGTAATAATCGACAGGGTCTTTAAGAAACAGTAGTACTCGACAGGGTATTTAAGAAACAGTGGACTCGACAGGGTATTTAAGAAACAGTAGTATTACACAGGTATTTAAGAAACAGTAGTAATCGACAGGGTATTTAAGAAACAGTAGTAATCGACAGTGTATTTAATAAACAGTAGTAATCGACAGGGTATTTAAGAAACAGTAGTAATCGCCAGGGTATTTAATAAACAGTAGTAATCGACAGGGTATTTAAGAAACAGTAGTAATCGCCAGGGTATTTAAGTAACAGAAGTAATTGACAGGGTACTAGTATTTAATAAACAGTAGTAATCGACAGGGTGTTTAAGAAACAGTAGTAATCGCCAGGGTATTTAATAAACAGTAGTAATCGACAGGGTATTTAATAAACAGTAGTAATCGACAGGGTATTTAAGAAACAGTAGTAATCGCCAGGGTATTTAATAATCAGTAGAAATCGACAGTGTATTTAATAAACAGTTGTAATCGACAGGGTATTTAAGAAACAGTAGTAATCGACAGTGTATTTAATAAACAGTAGTAATCGACAGGGTATTTAAGAAACAGTAGTAATCGACAGGGTATTTAAGAAACAGTAGTAATCGACAGGGTATTTAATAAACAGTAGTAATCGACAGTGTATTTAAGATACAGTAGTAATCGACAGGGTATTTAAGAAACTAGTAATCGCCAGGGTATTTAAAAACAGTAGTAATTGACAGGGTACTAGTATTTAAGAAACAGTAGTAATCGACAGGGTATTTAAGAAACAGTAATACTCGACAGGGTCTTTAAGAAACAGTAGTACTCGACAGGGTATTTAAGAAACAGTTGTACTCGACAGGGTATTTAAGAAACAGTAGTAATCGACAGTGTATTTAAGAAACAGTAGTAATCGACAGTGTATTTAATAAACAGTAGTAATCGACAGGGTATTTAAGAAACAGTAGTAATCGACAGGGTATTTAAGAAACAGTAGTAATCGACAGGGTATTTAAGAAACAGTAGTAATCGACAGGGTATTTAAGAAACAGTAGTAATCGACAGGGTATTTAAGAAACAGTAGTAATCGACAGGGTATTTAAGAAACAGTAGTAATCGACAGGGTATTTAAGAAACAGTAGTAATTGACAGGATATTTAAGAAACAGTAGTAATCGACAGGGTATTTAATAAACAGTAGTAATCGACAGGGTATTTAAGAAACAGTAGTAATCGACAGTGTATTTAATAAACAGTAGTAATCGACATGGTATTTAAGAAACAGTAGTAATCGACAGGTATTTAAGAAACAGTAGTAATCGACAGGGTATTTAAGAAACAGTAGTAATCGACAGGGTATTTAAGAAACAGTAGTAATCGACAGGGTATTTAAGAAACAGTAGTAATCGACAGGGTATTTAAGAAACAGTAGTAATCGACAGGGTATTTAAGAAACAGTAGTAATCGACAGGTATTTAAGAAACAGTAGTAATCGACAGGGTATTTAAGAAACAGTAGTAATCGACAGGTATTTAAGAAACAGTAGTAATCGACAGGGTATTTAAGAAACAGTAGTAATCGACAGGGTATAAGACAGTATATAGGGTTTTAAGAAACAGTAGTAATCGACAGGGTATTTAAGAAACAGTAGTAATCGACAGGGTATTTAAGAAACAGTAGTAATCGACAGGGTATTTAAGAAACAGTAGTAATCGACAGGGTATTAAGAAACAGTAGTAATCGACAGGGTATTTAAGAAACAGTAGTAATCGACAGGGTATTTAAGAAACAGTAGTAATCGACAGGGTATTTAAGAAACAGTAGTAATCGACAGGGTATTTAAGAAACAGTAGTAATCGACAGGGTATTTAAGAAACAGTAGTAATCGACAGGGTATTTAAGAAACAGTAGTAATCGACAGGGTATTTAAGAAACAGTAGTAATTGACAGGATATTTAAGAAACAGTAGTAATCGACAGTGTATTTAATAAACAGTAGTAATCGACAGGGTATTTAAGAAACAGTAGTAATCGACAGTGTATTTAATAAACAGTAGTAATCGACAGGGTATTTAAGAAACAGTAGTAATCGACAGGGTATTTAAGAAACAGTAGTAATCGACAGGGTATTTAAGAAACAGTAGTAATCGACAGGGTATTTAAGAAACAGTAGTAATCGACAGGGTATTTAAGAAAGAGTAATAATCGACAGGGTCTTTAAGAAACAGTAGTACTCGACAGGGTATTTAAGAAACAGTAGTATTAGACAGGTATTTAAGAAACAGTTGTACTCGACAGGGTATTTAAGAAACAGTAGTAATCGACAGGTATTTAAGAAACTAGTAATCGACAGGGTATTTAAGAAACAGTAGTAATCGACAGGGTATTTAAGAAACAGTAGTAATCGACAGGGTATTTAAGAAACAGTAGTAACTGACAGGGTATTTAAGAAACAGTAGTAATCGACAGGGCACTAGTATTTAAGAAACAGTTGTAATCGACAGGGTATTTAAGAAACAGTAGTAATTGACAGGGTATTTAAGAAACAGTAGTAATCGACAGGGTATTTACAAATATTAGTAATCGCCAGGGTATTTAAGAAACAGTAGTAATTGACAGTGTATTTAAGAAACAGTAGTAATCGACAGGGTATTTAAGAAACAGTAGTAATTGCCAGGGTATTTAATAAACAGTAGTAATTGACAGGGTATTTAAGAAACAGTAGTAATCGACAGTGTATTTAATAAACAGTAGTAATCGACAGGGTATTTAAGAAACAGTAGTAATCGACAGGGTATTTAATAAACAGTAGTAATCGACAGGATATTTAAGATACAGTAGTAATCGACAGGGTATTTAAGAAACAGTAGTAATCGCCAGGGTATTTAAGAAACAGTAGTAATTGACAGGGTACTAGTATTTAAGAAACAGTAGTAATCGACAGGGTATTTAAGAAACAGTAGTAATTGACAGGGTACTAGTATTTAAGAAACAGTAGTAATCGACAGGGTATTTAAGAAACAGTAATAATCGACAGGGTCTTTAAGAAACAGTAGTACTCGACAGGGTATTTAAGAAACAGTTGTACTCGACAGGGTATTTAAGAAACAGTAGTATTAGACAGGTATTTAAGAAACAGTAGTAATCGACAGGGTATTTAAGAAACAGTAGTAATCGACAGGGTATTTAAGAAACAGTAGTAATCGACAGGGTATTTAAGAAACAGTAGTAATCGACAGGGTATTTAAGAAACAGTAGTAATCGACAGGGTATTTAAGAAACAGTAGTAATCGACAGGGTATTTAAGAAACAGTAGTAATCGACAGGGTATTTAAGAAACAGTAGTAATCGACAGGGTATTTAAGAAACAGTAGTAATCGACAGGGTATTTAAGAAACAGTAGTAATCGACAGGGTATTTAAGAAACAGTAGTAATCGACAGGGTATTTAAGAAACAGTAGTATTCGACAGGTATTTAAGAAACAGTAGTAATCGACAGGGTATTTAAGAAACAGTAGTAATCGACAGGGTATTTAAGAAACAGTAGTAATCGACAGGGTATTTAAGAAACAGTAGTAATCGACAGGGTATTTAATAAACAGTAGTAATCGACAGTGTATTTAATAAACAGTAGTAATCGACAGGGTATTTAAGAAACAGTAGTAATCGACAGTGTATTTAATAAACAGTAGTAATCGACAGGGTATTTAAGAAACAGTAGTAATTGACAGGGTATTTAATAAACAGTAGTAATCGACAGGGTATTTAAGAAACAGTAGTAATCGACAGGGTATTTAAGAAACAGTAGTAATTGACAGGGTACTAGTATTTAAGAAACAGTAGTAATCGACAGGGTATTTAAGAAACAGTAGTAATTGACAGGGTATTAGTATTTAAGAAACAGTAGTAATCGACAGGGTATTTAAGAAACAGTAGTAATTGACAGGGTACTAGTATTTAAGAAACAGTAGTAATCGACAGGGTATTTAAGAAACAGTAATAATCGACAGGGTCTTTAAGAAACAGTAGTACTCGACAGGGTATTTAAGAAACAGTTGTACTCGACAGGGTATTTAAGAAACAGTAGTAATCGACAGGGTATTTAAGAAACAGTAGTAATCGACAGTGTATTTAATAAACAGTAGTAATCGACAGGGTATTTAAGAAACAGTAGTAATCGACAGTGTATTTAATAAACAGTAGTAATCGACAGGGTATTTAAGAAACAGTAGTAATCGACAGGGTATTTAAGAAACAGTAGTAATCGACAGGGTATTTAAGAAACAGTAGTAATTGACAGGGTACTAGTATTTAAGAAACAGTAGTAATCGACAGGGTATTTAAGAAACAGTAGTAATTGACAGGGTACTAGTATTTAAGAAACAGTAGTAATCGCCAGGGTATTTAAGAAACAGTAGTAATTGACAGGATATTTAAGAAACAGTAGTAATCGACA